>JAPVLO010000906.1:0-530946 GCA_027257055.1 Cephalopachus bancanus | reverse complement strand
TCCCCCAACATTAATTAACAAGAAACCATTTAACTGTCTTCTAGCATACCTTGTTTCTGATGAGAACCAGCAGTTGTCTTTTTGTTTGTAGTTTGCTTAGCTTCATGGATCTTTAGGTCCTTATTTTTCATCACATTTAAGAAGTGTGGACATTACTTTTGAAAATATTGATTTCTACCCCAGTGTCAATCTCTTTTCCTTATGGGAGTTCAGTTACACATATGGTAGACTATTTGATATGGCCTCATGTGTCCCAGGCGGTCTATTCACTGTGAAGTAATTTCTGGGCCAGGTGCTGTGACTCATGCCTGTAATCCTAGGACTTTGGAAGGCCAAGGCAGGAGGATGTCTTGAGCCCAGGTGTTCAGGACCAGCCTGGGTAACATAGTGAGACCTCGTCTCTCCAAAAACTTCAAAAAATTAGCTACCTGCCTGTGGTCTCAGCTACTCAAGAAGCTGAGGCAGAAGGTCACCTGAGCCCAGGAAGTTGAGGCTGTGGTGAACCATGATCGTGCCACTGGTCTCCAGCCTGAGTGACAGAATGAGACCCTGACTCAAAAAAAAAGAAGTAACTTCTATTTCTCTGTCTTAACATTCACTGACTTTATTCTTCTGTCTCTAGTGTGCTGTTAAATCCATCCAGTGAATCTTTTTTATTTCAATTAATATTTTTTTAGTTTTAGCATTTGTTTGTTTATTGCTTATAATTTCCATTTTCCTGCAGAGATTCTTTATCTGTTCACTCATTAAAACCATGTTTTCCTTTAATTCTAATATTTCTTTCTTTTTCTTTTTTTTTTTTGAGTTGGAGTCTCACTCTGTCACCCAAACTGGAGTGCAGTGGCCGCTCCCAGCCACCGCAGCCTCACCCTGCTGGGGCTCCAGTGATCCTTCCACCTCAGCCTTCCAAGTAGCTGGAATTACAGGCACACGCTACCACATCCGGCTAATTTTTTTATTTATTGTAGAGATGAGGTCTCACCAAGTTACCCAGGCGGGTCTCGAACCCATGGGCTCAGGCAATCCACTCACCTCAGCCTCCCATGGCATGGGATTACAGGCTGAGCCACCGAGCCTGGCTAATTCTAATATTTCTAAAACCCCTTTAAAGTTTTGGTTGACTAAGTTCAACATCTGGATCATCTGAAATTCATTTCTAGGTACCACATTTTTTTCTTGACTATGGATCACATTTTATTTATCTGTATGTCTTTTTTTTTTTTTTTTAAATTTATTGTAGAGATGAGGTCTCGCTGCCCAGGCGGGTCTCGAACCCGCGGGCTCAGGCAATCCACTCACCTCAACCTCCCAAAGGCACAGGATTACAGGCTGAGCCACCGAGCCCGGCTTCTAAGTGATTTTTAAAAATTAATATTGTATATTGTGAACAATACTCTGAATTCTGCTTTCCTTCCCTGAAGCATATAGATTCTTGTTTGTAATTACTGGCTGATGACTTTACATTTTTTTTTTTTTTTTTTTTTTTTTGAGTTGGCGTCTCACTCCATCGCCCAGACTGGCTGCTCCCGGCCACTGCAGCCTCGACCTGCTGGGCTCTGGCAATCCTTCCGCCTCAGCCTTCCAAGTAGCTGGAACTACAGGCGTGTGCTACCACACCCGGCTCATTTTTTGATTTACTGTAGAGATGAGGTCTCACCAAGTTGCCCAAGCAGGTCTCGAACCCACGGGCTCAGGCAATCCACTCACCTCAGCCTCCCAAGGTACGGGATTACAGGCTGAGCCACCTAGCCCAGCGACTTTACACTTTTTAGGCTTGGTTTTATGCTTTATTTTTACAGTTTGTTAGACAGCCTAAAGTGTTTCCCAAGCTCTTCTAACTTGATGAGACTCATTCTCCAAACTCTTTCCCTGTAGATCTTATCATGGCTTGATTTTAGACTTTTTTTTTTTTTTTTTTAGTCTGGGTCTCACTGTGTCACCCAGGCTGGAGTGCAGTGGCATGGTCACGGCTCACTTCAGCCTCAACCTTGTGGGCTTGGGTGATCCTTCCACCTCAGTGACCCAAGTAGCTGGCACTATAGCCTTGCACCACCACGCCCAGCTCATTTTTTTGTTTTTGTTTTTTGTAGAGATGAGGTCTTACTATATTGCCCAGACTGGTCTCGAACTCGTAGGCTCAAGCAATCTTCCTGTCTTGGCCTGCTAAAGTGCTGGGATTATAGGCATGGGCTACCATACCCAGCTGATTTTAGATTTTTTTTTTGAGTCGGAGTCTCACTCTGTCACCCAGGCTGGAGTGCAGTGGCATGCTGCTTATGGCCACTATAGCCTCAAACTGCTGGGCTCAGGTGATCCTTCCACCTCAGCCTTCCAAGTAGCTGGAACTACTGGCATGCACCACCAAGCCCAGCTAACTTTTCTTGATTGATTGTAGAGATGAGGTCTTGCCAAATTGCCCAGGCTAGTCTCGGTCCCATGGGCTCAGGCAATCCTCTCTCTCACCTTGGCCTACCAAAGTGCTGGGATTATAGGCGTTAGCCACTGGGCCCAGCCTGATTTTAGATTTTATTAGGGTAGAGTGAGAGCAGGTCTTACCCTAGGCCATGGTTCTTACCTCTTTTTGCTGTCTCAATTGGATGCCAGTGATGATAATAACACATTTACAAGATATCTCCACTTTGGCGGGGCCAAACTCCCTTGGCAATGTTCTTATCGCTGGACTGTTCTAACTCTAGTGCCTCTGTTCTAATCTTAACCCTATATATAGTAACTGCTTTCTGATAAACCTGAGGTGGTCTCACTCTGGTCTTACATATATCATCTTTGGTTCAGTTTCTCTGGAGAACTCTAATATATGAATATATTCAGCTCAGCTATATATTCATATATTAGAGTTCTCCAGAGAAACTGAACCAAAGATGATATATGTTGATAGACTGATTGATTAGTGTTAAGAATTGGCCGACCAGGCACGGTGACTCAAGCCTATAATTCCAGCACTTTGGGAAGCCGAGGCAAGAGGATTGCCTGAGCCTGCGGGTTTGAGACCAGCCTGGGCAACATAGTGAGACCTCATCTCTACAGCAAATAAAAAAATTAGTGGGGTGTGGTAGCTCACGCCTGTAGTTCCAGCTACTTGGAAGGCTGAGGCAGAAGGATGGCCTGAGCCCAGCAGGTTGAGGCTGTGGTGGCCAGGAACATGCCACTGCACTGCAGTCTGGGAGACAGAGTGAGACTCCAACTCAAAAAAAAAAAAAAAAAAGGGGGCTCCTGTGATTATGGAGATTGAGAAATCCTAAGATCTACAGTGAGCAAGCTGGAGACAGGGAGAGCTAGTGGTCTAGCTCCAGTCTGAGTCCAAAGTCCTTACCTAGAAGCAGGAGAGCCAGTGGGGTGTGAGTTGCAGTCCAAGTACAAATGTGAAGGCAGAAGACCAATGTCCCAGCTCAAAGCCATTCAGGCAGAGAGAGAGAGAGAATTCTTTTTTTCCTTGAGTCGGGGTTTCACTCAGTCCTCCAGGCTGGAGTGCAATGGCTTGATTATGGCTTGCTGCAGCATCAGTTGCCTGGGCTCAGGTGATCCTCCCGGCTAATTTTCTCTGTGTGTGTGTGTGTGTGTGTGTGTAGAGATGAGGTCTCATTATGTTGCCTAGACTGGTCTCAAACTCCTGTTTTCTGTGTGTGTGTGTGTGTGTGTGTGTGTGTGTGTGTGTGTGTGTGTGTAGAGATGAGGTCTCATTATGTTGCCTAGACTGGTCTCAAACTCCTGGGCTCAAGTGATCCTCCTATCTCACGCTTCCAAAACACTGGGATTGCAGGCATGAGCACCTGACCAAGAGAGAGAATTCTTAATCAGCCTCTTGTTCTATTCAGGCTTTCAACTGATTGGAAAGGGCCACTCACGTTGAAGAGGGCAGTCTGTTTTACTTAGCCTACTCATTCAAATCTAGAACATCTCATCCAAAAATACCTTTACAGATATACCCAGAAGTAGATGTTTTTAACTAAATATCTGGGTACCCTTTGATTCAGTCAGATTGACACATAAGATTAACCGTTACTCCAGCCTTCAGCCGTGGGTTTGTGACTAGAGTTGTAGACTTCTAGAGCACCCTCTTTTGCATGGCACCCTCCTTTCCTTTTCTCTATTCCATTTCTCCTCCATTTCAGCTGCCAAGTCTTCTTCTTCTTCTTTTTTTTTTTGAGTTGGAGTCTCACTCTCGCCCAGGCTGGAGTACAGCAGCCGCTCCAGGTCACTGCAGCCTCGACCTGCTGGGCTCCGGCGATCCTTCTGCCTCAGCCTTCCAAGGAACCAGAATGACAGGCACGCACTACCACGCCTGGATAATTTTTTTTTATTATAAAGATGAGATCTTGCCAAATTGTCTGGACGGGCCTCGAAGCCTTGGGCTCAGGCAATCCACTCACCTTGGCCTCTCAAAGTGCTGGGATTACAGGCTGAGCCACCAAGCTCGGCCTGTTTATTTTTTGTCAGAGTTTCACTTCGCTACCCAGGTTGGAGTGCAGTGACAGGCTGCTCATGCCACCACAGCTTCAACCTGCTGGGCTCAGGTGATCCTTCCATCTCCCCCTTCCAGGTAGCTGGAACCACAGGCATGTGCCACCACACCTGGCTAATATTTTGATTTATTGTAGAGATGAGGTCTCGCCATGTTGCTCAGGCTGGTCTTGAACCTCTGAGCTCAGGCAGTCCTCTCACCTCCGCCTCCCAAAGTGCTGGGATTACAGGCGTTAACCACTGCACCCAGCTACCTTCAAGTCTTATCTCTGCCTCTTCAGGCCAGTGGGACCTCCCTACTCTGCTCAGACTTCAGCTCTCTGCATTATATTTTGGAACTTATTTCCAGGTAGAGGAGCTAGGTGATGTTGGGGTTCATCTCATAAGTTTCCTTTCTGTCAGGGATCGTAGTGTCTCGTGCTTCCTGTTTGTCTTGTGCTTCCTGTTGACTCTGCCTGAAAGTAGTTGCCTCATATATTTTGTCAATTCTCTAGTTGCTTATGGTGGGAAGACTCTTTGGTACCACTTAATTATAGCTGGAAAGGTTGTCAAGTTTCAGCTGCTTTATAGTATTTTATTATATGAATTATTCCACTGTTTGTCCATTCTTGTGTTGATAGACATTAGACATTTAGGTGTGTTCAAATTGTCAAAATACGTTGGTGCTTCAATGACTGTCCTTCTACCCAGAAATGGAATTGCAGGTTTATAGGATACATATGTCTTCAGCCTTACTCGATGTTGCCAAGTTGCTCTCCAGATTGTCCTGTTTTATATATCCACAACAGCATGAGTTCCATTTGTTCACATCCATGCAAAAATTTGATCTTGTTGAATTATTGAATTTTGCTACTTGTACAAATGAATGTAAAATGATAATCGTTACCTTAGTCTTTCCAAGGTTGCTAGTGAGTTGTGTGTGTGTGTGTGTGTGTGTGTGTGTGTGTGTGTGTGTGTGTAATTATGGGTTTCCCATTCAATAAATTGTTTATACCATTTGTCCTTTTGAAAAATTGGATTATCTTTTTGTTTTTGATTCTTTGGAGTTTCCTATAAATCCTAGTTACTAATCCCCTTTTAGTTATATGTGTTAGAGTTGTTTTTCTCAGTTTTGGCTTGTCTTTTAATGTGTATGTTGTCTTTTCCCATACCGAAGTGTTGAATTTTAATGTAACCATATTTGTATTTTCCTAAATGATCTGTGCTTCTTTCTTTGACCTTTAGACACAGAACTGCCCCAGGGCTCAAGCTATGGGCCTGTTGACATTAATTCTCAATAATCTCACTTAGTATCAGGGCAGCTGTGTACTTGTCACAACTTGACCAGATTCTTATGCCCACTGCCCAGAAAACCCGACTGGCACAGCTGTTGCAGTAGAGAAGGAGCTTAATATTGCAAAATAGCTGTGCAAGAAGGACAGGAACTACTCTGAATGTTTCTCAAATCCACCTGAGAATTCAGAGGCTAGGTTTTTTGAAGGGGACTTGTGACCATCAGCTACTGGCTCCTGGGCAGCGAGCTACCCAGGAGCCAGTAGTTAAGGAAGACAGGCAGGAGGTGAGGTCCCTGAAGGTTAGAGCCACATGTGCCCCTCAGACTTTGGGATGCCATCAAGGAGATCTGTGTACTTTTTTTTTTTTTTTTTTTGAGTTGGAGTCTCACTCTGTCGCCCAGGCTAGAGTGCAGTGGCACGCTCACAGTCACCACAGCCTCGACCTGCTGGGCTCAGGTGATCCTTCTGCCTCAACTTTCCAAGTAGTTGGAACTACAGGCATGCGCCACCACGCCCGCAAATTTTTTGATTTATTGTAGAGATGAGGTCTCACCAAGTTGCCCAGGCTGGTCTGGAATCTGTGGGCTCAGGCAATCCTCTCTCCTTGGCCTCCCAAAGTGCTGGGATTATAGGCATGAACCACCACACCCAGCCTGTGTACTCTTAAACCCATTGTTTAAGGGGAAATAGGTTTATCAGCCTTGTGGGAAGCTCCTTCCCCCCAGCCCAGGCCCCAGGAGTCTGGACATGAAGATAATTAGTTGCCCTCTATTGGAGTGAAAGCAAACTTAGAACAGATTTGTTAAATTCTAACCATAGCTGCAGTTTTGAAGGGCTGTTCTACAGAATTTATTCTGTGGCCCTGTATTAATTCTATATAGGCAGTTTCACATTAAAGACTTATGTATAGTTCCTCCTCCAGTGAACTCCAGTCATATGTGATAATTTAAAGGATAGTTGCGGCCGGGCTCGGTGGCTCAGCCTGTAATCCCAGCACTTTGGGAGGCCGAGGTGAGTGGATGGCCTGAGCCCGCGGGTTCAAGACCCACCTGGGCAACTTGATGAGACCTCATCTCTACAACAAATCAAAAATTAGCTGGGTGTGGTAGCGCGCGTCTGTAGTTCCAGCTACTTGGAAGGCTGAGGCGGAAGGATCGCTGGAGCCCAGCAGGTCGAGGCTGCGGTGGCCGGGAGCGGCCACTACACTCCAGTCTGGGTGACAGAATGAGACTCCAAATAAAAAATAAAAAATAATAATAATAAAGGACAGTTGCTGAGTTAGATACAATGTTTCTTTCTTTATTATCTAAGTTTCTTAGATGGGGAGTCTGCACTGCCTCCCTTTTCTCTTTTCATTTTCATTTACTATTCAGTCCAGGGGCAGCTTGGTTTTTGTCCCCCTAATCTGATACTAATGAGATTTTTTTTTTTTTTTTTTTTTTTTGAGACAGGGTCTCACTCTGTCATCCAGGCCGGAGTGCAGTGGCATAATCCCAGCTCGCTGCAACCTTGTTCTCCTGTACACAAGTGATTCTCTCCTCTCAGCCTCCCAAGTAGCTGGGACTACAGACATGTGCTGCTATGCCCAACTAAATTTTTATTTACAAAGGGGATCACCCAAAAAGCAATTATCTTTTGGAGAGCAAGCCCCTTGTAGCACACTCGAAATTTTTTCCTCCACATCAAATGGTCAATCAGAGTTTTTATCTAGAAGTTTTTAGAAGGTTGTGTCACAGTTTGGAGAAGAAATGTCCTGAGTTGTGGCAAACAGGTAACTGGCTCTTCCACCATGACACGCGCCTGCCCACATTGAGCTGAGTGTTCAGCAGGTTTTTTTTTTTTTATCAAAAATGACATGGCTCTTATGCACCACCCTCCCTGTTCACCCAATCTTGCCCCAAGCGACTTTTTGTTTCCCTAGATGAAAAACGTCCACAAAAGGAAACATTTGGCCAGTGTGTGAGAGGTGAAACACAAAATGGCAGAAGCACTAAAAGCCATCAAAACTGACAATTTCAAAAACTGTTCTGAACAGTGGAAAAACCGTTTTGTTTTGAGTTGGAGTCTCACTCTGATGCCCAAGCTGGAGTGCAGCGGCATGCTCAGGCAATCCTTCTGCCTCATCCTTTCAAGTAGCTGGGATTACAGGTGTGCACCACCACACTCTATTTTTTTTTTTAATTGTAGAGACAGGTCTTGCCATGTTGCACAGGCTGAGCTCAAATTCCTGAGACTCAGACAAACCTCTTGCCGTGGCCTTTCAAAGTGCTGGGATTACAGGTGTGAGCCACCAAGGCCGGCCTCTTTTTTTTAAAGCAGGATGTATTGAGAGGACAGAAAAGCTCCCAGAGTGGGTTGCCCACCTCCTTGTCTTTTTAAATGAAGCCTTAATGTGAAATCACAACATATTAAGTCGATAGAAGCAGAATTGCTTTGGGAGTGGGGTGGGGAGGAGCTGGAACCCAAACTGCTTTCTTCTTATCTCATCTCTCTGAGTTGCTCCAGAGGCATCTATACTTAGCCCTGCCAACCTTTCTTCCCTTCCTAGTCCCCTAAACATCTTAATCTCCAGCTATTCAGAACTATTTGGAGACTCCTGCATTGTCCTTTCTACCTCTGTGCTTAGCCACAAGGCTCCTGCATCTGGCTTCACCTACTTTTTAGCCAGTTCTCTGGGCTCCAGTAGTACTTCCTAGCTTTCTCTTCCCATTAACATCGCTTCTCTTTTTGTTCCCCTGTTATCACACTGATCATGCGGAATTATAATTTTTTCTTTTTCTTTTTTTTTTTTTTGAGTTGGACTCTCACTCTGTCACCCAGACTGGAGTGCAGTGGCCACTTCCGGTCACTGCAGCCTTGACCTGCTGGGCTCCAGGGATCCTTCCAGTAGCTGGAACTACAGGCGTGCGCTACCACGCCCGGCTGATTTTTTTATTTTTATTGTAGGGATGAGGTCTCGCCAAGTTGCCCAAGCGGGTCTCGAACCCGCGGGCTCAGGCAATCCATTCACCTCGGCCTCCCAAAGGCGCGGGATTAAGGCTGAGCCACCGAGCCCGGCTCTTTTTTTTTTTTTTGAGTTGGGAGTCTCACTCCATCACCCAGGCTGGAGTGCAGTGGCACGCTCATGGCTACGAAAGCCTTGACCTGCTGGGCTCAGGCAATCCTTCTGCCTCAGCCTTCAAAGTAGCGGGAACTACAGGCGCACGCTACCACGTCTGGCTAATTTTTGATTTATTGTAGAGATGAGGTCTCACCAAGTTGCCCAGGCTCTTCTCAAACCCGTGGGCTCTGGCTAATTTTTTGATTTATTGTAGAGATGAGGTCTCACCAAGTTGCCCAGGCTCTTCTCAAACCCGTGGGCTCAGCTTCCCAAAGTGCTGGGATTACTGGCTTGAACCACCACGCCCCGCCTGAAATGCAATTTTTTATTTACACATCCAAACAGAACTTTAGATAAGAGACTCTATATTTTCCCCTCGATCTCTTTAATGTTTACCAATGGAATGAATATATCGATGAATGAATGGCTGAAAAAACAGCTAAGCCAGTCTGCATTGGCAGACTACCTTTTTTTTTTTTTCCTTTGAGTCAAGAGTCTCATTCTGTCACTCAGGCTGGAGCTCAATGGCACGGTCAACGGGCATGGCAGCCTCAACCTGCTGGCCTCAGGCGATCCTTCCGTCTCAGCCTCGCCTCAGCCTTCCAAGTAGCCGCAGCCACAGCCATGCACGGCTAATTTTTTGGTTTATTGTAGAGATGAGGTCTCGCCCAGTTCCCCAGGCTGGTCTCGAACCCGCGGGCCCAGGCAATCCCTCTTACTTCGGCCTCCCAAAGTGCTGGGGTTATTATAGGCGTGAGCCACTGCGCCCGGCCGTACCATCTATTTTCAACCGGTTTTAAGGATATAATTCACAGACCATACAATGCTAGGGTTGTGCAACCGTCACAATCTAATTTTAAGCCATTTTTGTCCCGCCCCCTCCCAAGAAAGCCCACAACCATTAGCAGTCGTTTTCTCTTCCCCACCCCGCAAACCTTCCCCGGCTCTAGGCGACCACTAATCCACTTTTTCAGACCGCTAAATTGGACGTGAATCGATCACAAATCTTCCAACTCTCCCTATGACATCTGGACCATAATGCGAAATCTGTTAGGTGACGTTCCCGTGCCATTAACATGAACTGAACAAACATAACTGCTGGCGGCATCTACGAAACGCGCCGGATAACAGGCTGTGCGGAGGGAAGTCTGCCCTCCAGAAAATTCATGGGCCTCGGATTAAGAGCGTGGCAGCTCGCAGGTGCTTTTATCTTTGACGCGATTCTTCCACAGGATCGCCCTGGAGGGGTGTCGCGCGGGCAACCTCGGGACTCAGAGCCGGGCGCCCACCGCGGGCGGCACCCTCCCAACGCCCTCGGGTCGCGGGGCGCTGCCAGGCGGTACCGTCTCCCCTCACGGTGGCCGCGTCCGCGTCGCTCGCGCTGTGACGTAACGGCGCGCGATGACGCGGCGTGCGGCGCGGTGCACGCTGGGATATTTAAGCCTTCTCCGCGGCGCGGGGCCGCGATGTCTCCGGCGGCTGGAGGAGGCGAGCGGCGGCGGCCCATCGCGAGTGTCAGGGACGGCCGCGCCCGGGGCTGGGGCTGCGGCGGGCCGGCCGGGGCGGCGTTCCTCGGCCTGTCGCTGCTCGGCCTCCTGCTGTACCTGGTGCCGGCGGCGGCCGCGCTGGCCTGGCTGGCCGTGGGGGCTACCGCGGCCTGGTGGGACTGAGCCGCGAGCCCCGGGGTTCGCGCGCCTTGTCCTCGCTGGTCCGGAACGCGCGACGTCAGCGAACGCTGCTCGCCTCGCCCCGGCCAAGCCGGCGGCCAACGGAAACCTCCTCGAGCCGCGGACCCTGCTCGGAGGACCTGACCCCGCCGAGCTGCTCCTCATGGGCAGCTACCTGGGCAAGCCGGGCCCGCCGCCGCCTGTCCCCGCCCAGGAGGGCAGGGACGGCCCGGAGAGGCCCGGCCGCCGCCCGCCAGCCCGCCCCGCCCCGGCCTCGCCCCGACCCCTCGCGTTCCCCACGTTTACCCCTCGCTCCCCACGCCTCTCCTTCGACACGCTCAGAGGCCTTCCCACCGGTAAGATGCCCTTCGCGCCCTCCTCTCCTCGGGCTAGACGGGCCTTAAATCGAGACTTGACTTTTAAATCCGCTTTTCATTAAGTCCCAAGCGGACTCTGTGATTCTGTCCTCTTCAACAAAACCTAGGTGTGTGTCAGCCGTGTCCTGCCTCTTCTGACTCTTGGGATGAGGTGTTGTGTGGCCAGAGCTGTTCCCTTCTCTCCAGTTGTTAAAATTGCCTGCATTTTAGTGCAGTCTGGATTTAGCAGTATACGTAATAATCCAGTGAAATATCAGTACTTCGGGTGAAATTGCCATTTTCTTCAAGTTTACTCGAAGGGTATGTTTGGTAAATTTTTGTCTTTGGACCAGTCTATCAGTTAACTGAGCTCAAATGGATGTTGCCAGGAAACACCTCTTTTTGATTGATAACAAAAAACATGATTGATAAAGCTTATAAATTAGAGAGACATCTTCATTTGGTCCCAATAACTGAGTGATACAAAAGAATATTTAAAAATCTGATAAAGGTTTTTTTGTTTGTTTTCTTTTTTGTTTTTTTGAGACAGGGTTTCACTCTATCACCCAGTCTGGAGTGCAGTGGCATGGTCATGGCTCACCAGAGCCTTGAACTCTTGGGCTAAAGCAGTCCTTCTGCTTCAGCCTCCCAAGTATCTGGGACTACAGGTGCACACCACCACCCTGGGCTAATTTTCCAAGTTATTTGTAGAAATGGGGTCTCACTTTGTTGCCCAGGCTTGTCTCAAACTTCTGGCTTCAAGCAGTCCTCCTACCTCTGCCTCCCAAAGTGCTGACGTTACAGGTGTGAGCCATGTTCCCAGCGTAGATTCTTGATAAATACATTTAGTTGAGAAGATGAACTAGATGTTAAAAATGTTTGGTTTGGGGCATTACTTGAGATTTATCATAAAAGATTGAGAGATTCTTGAAAAGTTCCTCCCTGTACACCCCAACAAACATTCTTTTCTTTCATTGAAGTTTTTTTGTTTTTTTTTTTTTGTTTTGAGTTGGCGTCTCACTCTGTCGCCCAGACTGGAGTGCAGTGACTGCTCCCGGCCACCGCAGCCACGACCTGCTGGGCTCCTGCGATCTTTCCGCCTCAGCCTTCCGAGTAGCCGGAATTACAGGCATGCGCTACCATGCCCAGCTGATTTTTTGATTTATTGTAGAGATGAGGTCTCACCAAGTTGCCCAGGCGGGTCTCGAACCTGTGGGCTCAGGCAATCCATTCACCTCAGCCTCCCAAAGTGCGGGATTACAGGCTGAGCCACCTAGCCCGGCTTCGTTGAAGTTTTACTTGTACTGGCAGGGTTTTCAGTTTCCCTCTCAAATTGCTGAAGTCCATTGTAGAGGCAGATGTTAAGCAGCTGTCACTTTCTGCTTTTAGCTGGGATAAGAGAAAGTTGCCATAAAAATACCGTGTTCTGTGTTCCTTAGTGATTTAGGCTCTCTGGAAAATGTCCAAACTTATGTGGTTCTTTAGCCATCTAAATTTTTGACATTCTTTTGAGTTTCTTTGGTTCCATGATGTGTCTTCCATTCTCTGCAGGGATAGTGGGACTTTATCAAATCGGGTTCTAATAACACCTCGAAGACGCTATCCAATCCACCAGGCCCAATATTCTGTAGTGGGGGTACTTCCCACAGTGTGCTGGAATGGTTATCACAAAAAGACTGTGCTGTCTCCTCGAAATTCCAAGATGGTGTGTAGTCCAGTGACCGTGAGGATTGCCCCTCCTGACAGCAAACTGGCTCGTTCTGCAATGTGAGTATTATTGTGGGAAGAATACTTTGCCTTTTGTGTCCACTTTTATTCTTCTACAGTTGTTTCTTCTGACTAAATTACTATAATGCCAAAAAAGGAAGTAACTGCTTATTTGAATGAGAAATCCCTAATTGTAGTAAAAAAAATTTTTTCACTTTTTACCGTTAACAAAAATTAGCTTTAACTGTTAACTTAGTGTATAAATTATATTTTTGCCTATTGAATAGCTTCTGATTTTCAGTTTCTTAAGTCTGTGCTATATCATGGTAATTAAAATATCTTACTACTAGAGTTCTGTGGGGTTTTTTTGAGTTGGTATCTCACTCTGTCCCCCAGGCTGGAGTGCAGTGGCACGCTCACGGCCACCGCAGCCTTGCAGCCTTGACCTGCTGGGCTCAGGCGATCCTTCCATCTCAGCCTTCCATGTAGCTGGAAGTATAGGTGTGTGCCACCACACCCAGCTAATTTTTTTTGATATATTATAGAGACGAGGTCTTGCCAAGTTGCCCATGCTGGTCTTGAACTTATGGACTCAGACAGTTCTCTCAGCTCCACCTCCCAAAGTACTGGGATTACAGGCGTGAACCACTGCACCTGGCTTAGAATCTTGTCTTTCGTTACAGACCAGAGCAGATAATCAGCTCAACACTGACCTCACCATCAAGTAATGCCCCAGACCCATGTGCAAAGGAGACTGTACTGAGTGCCCTCAAAGAGAAGAAGAAAAGGACAGTGGAGGAAGAAGACCAGATATTTCCTGACGGACAGGAAAATAAAAGAAGGTAACAGACTCAGTAGAGTAGTGAATAGGCCTTCCATGTGGACTCCTGAGAATTTGATGAAATGTAGGTCATTCCCATAAAATAGCAAGGCCAACTCCAGTTTGTGAGCTTTAATAGAGTCCTTTCTTTGACTTTCATAGAAGAGCCTGGTAATAAGGGCTTTAATGCTATGCATTTCTTAAGGCACAGGTTAGATATATTTTATAATTTCCCTTTTCCATAACTACTAGAGATAAGCTGACAGCTTTTAGCCGTGTTGGCCTCATATTTATGATGCAAATGTGTTTTTTTATTTTCAAGAAAGAATGCTCAAAGTCTTCCCCTCACATTTTGTGTTGTTCGGTTATTTGGGTAGCCACCAGTTTAAGTGTCGTAATTGTGCTGAAGGAAATGCTTGTCAAAGAAAAGTGAAAACTAGACCATGGTAAATTTATCAGTAATGAGAGTAAAACCAGTTTCCTTATTGGTTTATATGATAATTTAATGAAAATGGAGTAAATAGTCCATTTTCTAAGTATAAAGAGAGGAAATTGAAGTGACTGGTTAGAATACTGAACTATTTGTGGCTCTCCAAGGAGTCAGTTAAGGATTCCACTCATTTTTCTAATTTAACAAATATTTATTGAGCACCTATTCTGCCTATACACCCTGTTCTGTACTGTGGATAGAGCAATAAAGTAAATATAGTTTATAAGTATACAAGGATTTTAATAAACCAAGATTAATAAAGGTAATAAGAAGGGGGCTTCTTTATACAAAGTTGTCAAGGAAGAGCTTTCTGAGGAAACAGTGAATTCCACACCTAGAAAATATACCTATTGTTCCCATTACCTAGAGTAGTTTGTTCATATCTGACAGTTTCAAAGTAGGCCATCTTTTGGTACCGTAGGTGACAAAGTTAAGTGAGAGAAATCCTAATAAATGCAGATGTATTTAGTATAGGAAGATCGGGAATTGATGACTAGAGATAGAAATTATAGTTGGGGGTCAAGTGAGTGATTTGCATGAATGTTAACTAGCTAAGCAGGAGAAGGGATGGGTGGGGAGGTGGAGAGGAAATAGCTGTTCTTATGTTCCAGACAGGCTCCTCACGTTCTCCAGGGTGCTGAGTTTTCTCAACCCTATGGGGAGCCTGTAACTGAAGATTCTTATTTGGCCTTTGCCATAGTTTAAATAAGCAGTGATCTTGAGCGCTGTGTATAGGCTCTTCTTATATATGATAATGTAGAGTTTTCTCTAACAGACTTGGCATCTTAACCTCTGGAGCACTGTGTGATGTGTGAGTTGGTCCCTAAATTGTTTTTGTTTTTTTGAGTTGGAGTCTCACTGTGTCACTCAGGCTGGAGTGCAGTGGCATGTTCATGGCCACCCCAGCGTCAACCTGCTGGGCTCTGGTGATTCTTCCGCCTCAACCTTCCAAGTGGCTGGAACTACAGGCACGCACTACCATGCCCAGCTAATTGCCTATTTATTGTAGAGACGAGGTCTCGCCAAGTTGCCCGGGCTGGTCTTAAACCCGGGCAGTCCTCTCACTTCGGCCTCCCAGAGTGCTGGGATTATAGGCTGAGCCACCGAACCCAGTCCCCTAACTTGTTTCTTGGTAGTTTTTTGTGTTTTTTTTTTTTAAACCTGTGGATGGTGTGGGCTGTTACATTTATTTATTTACTTACTTTTTATTTTTTTGAGTTGGAGTCTCACTCCGTCTCCCAGGCTGGAGTGCAGTGGCGTACTCATGGCCACTGCAGCCTCAACCTTCTGGACTCAGGCAGTCCTTCTGCCTCAGCCTTCCGAGTAGCTGGAATTACAGGCACACGCTACCACGGCCAACTTGTTTTTTGATCTGTTGTAGAGATGAGGTCTCACCAAGTTGCCCAGGCTGGTCTCGAACCCCTGAACTTAAGCAATCCTCTCACCTCTGCCTCCCAAAGTACTGGGAATACAGACTTGAGCCACCATGCCCGGCCTGGGGTATTAAATTTATTTTTGTAATATTTTGATACGAAGTTCACAGATTTTCATACTGTTCTTATTAACAAAGTGTAATCTTAGATTAAGTTTATCTTTTAGAAGCTTGGGATTTTAAACAACCTTTTTCTGGTCTACCATGGAATCTGTGCTCCACAGAGACAGTGTAAAGTCCCAGGAGTATAAGAGTGTGCTTGAAGGAAAAAAACAGTCATGTCATTTCACTGAGAATTTTTTGATTTCTCACAGGCGCCATGATAGCAGTGGAAGTGGCCATTCAGCATTTGAGCCCCTGGTGGCCAATGGAGTCCCCGCTTCTTTTGTGCCTAAGTAAGTGAGAGTCCATCTGGATGAAATATCAGCTATTTGGAGAAGGGACATTACCAGAGCTGCAGATTTTCCTTTTTGCTTTTTGTGTTGCTTAATTAGTTCAGGTTCATATCTTTGAAATGAAATCAGGAAGGAATGTTTTGAGTAACTTATCACAATCAACTGTCTTCTGTCCAATTCTTTTTAATATTTTTGTATTTATAATATTTTTGTATTTTGTATGTGGGTGAAATGTGCTAAGGCTAAGAGGGTTTGTAAATATATTTGATAACCAAGCATATAAACAGAAAAATTGCAAGATTTGTGCAATGGATAAAAGGCAACAATATAAAACTTAAGTGTTAAGTTTCTGTGTTTGAGTTTAAAAACACACTGGAGGAAGAATTGGTTGGAAGGGAACGTGGCTCAGAAGTTTGTGTGAAAAGACAGGATAACTTATACACTTCATCTGAGTCAGCAGTATGATGTGGCTGCCAGAAAGTTAATGTGCTCTTGCTCTGTGCTGTTAGACGACAGACTAGAATGAGATGGGTAGGTGGCAGCCTTGCTTTTCTTAGTTCTGCTCAGACTGTCCCTGGAGCGTGTTCAGTTCAGCATATCACACTGCAAGAGAGGATGTACACAAACTGAAATTTATTTCCAGTGAAGCAACAAAGATGTTGAGATTTGCAGCAGCCCAAAGGAATTGTCATGGTAGGTGAGGGGGTTTTAAAGGTATAGAAATAACAGCCCCAGAGGAGAAAATTCTCAAAGGGAATAAGGAAATAAGAGAGGGAAGCATAGTGGTCCACCAAAAACTAAAGGACTATCACATGAAAAAGGCAAAGTAATTTGCCTGATTTGGCTTCAAATAGGATCCATGGGTTAAAGTAAGAGGAAATACATTTGATTCCAGTATAAGAATAAACTGGTTCATAGTTGACAAGTTTCACTCTAGGACAGGGGTCCCCATTTCCCAGGCCACAGGCCAGGTTGCACAGGAAGTGAGCAGGAAGTGACTAGGCTGCACAGGAAGTGAGCAGCGGGCAAGCAGGCAAAGCATCTGTATTTACAGCTGCTCCCCACGCTCACATTACTGCCTGAGCTCCATCCCCTGTTAGATCAGCGGCAGCACTAGATTCTCACAGGAGCTTGAACCCTGTTGTGAACTGCACATGCCTGGGATCTAGGTTGTGTGCTCTTTATGAGATTCAAATGCCTGATGATCTGAGATAGAGCTGAGGCGGTGATGCTGGCACTGGGGAGCAGCTGCAAATATAGATTAACATGAGTGGTGAGGTTTGACTGCACAAAGACCATAATAAATCAATTGCAGGCTGGGCGCGGTGGCTCAGGGCTGTAATCCCAGCACTTTGGGAGGCCTAGGCGAGAGGATTGCCTGAACTCAGGGGTTCGAGACCAGCCTGGGCAAGTTGGTGAGACCTTTTCTCTACAGTCGATAAAAAAATAAGCCAGGCATGGTAGCGCGTGCCTGTAGTTCCAGCTACTTGGAAGGCTGAGGTGGAAGGATTGCCTGAGTCCAGCAGGACAGAGTGAGACTCCAGCTCAAAAAATGATAGATAGATGGATAGCAGACTTACATCAAAACCCTATCAGTGAGTAGCAAGTGAGTTGATGTACTTCAGTTGTACAGCTATATCTGGTATCAGGCTTTATGTCTGAATCTGGTGCTTATTTTAGTTTGCGTGTGCCCCATCTATTATTTTGTTTACCACTTCTGTCTGTGCCTCTTTTTTTTTTCAAGGTGAGTTGTATAATTATTTCATTATATGTTACAATGTAATGATAATAGGAATAAAGTGCACAATAAATATTATGTGCTTGAATCATACTGAAACCATCTCCCCTCACCTCACCCCTGGGTCTGTGGAAAAATTCTCTCACAAAACTGGTCCCTGATGCCAAAAAGGTTGGGGATCGCTGCTGCAGGAGATGGTGAGTTGTCTACATTGTAATGGGTTGGATGATTATCCTATAGGAAAGATGTATAAGGAAATTTCTGTTTCAGTTAAAGACTTAGAAAAAAATCCCTTCTTATTTCTGGTATATCTTTTTTTTTTTGAAGTCAGAGTCTCACTCTGTCACCCAGGCTGGAGTGCAGTGGCATCCTTATGATCACTAAGGATCCTCAACCTGCTGGGCTCAGGCAATCCTTCCACTTCAACCTTCCAAGTAGCTGGAACTACAGGCATGCGCCCCACGCCCATCTAAATTTTGGATTTCTTGTGGAGATGAAGTTAGAGTCTCGCTCTGTTGCCCAGGCTGTTCTCAAACCTGTGGGCTCAGGCAATCCTCTTGCCTCTGCCTCCCAAAGTGCTGGGATTACAGGTGTGAGTCACTACACCTGGCATATCTGATTCAGGTGTAATTGATATGTAGTAAATTGTAACTGTTTAAAGTATATAATCTGTTAAGTTTTAACATGTTTCCACCTATGAAACTATCCCACCATCAAGATAAGGAACACATTGATCACCTCCAGAAGTGCCCTCATGCCTCTCTGTAATCCCTCCCTCCAGTCCCATTCCTGTCTCCAGGCATTCACTTATCTGCTTTCTGCCACTGTAAATGAGTATGCAATTTCTAGGATATTATATAAATGGAATCATATATTTAAGTTTTAAATACTTGGTTTTCTCTGCTGACTGTCAGATTGAACCGGAGCGTGAGCTGTAAAGATTCAAAGCATTACTTTCTTCCCTTCATGCTTATTAAGAGAGGTGACATGACCATGGTTGAAACCTCAAAAGAATATTGCCTCCAACAGTACATCTAACTGTCTTATTCCCTTCTGATTAGGCCCGGGTCTCTCAAGAGAGGCCTCAGTTCCCAGAGCTCAGATGACCCCACGAGTAAGAGATCCCGCACCTCTTCCTTGAGCTCCTTGACAAGCACGTACACCGGCGGCATCCCCAGCTCCAGGCGCAATGCCATTGCCAGTTCCTATAGCTCTACTCGAGGCTTCTCCCAGTCACAGGTACAGCTTTGTGATGTGAGAGGAATGGGTTTCCAGCATTAATTGGTTAGGAAAGGCTTACTACTCCCATCTGTCTGTCAGACATTAGTATTGTATGTTCTGAATATACAAACATTGATTGATAACTGTAGAACAATGAAAAAGAGTGGAAAGCCCAGAAAGTAAGCCGGCGCACATGTAGAAACCTCATACAAGACAAAGCTATTTCAGATAAATGGATGAAGGGTGAACAATTCAATAAATGGTGTTAATGTGGTTGAAAAGGTCGGTTGAGGGGCACACCTCATCGCCAAGGGTACCTGCACACTGAACATTTGTTACCGAACCCTGAATTGTACCCCACATCCTTAAAATAAAAAAAAGGAAAGAAAGGGCAGGTTGAGCCCAGATTGCTTTGGGTCATAAAAGAGATTTACGCTATAGGCATTTAGAATTTAGAAAGTCTTTTTAAACAAGAAAGTCCATAATTCTTGTTTAGAGGGATTGTAGCACAGTGTAGGGAATAGAGCAGGCTTTACTGCCAGACCTACTTGGGTTCAAATCTTGCCTCATTTAGTACATTTAGTAGCTATGAGGTCTTGAGCAGCCAAATCATTTAACATCTTTTGCTCATCTCTGAAGGATTGTGACAACTGAAATTAGTATTTGAAAAGCACCCATTACAGTGCCGTAAGCCAATAAGTGGGTACCTAATAGTAGTTAGGAAAAAAGATAAAGCATGTATGGAGAAAGATTTTTGAAGGGAGAGAATTTTGAGACACATCTAGATGGCTGTAGCAGTAATATAAATGAAAGATTGCTGAGCCAGAGTAGATGTGGAAATGAAAAAAAGAGGTGAATAATTTCCTTTGAGCACTTACTCTGTGCTAAGCACTATGCTAAGTATTTTATTTAGTTTTTTTTTGTTTGTTTGTTTTTGTTTTTTTTTTAATTTTTTGTTTTTGTTTTTGTTTTTTGAGTTGGAGTCTCACTCTGTCACCCGCTCCCGGCCACCGCAGCCTCGACCTGCTGGGCTCCAGCGATCCTTCCGCCTCAGCCTTCCAAGTAGCCGGAATTAGAGGCATGCGCTACCACGCCCGGCTGATTTTTTGATTTATTGTAGAGATGAGGTCTCACTGCCCAGGTGGGTCTCGAACCCGCGGGCTCAGGCAATCCACTCACCTCAGCCTCCCAAAGGCGCGGGATTACAGGCTGAGCCACCGAGCCTGGCTTATTTCGTTTTATTGTATTTTTATTTTTGAGATAAGTCTTGCTTTGTTGCCCAGGGTGTAGTACAGTGGTACGTGATCCTAGCTTACTACGGTCTCTACCTCCTGGGCTCAGGTGATCCTTCCATCTCAGCCTCCCAAGTAGTGGGGGACTGTAGACACAGTATTGTGCCCGGCTAATTTTTTAAAAATTATTTTTTGTAGAAACAGGGTCTTGCTATGTTGCCCAGGCTGGTCTCAAACTCCTGGCTTAAAGCGATCTTCCCTCCTCAGCCTCACAAATTATGGAGATTACAGATGTGAGTCACTGTGGCCTAGCCTTGAAATAGTTTTTTTAATTATGTAAAATATATAATTGTTCCAAAGAATATACACTAAGACAACATATGCTCAGAGAAATCCAATTTTCATCCCTTTCTACTCCCCATTGTTCCCTTCTTCTCAATTTTCAATGCTTTTTTATTTTTCCTCATTTTTTAACTATATGCAAATCAGTATATGTTTCTGTAAATCCCAACCTTCTGACATTTAAAGCAGTGAACAATATATACAGGTTTGAACTTTGATCTTGTTCACTTAATATGTAGTAGAGGTCACTCCATAGCAAAAATGTTACAATCCTCTATCTAAAAAAATAAAAAGTACACCTGCATAGTTACTCAAGTCCTCTATTGATAAACATTGGGTTATTTCAGTCTTCTGCTACTATATATAGTGCTGCAAAGAATATTTTTGTTGATCCGTCACTTTGCCCTTGGCAATTATAGCTCTGGAATAGATTCCCCAAAATCAGATTCCCATGTCAGGTTAAATGCATGTGTGATTTTGCTAAGTGTTATTAAATTCACCTCTGCAGAGTGTGTACCATTTAGCATTCCTGTAGGCATTGTATGAGAGGGACAATTTCTCTACAGCCTCACCAACAGATTGAATTATGGTAGCTTTGGGCTTTGACCAATTTGACAGGTGAAGAATAGTCTCTAATTTTCGTCTCTTATGAGTAAGTTTGTTACTTTTCAGTAAGCTTTACTTATGAGTTTGATCATCTGTTCATACATTGAATGATTATTTTCAGTTCCGTTTCTATGACTGTTCATACCTTTTGCCCATTTTTCTGAAGGGCTACTGGTCTTTTTTTTTTTCCTCCTCATATTCAAGAGTTTTTCCTGTATTAGGGAAACCCATTCCAAATGAACTAAAGTTTTTTTGTTTTGTTTTGTTTTGAGTTGGAGTCTCACTCTGTCGCCCAGACTGGAGTGCAGTGGCCGCTCCCGGCCACCGCAGCCTCGACCCACTGGGCTCTGGCGATCCTTCCGCCTCAGCCTTCCGAGTAGCCGGAATTACAGGCATGCGCGACCATGTCCGGCTGATTTTTTGATTTATTGTAGACATGAGGTCTTGCTCTCCAGGCGGGTCTTGAACCCATGGGCTCAGGTAATCCACTCACCTCAGCCTCCCAAAGGCGCGGGATTACAGGCTGAGCCACCAAGCCTAGCTTGGTTTTTGATTTATTGTAGAGATGACGTCTCGCCAAGTTGGCCAGGTGGGTCTCGAACCCTCGGACTCAGGCAATCCACTCACCTCAGCCTCCCAAGGCGCGGGATTACAGGCTGAGCCACCAAGCCCAGCTGAACTAAAGTTTTTTTTGTTTTTTTTGTTTTTTTTTTTTAATTTATTTTATTTTATTTTATTTTTTTGAGTTGGAGTCTCACTCTGTCGCCCAGACTGGAGTGCAGTGGCACACTCCCGGCCACTGCAGCCTCGACCTGCTGGGCTCCGGCAATCCTTCCGCCTCAGCCTTCCAAGTAGCTGGAACTACAGGCGGGCGCTACCAGGCCCGGTTGGTTTTTTGATTTATTGTAGAGATGAGGTCTCACCAAGTTGCCCAGGTGGGTCTCGAACCTGCGGGCTCAGGCAATCCACTCACCTCAGCCTCCCAAAGCATGGGATTACAGGCTGAGCCACCGAGCCCGGCTCTGAACTAAAGTTTTAAATGTGTGGATTGCCTGAGCCCGCGGGTTCGAGACCCGCCTGGGCAACGAGACCTCATCTCTACAATAAATCAAAAAATCAGCCAGGCGTGGTAGCACGTGCCTGTAATTCCGGCTACTTGGAAGGCTGGGGCGGAAGGATCGCTGGAGCCCAGCAGGTCGAGGCTGCGGTGGCCGGGAGCAGCCACTGCACTCCAGTCTGGGCGACACAGTGAAACTCCAACTCAAAAAAAAAAAAAAAAGTTTTAAATGTGAAATAGAAACCATAGAAGTACGTTATTACAAGAAACAGGCTTCTCATGCATTGCTGGTGAGAGTGTCAACTGGTGCAATTCTCTAGAGGGCTATTCGGGAATTGTCCACATTAGAGGTGCACGTGTCATTTGATCCAGCAGCTTTACCTTGAACACATACAAGGAGGGGTTCCCCCCTAAAATGGAATTATCCTTTGGAGGGCGAGCCCCTTGTAGTACAGGTTTCCCTGCTAGGTAAGTGTTCCAGGAGCCCATTGGCATCAGTAAGAGGCTGCATTCAGCTTCAGTGAATTTTTTTGGAGAGTCTTTCAACACGTTTGCCCGTTTCATGATGGGTGATTTATGAGTGCACTGAGTGTTCAGGGGTTTTTGACCAAAATGGTATGACCCCCATCTCCCACCCTCTTTATCCACCCCAACTCGCCCATAGTGACTTTTTTTGTTTGTTTCCCCGGAAGAAAAAAGTCCTCAAGGCAAACATTTTGGCTATGTGGAAGAGGTGAAACAGAAGCACTGAAAGGCATCAAAATTGACAAGTTAGCCGGCTCGGTGGCTCAGCCTGTAATCCCGCGCCTTTGGGAGGCTGAGGTGAGTGGATTGCCTGAGCCCGCGGGTTCGTGACCAGCCTGGGCAACTTGGCGAGACCTCATCTCTACAATAAATCAAAAATGAGCCGGGTGTGGTAGCGTGCGCCTGTAGTTCTAGCTACTTGGAAGGCTGAGGACGAAGGATCGCTGGAGCCCAGCAGGTCGAGGCTGCGGTGGCCGGGAGCGGCCACTGTACTCCAGCCTGGGTGACAGTGTGAGACTCCAACTCAAAAAAAATAAAAATAAAAACAAAATTGACAAGTTCAAAAACTGTTTTGAGCAGTACAAAAGTTGTCTTGATAGGTGTATTGCATTAAAACAGAGTACTTTGAAGTGATTGAAGTTTAAACATGTAAGAATAAATGGACTTTTAAAAAATTTTTTGAGCTGAAGTCTCACTCTGTCACCCAGGCTGGAGTGCAGTGGCACACTCATGGCTGCCGTAGCCTCGATCTGCTGGACTGAGGCAATCCTTTCACTTCAACTTTCCAAGTAGCTTAAACTATAGGTACACACTACCATGCCCATCTTTTTATGCTATAAGTGCATGCTACTATGCTCGTCTCATTTACTTACTGTAGAGACAAAGTCTCACCATGTTGCCCAGGCTAGTCTCAGGCAATCCTCTCACCTCTATCCCCACAAAGTGCTGGGATTACAGGTATGAGCCACCATGCCTGGCCACACAAATTTTATGAGTAAATTCCAGGTTTTTTTCAGGTCCCCCTTCATATACTCAAAGAGTGTACAATTAAATGTAGCATTAATAGCAGAAGGTTGGAAACAATGTAAATGTATCTTTTCAGGGGGCTGGCTGAATAACTAACAACAGTATTTCTATAAGTTGAAATACTATGTAACTATTAAAAAGAAAGCAGCTTAATAGGTACCCATCAGAATTATCTCAAATTGTATGAAAAACAAGGTGCAAGCCGGGCTTGGTGGCTCAGCCTGTAATGCCAGCACTTTGGGAGGCTGAGGTGAGTGGATTGCCTGAGCCCACAGGTTCGAAACCCGCCTGGGCAACTTGGCGAGACCTCATCTCTACAGTAAATCAAAAATTAGCCAGGCATGGTAGCGCATGCCTGTAATTCTGGCTACTTGGAAGGCTGAGGTGGAAGGATCGCCGGAGCCCAGCAGGTTGAGGCTGTGGTGGCCAGGAGCAGCCACTGCACTCCAGTCTGGGTGACAGAGTGAGACTCCAACTCAAAAAAAAAAAACAAAAAAAACAAGGTGCAGAACTGTATGTATAGTGTTCTCTACTTTTTGGGCTGCTGATTTCTTTAATCTTTTAATATACATAGAATAATTTTGGTAGTATATATTAGAAAGTGCTAATAATTATTGAGGTAAAAAGGAAATTTACTTTTTACTGTGTATTCTTCCTTTTTTTTTGAGTTGGCGTCTCACTCTGTCGCCCAGACTGGAGTGCAGTGACCGCTCCCGGCCACCGCAGCCTCGACCTGTTGGGCTCCGGTGATCCTTCAGTCTCAGACTTCCGAGTAGCTGAAATTACAGGTGCACGCTACCACGCCCGGCTGATTTTTTGGTTTATTGTAGAGATGAGGTCTCGCCAAGTTGCCCAGGCGGGTCTCGAACCTGCTGCGGGCTCAGGCAATCTACTCACCTCAGCCTCCCAAAGCACAGGATTACAGGCTGAGCCACTGAGCCCGGCTTACTGTATATTCTTATTGTTGCAACCTGTATGAACTGTTTGCTGATTATTTGTGTATCTTTTTTTTGTTTTTTGAGTCCCAGTCTCACTCACTCTGTTGCCCAGGCTGTAGTGTGTAGTGGCACGCTCATGGCCACCTCAGCCTCAGCTTGCTAGGCTCAGGCGATCCTTCTGCCTCAACTTTCTGAGTAGCTGGAACTACAGGCGCCTGCCACCATGCCTGGCTAATTTTTTTTATTTATCGTAGAGACAAGGTCTCACTGTGTTATGCAGGCTGGTCTTGAAATCCTGGGCTCAGGCAATCCTCTTTGCCTTTGCCTCTCAAAGTGCTGGTATCGTAGGTGTGTGCCACCATGCCCAGCCTCTTTTTTAGTGAAGTGTATGTTCACATTTCTTGGCTCTTTTACTTATTGATTTGAATAAGTTCTTTATATATTCTAGCTACAAGCCCTCTGTCAATTATGTGTTGCAACCAACAAATGTTCTTCTCTTTGACTTGCCGTTGTACTGGTTTTTTTTTTGTTTTTTGAGTTGGAGTCTCACTCTGTCACCCAGACTGGAGTGCAGTGGCCACTCCCGGCCACCGCAACCTCGCCTGCTGGGCTCCGGCAATCCTTCCGCCTCAGCCTTCCGAGTAGCCGGAATTACAGGCGCGCACTACCATGCCTGGATAATTTTTTGATTTTGTTGTAGAGATGAGGTCTCACTCCCCAGGCGGGTCTCGAACCCGCGGGCTCAGGCAGTCCACTCACCTCAGCCTCCCAAAGGCACGGGATTACAGGCTGAGCCACCGAGCCCGGCTTGTACTCTCTTACAGTTAGTCTACTCTGCATGCTATTCAGGAAATTTTTGACTACCTAACATCATGATGATTTTCTCCTATGCTACCTTCTAGAAGCTTTTTTTATTTTATTTCTCATATATAGATCCATCATCTTACCTGAGTTGATTTTTGGGTATCCGTACAGATGTGGTTTTATTTCTAGACTTTTCTGTTCCTTTGGTCTCTGTTTTCTGCCTTTGTGCCATTAAGTCTTAATATCCAGAATAGGTTATCCCACATATCTTTTTCAGGATCGTCGTGGGCCTTGGCCTTTGCATTTCTATGTAATTTTTATATCGGCATGTCAATTTCCACCAAAAAAAGTGATATACTGATTGGGATTGCCTTTAATCTACTGATTATTTTGTATAGAATTGACATTTTGTAACACTGAGTTTTCCAGTATATGAACATGGTAAATCCTTTATTTATGTCATCTCAAAATTTCTCTGTGGAGATGTTTTAATTCTCTTTTATTGGATGTATTCCTAGGTTTATGTTTTTACTATTTATAAGTAGTATCTTTTGTCTGTTTTTATATTCAGAAAGTTTGCTAAATTCTGAATATTTATCTGTATATTCTTTAGGATTTTTATAAATGCTGCTATGTTTACAATAATAACAGTTTTTTCCTTCCTTTTTAGTCTTATACTGCTTGTTTATGCCTTATAGCACTTGTCTAGGACTTTCAATAGGATACTGAATTGAAGTGATAGCAAACACCTTTGTCTGTGTTACATCTGGAGTGTTCATGTTGTATAGTTTGTAAAGTAGATATATAACACTTTTTTCCTGTAATTGTTGAACCAAATTGTCCTAAATCCTGGCTAAACTTTATAATTTGCCACTTCTGACCCTTGCTTGCTCAGGGATGTGTATCCCTCAGTGTCCAGGCACATTATTTAAAAAACACAAGGTGTGAGATTCAGGCATTTATGTTCTTTTAAAGTTTCGTAAGTGACTGATGAATAGTCATGTGTGAGTACCAGTGAGTTAGTATTAAGGATTTGAAGTGATCAAACTGCCACTTATGTATTAAATCCTTGAGTCACTTTGATGGATTTCTCTATTCTGTTCTTTTATATTCCTGTAATCACTTATTTTTAAAACTGTTATGATCTGCTCTTTCCAGATGACTATCCTTTTTTGTTCTTTATTCTGAGCATAACTTTAAAAACTGTTATTGTTGTGATCATTTTTCTCAAGCTCATTCTGGGCCTTGGATTTCCTGACAGTAGTCTTTTTTTTTTTTTTTTTTTTTTGAGTTGGAGTCTCACTCTGTCGCCCAGACTGGAGTGCAGTGGCTGCTCCCGGCCACCGCAGCCTCAACCTGCTGGGCTCCGGTGATCCTTCCGCCTCAGCCTTCCAAGTAGTTGGAACTACAGGCGCGCGCTACCACGCCCGGCTGATTTTTTGATTTATTGTAGAGATGAGGTCTCACCAAGTTGCCCAGGCAGGTCTTGAACCCACGGGTTCAGGCAATTCACTCACCTTGGCCTCCCAAAGTGCTGGGATTACAGGCTGAGCCACCGAGCCCGGCCTCCTGACACTAGTCTTATGAAAATGTTCTGCTTTACCACCTGTCTCTTATTTGAAGTCTCTCTTTTGGACTCTTATTAAGCATTGTTGTCTTCCTGTTTATACTTATATGATGAAACTTAATTTTTAAGGAGGAAAAAGTGGTGTAAGGTGATAGTTTAGTAACTTTGTAATTAGGCTCAACACTTACATAAGAATATTGGCAGTATTGTTCTAAGCCGTTACTTTACTACTGCCCTTTGAAGGAAGCAGAGATGAAAGCATCATCCTTGCTCTCAAGGACTCACCTGATAGAAGGAACAGATATATGAATAATCATCTCTAACTCATCTCTGCCCAAAAAAAAAAAAAAAAAAAAATCACCTAGTGTTAAATGTCATAAATGTTACAAAAGTCATCAATGTCTTAACAGCACATTTTAAAAAATAAATTAGTAAATTAAGACTGAAAATGTAATGAAAGCAAAACTAACTGAGTTTACTTGTTGTCTCACTGTCACTGGGACAGTTCTTCATTTACTTTCATCCTTCCATAGACAGTCTAGAGTAGATTTGTATGTCATACCTCTGTACCATTACTGAATGTAATGTTTCACCTTTTAGTATATGAAAAATTTCCTTTGTTCCTTTTACATTTATTAGCATTCTATGACTTTTAGTCACATAAAAAAACTTGATGTGCAGTGATGAATGGAACTGCAAAGTTACATTGAGGGCCAGACGCTAAATACTAAATTATCAACTGGCTCAGTCATGTCACTCTTGGTTTGACTTGTAGCTCTGGAAGAGAAGTGGCCGCAGTTCATCACCCTTCTCTAGCCAGCCTCATCCCGCTCCCAGACACCAGAGAGGCCAGCCAAGAAAATAAGGTAATCAGCATTCTTCTGCTGTTACCATTTGCTATATGGACGAATGAGAGATGAGGTAAGGAGGAAAATGTATTTGGCTGTTAGACTTTGTGCTGTTCTGACTTGGAGACTCAAAGAAGGTAAGCCATAGGAGGATGGTGAAGCACCCACCTGGATTGCTCTCATGTCTTACCTACTGACTGCAGTGGCCACTAGCTCTCTGCCTCACTACCGCAGGAGGCATCGTGGTGCAAGATCAGAAGCCACAGAGAGAGTTGTATCAGCAGGCAGTAACCTTCAGAGTCTTGACTCTAGCTGACCCCCTCTCCTTAACAGTTGTCTGGAGCTCCATTCCCTCAGGGATCAAATATGGCTAGAACTCCCAGGGATTCAGCAGGTTGTACATAAGGTTTTGAAGGTCATTGTTTTATGTCTGTTGTAAGACAAAAGTTTTCTTCATGACTTCCATAAACTGTTTTCCTTCATTTCTTTTGGAATTTTCCTTTGACTTTCTTTATCCTGACATACTGAGATCTCTTTTTTTTTTAGTTGTAGTCTCACTCTGTCACCCAGGCTTGAGTGCAGTGGCATGTTCATGGCCACCACAGCCTCAACCCACTGGGTTCAGGCAGTCCTCCCACCTCAGTCTTCCAAGTAGCTGGAACTACAGGCATGCCCTACTGATTTGTTGATTTATTGTAGAGATGAGGTCTAGCCAAGTTGCCTGGGTTAGTCTCGAACCCGTGGACTTAGGCAATCCTTTTGCCTCAGTCTCCCAAAGTGCTGGGATTATAGGTGTGAGCCATTGTGTCCATCTCATACTGAGATTTTTTTTTTTGACGTGGAGTCTCACTCTGTCACCCAGACTGGAGTGCAGTGGCCGCTCCCGGCTACCGCAGCCTCGACCTGCTGGGCTCCGGCGATCCTTCCGCCTCAGCCTTCCGAGTAGCCGGAACTTACAGGCACGCGTTACCACACATACTGAGATCTTAATTCTAGGCCTTGGCAACTTGGTAGTTAGGAGGATATAAGAAGTTTTCCAGTACTTGGTCAGGAAGTCTTGCTAAAGTGAATTCTGCCTTTTCTCCCAACAGAGAGGAAGAGCTATGTCATCATTCCAGTTCCTCAACTCCATTGGCAGCAGACAAGGAGTTCCAGGGAGAAGGGGGTAAGTTACTGAGTTAGCAGGAGTGGCTGCTGGAGTGGTGGTGATGGTTGGAAGTATTTATGGAGGATATAGGGATTCATGCCTATTGAAAAAACATACAGAGCATTATTGTGTTTAGGGCCTGGTAGTCACAGAGAGAGGTTTCCTGTCCTTCAGGGGTTTATAGTCTGATAAGGGAGAAAGGGAACACAGCAGATGCAGTAAAACGTAGGGTAGTGATTGACTAGAGCCAAGCTCACTTTGAAGCACCTGTGGGCGATCCAGGTATTTACTGTCCTGTAAGCAGTTTGTATGTCTTTGGAACAGTTGTCTTTTTAATACCCTCTTGACTAAGAGAAATAATCTTGCAAACACCATCCAAGCACCCAAACCATGAAAGATAGAATCTTGTCAGAGATACCCATTATAAACTCTGTGTTAAAAACCAAGTGGAGAGACAAAACTGTCCGTTTCTGGAAGCAAACAAATCAAGATTTATTTTTCTAGTTGCAGACACAACCCCCCGGAAGAAACAGAACTCGTGGAATTCCTCATCTACGCCTGGCAGCTCTGGGCAGCGTAAACGGAAAGTCCAGCTACTGCCATCTAGACGAGGAGAGCAGCTGTCCTTGGTATGGTCCTGTCCACCAGTCCTGCCCCCCTGGCTTCATTCTCCAAAGTCTTAGGAAGGCTAAGGACAAGTTTCTTCTAGTTCCTTCTGATTGACCTGACTTCTCCTTTTTCTCTTTGGTAGCCTCCACCTCCCCAGCTTGGCTATTCAATTACTGCTGAAGACATAGACTTAGAAAAGAAAGCTTCATTTCAGTGGTTCAACAAGGTTTTAGAGGACAAGACCGACAAGGAGAACAGACCGATTGCACACACGAGAGGTTTGAAGTGTTTGGTTCCTTTGATTTTATTTTGGTGTTTTGGGGGGGGTTTCTGCTTTTTTAAATGGGTTTCTCTGGGTAAACCCCAGGAAGAGTTTGATGCGAGTCTTCACGGAAACCTGGATAGCAGTGAACATTGCGCTCAAGGGGAGTCGTTCCTGGATGAGCTGTCCTAAGATCGCGAGCATCCCCTCCACTCTCTGAGAGGCTGTCTGGAAAAGTCCTGAGCAAACCAGGACAGCTTCACCTTTTCTTTCGTAGATGCTGCCTCAAACTCGGTCACTGAGACCCCGCCCACCACTCAGCCTTCTTTTACCTTGACCTTGCCTGCTGCTGGGACTGCCTCCTCAACAGCCTCCCTCCCAGCCCCCAGTACTAACCCACTGTTAGAGAGCTTGAGGAAGATGCAGAATTCCTCAAGCCTACCATCCCTCCCAGGTAAGTGGGGAAGGTGCCTTTGGAGCATATGATGCTGTCAGCTTCTGAGTATCAGTCTTTGCTTAGATGGAGTAAAAGCATCGTGTCTGCCAGTTGCTGGAAATTGTTCTAATGTTGAATGTACTCTGGCTTACCAAACCTGAGTTGGCCCAAGCCTAAAAGCTTCAGAATTCTCTTATTGGGAAATTTTAGGAAAGGCGTGCTGCAACACTTACAGCTAAGGAAAGCAGCTTCGTTGTGGCTCTTGTTTTTTTTTGTTTTGTTTTTTTTTTTTTTGAGTTGGAGTCTCACTCTGTCGCCCAGGCTGGAGTGCAGTGGCCGCTCCCGGCTACCGCAGCCTCGACCTGCTGGGCTCCGGCGATCCTTCCGCCTCAGCCTTTCGAGTAGCTGGAATTACAGGCATGCGCTACCACGCCAGAGATGAGGTCTTGCTGCCCAGGCGGGTCTCGAACCCGCGGGCTCAAGCAATCCACTCACCTCAGCCTCCCAAAGGCACGGGATTACAGGCTGAGCCACCGAGCCCGGCCATTGTGGCTCTTGATCTAAAACATCATCGTTGAAAACACAGTAGTCTCTTGGCTGCTCTGAGCCATGCTGTCATCTGTAAAATGAGAATAGTGCTTCCCTTGGGTGACATCTCTCAAGTGTAAATGTGATGATGTGGTTAAGATGTTACCTGCTTACAAGAACCACAGGTCCAGAATAATAGTAATTTCTTTTCCTTCTAGGTTGCCAAGGGTCTCTTGATTATTGGAGGCCCATGCCTTCATGGCACTGCATATAGACACGCCTCTGTTATTGCACTTTATCAGATAGTAGTGTAGGGTTAGTGTTCAACCTCTCCCAGGGCTCAAGGGCAGAGACTGCTTCATTCGTGGCTGTTGCCCTCCACTTAGCACCAGGGAGGTGGACGTAGTACCTCTTTGTTAGATAAGCGGGATGTGTCTGGGTAAGTAACCACGCTTAAGAGTGCAGATGACTGAGTTTTCCATTATTTCAGAACAGTAGGCCCCATTTGATCCCCTTCTGTCTGTCATATTATCTGTGTGGTAGAAAAGCGAGCACATCCTTGATTTACTTTTTGGACCTGTAGTATAGACTTGGTCATAGTCAGTGACTGACTTTTGGGTCCTTGGTGGGAGGCATGGGGAAGGTACAGAATTGATGTGACTATCGTCGCATTTGAAGTATTCCACATTCACTTCTTAAAAATTCTTCTTCCCAGAATCTGCTGGAGTGGCAACCACCGAGGCCAGTTTGCCTCCAAAGACGCCGAACCTGCTGGACCCTCTGGGCTCTTCACCGTCGGGGCCCCTCCCAGCCACCTCTCCAGACTCAAAACCCGCAGCCACTTGCCTGGGGCTGAGCCCTGCTTCTTCCGTGACACCAGTCACCGACACCAAATCTCCTCCAACCCTTCAGGCCGAGACGTCTGCCAAGCCCCAAGCCCCATCCGCCCCCTCCCCCACCCCCAAGCACAATTTTCTGTTTGGGATGCCGAACACTTCAGCTTCCAACCCTGCTTCCCTTGCTGCGCCTGCTGTGTCTTCAGCATCTCCCATGTTCAAGCCCATTTTCAAGACCCCGCCGAAGCGTGAGAACGAAGACCCCATGCCGTCTAGCCCTTCGGTCACCGCCACGGCGTCCTCCAGCTCCACCCTCCCCGCAACCACCAACACCTCAGCCCTGACGTTCGAGCCTATTTTTAGCAGCATGGGGCCACCTACATCTGTGCCCCTGTCTGCTCCCTTCTTCAAGCAAACAACCGCTCCGTCCACTGCTCCCGCCACAACTGCCCCTCTCTTCACTGGCCTGGCCGTTGCTACGTCCACAGTGGCTTCCGTCACCACAGCCAGTACATCCGCAGACTCTGCTCTGAAGCCTGCTTTTGGCTTTGGTGTAAACGTGACCAGTGCCATGAGTAAGGTGACTAGCACGACCACTTCCACTTCACAGCCTTTCCTCTTCGGGGCGCCCCCTGCCTCTGGTGCCAGCTTTAACCCAGCCGTGAGCTCCGTCTTCCAGTTTAGCAAGCCTCCTGCCATGCCTGCCTCAACGACAGTCGCCACCTTCAGCCAGTCCCTTCCCGGTGCGGTGCAGGCAGCCCCCAGCAGCAGCACTGCAGGCCTGAGTGGTTTTGGCAGCCCCCTCACCACCTCAGCCCTGAACCCCCCCAGCCAGCCTGCCCTGACACTCAGTAACACGGCCACCCCGGCATTCAACATTCCCTTTGGCTCGGGCTCCAAGCCCCCGCTGCCATCGTATCCAGGAGCCAACCCCCAGCCCGCGTTTGGGGCCACTGAGGGCCAGCAGCAGGCGGCCACCAAGCCGGCTCTTGCCCCAGGCTTCGGCAGCTCTTTCTCTTTTGGAAGCTCGGCAGCCCCAGCTGCGGCGCCAGCGCCTGCCCCCTCCCAGCCGGCCTTCGGCAGTGCCACACATTCAGCTTTCGGCGGGCTGAAAACCACAGCCTCTGCTTTTGGCACCCCCGCCAGCACCCAGCCAGCCTTTGGCAGCACCACTGCCGTTTTCTCCTTTGGTGCGGCCACCACCTCTGGCTTTGGAGCTGCCACCCAGACCACCAGCAGTGGCAGTAGTAGCTCGGTGTTCGGCAGCACAGCTCCATCACCCTTCCCGTTTGGGGGATCAGCAGCCCCCACTGGCAGTGGGGGCTTTGGGATCAATGTGGCTGCCCCAGGCACCAGCTCCACCTCTGGAGCGTTCGGGTTTGGAGCAGCACAAAGCGGGACCACAGGCACCACCAGCCCCTTTGGAGGAGGCTTAAGTCAGAACACCCTGGGCACACCCAGTCAGAGCACACCCTTTGCCTTCAATGTGGCCAGCACGCCTGAGAACAAACCTTTGTTTGGAGGTAAGATCAGGACTGGACACGGTCTGCTGGGCTAGGTGCTGTTTTCAGAGCTAGCACAGTCTGCTCTTGAGGAGCTAGCTGTATTATGGCGGTGGAGAGGTGGGCATTGACTATAAAGTTGAATGTCAGTGGTAAATGTTTCAATAAAATATGTAGGCTGGGCGTGGTGGCTCAAGCCTGTCATCCCAGCACTTTGGGAGGCCCAGGCAGGAGGATTGCCTGAGCCCAGGGGTTCACGACCAGCCTGGGCAACTTGGCGAGACCGCGTTTCTACAATATGTCAAAAAGTTAGCTGGGCATGGTAGTATGAGCCTGTAGTTCGGCTACTTGGAAGGCTGAGGCGGAAGGATCGCCTGAGCCCAGCGGGTCAATGCTGGGGTGGCCGTGAGCATGCCACTGCACTCCAGCCCCAGCCCCTGCAGTGGAGATTCCGACTCAAAAAAAACACCCAGAAAAACCGAATGAGCCATTGTGGTTTTAGGTGTAACAGGGCCTTTCTGAAGAAGTAACACATTTAAGCTGAGAGTATATTTGTAACAAAAGGACTGGGAATACAGGGTGAAGGGAGTGTGTGAGACCCAGGGAGCAAGCATGCCTGATAGCTTGTGCTTAGGCTGAAGCAGAAACAAGCTTGCTATGCTCACAGACAGAGAAAAAGCAAGTGTGGTCAGAGTGTTAAAAATGGAAAAAATGGTATAAAAGGCTAAGGCGGGCAGAGGTGAGGGTTGGCCATGGCTCAGAGCTTGGGTTTTAAGTATTAATGTTAGGGGAAATCATTGTAGAATTTCAAGCAGAAGAATGAAGTGGTCCTATCTGCCATGTGGATGATGAATTTTGACTTTGATAGCTTCTGTTTTCTTGATTAAATAAGAGAGGATCATGGGGAGTGGGCCAGGATAAAATGTATAAAAGGAGAGCCTCTTAAAATAGACAATTTGGCCAGGTGCACTAGCTCACACCTGTAATCCCAGCACTTTGGGAGGTGGAGCCAGGAAGATAGCTTGAGCCCAGAAGTTCAAGACTAACCTGAACAACATAGCAAGACCTCATCTCTACAAAAAATTAGCTGGGTGTGGTGGCATGCACTTGTATTCCCAGCTACTTGGGAGGCTGAGGTGGAAGGATTGCCTTATCCCAGGAGGGTGGAGGCGGTGGTCAGCTGTGAGCGTACCACTGCAATCCAGCATGGGCAAGAGGATGAGACCCCAATTCAAAAAAAAAAGTCATATTGGATAGTGGGAGAAGGACCATAAAAAGTATAATAGATTTGCCAGGCAGTTTTGTGGACTGAGAAATTGGGATTATGAATTTAAAGTGATGCCAAGCCGGGCTCGGTGGCTCAGCCTGTAATCCCACGCTTTGGGAGCCTGAGGTGAGTGGATTGCCTGAGCCCGTGGGTTCGAGACCCGCCTGGGCAACTTGGCAAGACCTCATCTCTACAATAAATCAAAAACTAGCTGGGCATGGTAGCGCGTGCCTGTAGTTCCAGCTACTCGGAAGGCTGAGGTGGAAGGATCGCCAGAGCCCAGCAGGTCGAGGCTGCAGTGGCCAGGAGCAGCCACTTCACTCCAGTCTGGGTAACAGAGTGAGACTCCAACTCAAAAAATATATAAATAAAGTGATGCCAACTCAGCACTCTGTTTTTTCCCAGCGACATTAAGTTGTTGAGGTGTAGGCCTAAAATAAGATAGCTGGTAAAACCTGGCCCCTGTACCTTCAAGCACGATGGCAGGAAGTGCGGTGCACCAGAGGTCTTGATGAGGTTCAGGAAGTGCTGCAGAACTAGACAAGGTGTTGGTAGAAGACAGCTCAACTAAGGGAGGGCAGGGCCAGGGAACGGAGTTTGCTGATGACGGTACGTTCCAGAGGGCAGCATGGGAAGATTAGCAGGGTGAAGTGGTGCCAAGTTGGGTGGAAGAATTGGGCCTCTGGAGCGGGGCAGGGGCAGGTAACCAGAGAGAAGAGTCATGATGAGATTAGTCTTTATAGGAGGTAGGCAGTCTGGTCAAGCTAGGAGGTGGGAATCCGGAGTCTTTCCATCTGCAGTGGTGGCCAAGGGAACTCCTCGTCCCAACCCCTAGGTGACCAGAAGGCAGCAATGAAGGTTTTTTCTCTGCTGTAGTATGGCTGTTAGTAGGCTGGGAGGGGGTGGGCTCATGGAGCATCAGGTGTTAAGATGTAATTCTCTTTCACGGTTCCTTACGAGGGAATAGTCTGGTGGCTAAGGTGTCTTATGGGAAACGTCCCTTGCCTGCTTCAGTGCCACCTGCTCCCTGGCTTGGTCTCTGAAGCTCTCTGCTGTCTTCATTCTAGGCACCTCCACTCCCACCTTCGGCCAGAACACCCCTGCCCTGTCAGTGGGCACATCGGGCAGCAGCCTCTCCTTCGGGGCATCCTCCACACCTGCCCAAGGCTTTGTTGGCGTTGGACCTTTCGGTAAGCAGCGTGTGTCTCTCTTGCAAGCAGGACTTCTGTCTCCTCCCTGAGGAACTGGGGTGGAGTGGCCGTTTCCTGGCCCTCCAAGGCTCAGCATGGGAAAGATGTGCTGGGCTTGGGCGTTGGATGGCAGAGATCAGAGCACAGCCCTCTTGGGAAAGTTCACATATCACTTGGGAAGCCAGGTAAAAACACGTCTGTGGACCTCAATCTCAGGCTTTCTCTGCAATTTTACTTTTCTTTTTTATAGAGTTGGGGTCTTGCTATGCTGTCAGGCTGGTCTCAAACTCCTGGCCTCAAGTGATTCTCCTGCCCCAGCCTCCTAAGGTGCTAGGATTACAGGCATGAGCCATTGCGGCCAGATGTTGCATCATTTTAATAGGCTTCTCCCATACAGTGCTTCTGATGCAGCTTGGGAAGTCCTGTTGTAGCACGTAGTGTTCTGTTCCTGACCTGGTTTTCCGCAGAGTAGGGCACCAGAGATGTTCTCTCAGGTAGCAGCTGCTCTGATGAGATCTTGTTGCATCTTTCCAGGATCGACGGCCCCTTCGTTTTCCATTGGTGCGGGATCCAAGACCCCAGGGGCTCGACAGCGACTGCAGGCCCGAAGGCAGCACACCCGCAAAAAATAGCCTTTGTCCCTTTCCCGTTTTCCCCACCCCCTGCCCAAATCTGGACGTTGGCATCTGCTAGGAAGAGCCTTTGACCCTTCAAGTTACATAAAGCAAACCTACCCCAGATCTCTGGCATCAGCCACCAGGGGGTAGTGGCAGCCCTGAAGCCCTTTCCCTTCTGGAGGAAGCACAAGCCTCAGGGAGTGTGGCAGGGCAGGAGCCTGATGCCTTTACTTGAACAGTCCCGGGTGAGGCTGGAGAACTAAACATCTGTACATACTGTCCACTCCCCTGACTCTTGCTTAGTGTCTAACTGCAGTCAGGCAGCCTCCCTTCCCCTCCCCTCGGAGCCGTCTTTGCTGGCAGGCATCAGCGGCAGCCCGCTTGCATCTCTGGTGTGCATCTGATGGGATTGGGGGAAACGGACTTTGCTTACAGCTTTACCTTGCTTGGCTATAAGAAGTGGTTCTCTTCCTCTGGTCCCCTTAGGGGACTGTTTCCCATTTCTTGCTGCTTTGTCCCTCACTGGTTCCTTGCAGGACTTGCTCCTTTTTAAATGACCTTGGATCTCGCTTTGCCTTGGAGACCCCAGTGGGTGCTGCTCCTGTTGTTTTCCTCCTGCCAAGTCTGAGTCCGTGTTTCATCTCCAACCCTGCCAGTTTGGCCCCTAAAAGCTTGGTGGCTCAAGACTGTTAGCCTGGCAGAGCCAGGGGTGAGATACCTCGCTCCAGGAGGGAGAAGCTCTTGGAGCAGGCAGGATGCCCACCGCTGCTTCAGCTGCCTCCTCACCCACCTACCCATTGGCCTCAGTGGGCCTTTGCCTCTCCGGGATTGTGTGTTTCAAGCCCTGTCCTGTGTTACTTTGTCTGATGCTCACGTCTATTGCTCTTTGAATCGAGTTTGGAGGAAGAATTGAATTGTATGAGTGGCGGCATGTTGGTAGTGCCGGACTTACCTGTTTCAAGTTTTCTGGGGCCTAGCTAATTGAATGTGGAAAGTAGCACCACTTTACGGCTACAAGTGCTGACTCCTGAATTTTCAAATGGTGTTTTGACTTTAAGGGCTGGCAGCCCAGGAGGATGGGGCTGGGGAAGCAAAGACCTCTTCCCTCTGCTGTTTCTCTCCCACTTCCCCGATCTCCCTGGAGCTAGATTACCCATCTGTGTTAGGAAACCCAAATTAAAGAACCACACTTTAAGAATCCTGGCTGTTTTCTAGGGCCCTTTTCACCCCGTCCCCTTTTCTCCTTTGTTGCAAAACCACACGCCCCAGGCCCAAGAGCCTTGCTGCCATGCCCTCCTCTTTGGGAGAAGTATGAATGCGTGTGTCTAAATTAAAAGAAAAAAAATATTTAAACATTTTTTAACAAAATAAAAATTTATTTTTGTATTTAAGCTAAATTGCCTTTTAAATTCCTTCAAGCTTGGTTCATTGAGGTGGTTAAGTATAAACGCTATTTACTAGGTATTAGCTGTATAGTTAAGTTATGCCTGTGTGAAGAAGAGGCTCAAATGCTGTCCCAGGCAGCTCTCCTGAGGGACCGGAGCTCCTTCTGGATGTGTTAGATACAACGTAATTCTTTTATAAAAATGTGATGTAGGTGTAACTGGTCCCCTACCCCCGTGACTGAGGCTGAATGTTTTGTGCTGGGGGACTGCTGCGCCCCATCCCCAAGGATAGCTCTGGAGCCCGACGTTTGAATACCTATCTGTGTGCAGCTGAGGAAGGAGCCGAACCTCAAGTCCCAAAACCTGTAGGATTGGAGGGTGGGGGTGGAGCCCAGGCCTAGGAATCAAGCTTCTGCCGATACCTTATGTGAGGTAGACCCTCTTGGTGGTAGTGTTGAGCCAGCGTACCTCAGTTCCGCAGGCAGGACGGTTGGCCCAGGAGCCCCTGGAGGAGGGTGGCCTGGTGTGGCGCGCGTGTGGGGGTGTGTGTGTGCAGCACGTGCACTGGACAGGAGCGGGAGGCTGGGACTTTCCATTACAAATAAAGACTTGATGCTTGTTGAGTCTAGTTGGAATTTTTAGTATGAATGTGAGACTTTTTCCTCCTGCTCATGTCATTCAGAATTAAAAAACTGTGACCTGTCATAGAGTATGTTCTGCATTTTATTTCTGTGGCCAGCACTTCTCTCACCAGCAAGAACACAGTCCAGGAAAGGGACCCAAACAACTAGGAAATCACTCTTTCCAGCTGGAGAAACAGAATTACCAGCTAACCTACAGCAGTAAGAAATAACCTCTCAAAACCCAAATTGCTGCCTGGGTGTGAGGAGCCAAGGCCATCTTCAGAAAGGCAGACCAGCGTTTTCGTTTCCTGCCAGGAAGGAGTCAAAGCCTTGGGCACCTTAGTTACTGAGCACTTGTTTGCTGCGCGCGAGGCAGTGTGCTAGCACCAGCTGCTGCTTTTCGCTGTCTCTTTCTCTTCGGGGCCGGGCTGGGTAGAAGTTCTGGCGTCGATGCTTTGGCCTGAGAGGCTGAGCTAGACGAAGAAATAGAATTAGATGCGCCCCAATCATCCAACCTCTTCCGAGCGGGCCTCCACTCACCTCGGTGCTTCCACCCGTTCAATGACTGCAATGAAGAAGCCACCAGTGAGCGTGGTCTCGGGGATGCCCGGAGGCAGTGCTCGGCACCTGGGAACGTGCCAAGGCCTCGGTGGGGCCAGGTGGGCAGGACAGGAGCAAGCCTACAAGAAGAAGTATCACGGATTCTAGGTACAAGCGAGCAGTTCAGTTCCCCCTCAAGACCCTGGCAGATGCCCACTACCTGAAGGCCCCTGGGTTCTGCTGCAGGACCTCTCGGACCACATCTTCATTCTCTTCTTGGCAAAGGGAACAAGTGGAATAGACAAGGCGCTGCAAGGAGGGGAAAGAGAGAGCGTGGCACAGAGCTCGCTGCTGGAACCCTGCCAGGGCATGCAAGCGCTCCTTGCTAGGTGTGTCTGCCCAGGGCTCTTCCAGCTGTCTGGTCAACATACCTAAAGAAAGTAATGTTTTAGTTATATAGCATGACGGACTGTTTTGCACTAAAATTCTCACTTCATAAATGAGAACTTTTGCCCAGGTTCCCAGCATTAATGAGTCAGAACTAAGCCCAAAATGAATACATCAGCTCTAGGCTGCTCTGGACATGCGGGTGCCTCAGCCACGCTTTCTCCCCATCTCACCAGAGCCACTACAAGAAGGATCCAGCAGGATGTAGTGCACCTGTCGATAACGCGGGTCTGAGGGTGAGACTGCCAGGAAGTCCTTCTCAGCTAGTTCACAGCAGGAGACTCCAGCCCGGGCCAGCAGAGTGGCCATAGATGCCAGTCGCTTGGCATCCAGGTCAAAGGCAAAGATCTTCCTAGGGAGGAGGGCAGAGTGGGATGAACTGAAAATATATGGTACATCTCTGACATATACAACAATAACACGTATGTTAAGTCAGGACACAAAACTACTTTTTTTTTTGAGTTGGAGTCTCACTCTGTCGCCCAGACTGGAGTGCAGTGGCTGCTCCCGGCCACTGCAGCCTCCACCTGCTGGGCTCCGGCGATCCTTCCGCCTCAGCCTTCCAAGTAGCTGGAATTACAGGCATGCGCTACCACACCCAGTTGATTTTTTGATTTATTGTAGAGATGAGGTCTCCCCAAGTTGCCCAGGCGGGTCTCGAACCCGCGGGTCCAGGCAATCCACTCACCTCAGCCTGGGATTCTGAGGCATGGGATTACAGGCTGAGCCACCAAGTCCGGCTAAAAAACAGTACTTAAATAACCTACAGCCAGCACGGTAGCTCCCACCTATAATCTCAGCACTTTGGGAGGTGGAGGTGAGAGGAATGCCTGAGTCCAGGGGTTCGAGACTAGCCAGGGCAACTTAGTGAGACCTCGTCTCTACAATAAATAAACCAGCCGGGTGTGTGGCGCATGCCTTGATTCCAGCTACCTTGAAGGCTGAGGCAGAAGGATCACCTGAGTCCAGCAGGTCGAGGCTGTGGTGGCCATGAGCATGCCACTGCACTCCAGCCTGGGCAACAGAGTGAGACTCCAACTATCTATCAGTCCATCAAGCAACAAAAAAAAAACAGTCTACAAGGGTCAGGATCAGAGTTAATCTCCTTCCTCCCCCTCCTCACCACTGCACTCACCCTTGGTTCTTCAGGAGAGCAGCCAAGTGACTGGTCTTATTGCCTGGGGCAGCACACGCATCAATGATGTGGGAGCCTGGTGGAGGAGCCAGCAGCATGGCTGGAAGACAGCTGGCCTGGCAGGGTGGAGCACGGCGGCCGGGTGAACAAAGACCCCTGGCTGAGCCCTCTCCCACACATTCTGCCCTCTTGCACCGTCTTCCCTACCTTGTCTTGTAGAATGAGGTGACCGGCTTGGTACAGCGGATGTTCATGCAGATCAGTCTGAGCGGGAAACACGAGCAGCTCTGGCAACAAGGGGTCCAGAAGAAAGTGCTTCCCTTTGAGGGCCCTTAAGTCTTCGAGGCTGCCAGGGGAGGTTAGGACCAGGGAATAAGAAGCATTCATTCATTTTCTGAATTTCCCCACACCAGGCCCCATATTGACTGTTCATTCATGCAACGAATATCTTAAATGGCTGTGAAGAAGTAAACAAGGGGTAAGATGGGGCAGCAGAAGCCGTAGTTAACAGAATGGGTTCTCAAGCAAGACAGACTGGGTTCAGGATCTCGTCTCGACCATTGTCCAGCAGTGGGAGCGTGGGCAAGTGCTTTAATCTCAAGCTCTGATTTGCACTTTTGTAAAATGGTAGGTGAAGGTTAAATGAGTTATTACATTCAAAATATTTGGCGCAAATTAAGTACCCAATAAATGTGATTCATTACTTTAACAATAATGAAGCATAGCCTGGGGGAAAACTACAGGGGATAAGGGAGTACAGGGGAGGTAAGGGCTGAACTGATTCCTGATGGATGAGATACCCGGTTAAAATAACACTCACTATAACGCCACAAAGGAGTCCCGTCCACTGGACTGATGCAAAAACAGGCCTAGAGTCACACATCTCAGTATGGAAATATATCAAAGTAGCAGAGCTGGGGATTCAAACCCAAACAAAGTCATCCTCTACTATTCCACCCTGGCCTCCAAGCAACATGCTAGAGACAAGAGGAAGAACATCTAAAACAGGGCAAGGAGAGAGCAGAGGCAGCGTCTCAGAGCTGTCAAAAGACAAAACCAGACTACTATCTATGTAGACTTCTATGGAAACAAACTTGGGAAAAAAGACAAAACCGGAGGGAGGTGTGAGCCCAGTGAAGGGGCGGGGGAAGTCTCAGGGCAGGGACCAGCAACTGCTTCTAGAACACCCAGTTCAGGTAGCGCCTCGGCAGACGGGAATCCAGAGGACGCAGGAGGCATAGCACGATGGAGAGCCAAGAAGGGTTTGGGCAGGGTAGTAACACATCAGCTCTGAGTTCAGATCTTTCTGCAGCCACAGGAGGAAAACACAGAAAAACTTCAGAGAGACAAAGGTAAAACAGCAAATGCCTGGAGGGAGAAGAAGCAAGCAGCTGGGATGACTGTGGCTTGACCAAATGGGTGGAAGATGATGGCATCTGTTAGGTGAAAACAGGGGATCCACTAGGCGTCAAGTTTGAGAGGGAAGGTGATGGTCATGCGGTGACTGCAATACCTGTGGCGCATTCGAATGAACCCAAGGAAAAAGGAATACAAGAAGTTTACACTGGGAGACACGAATCACCAGGTGGGAGGCAGGAGTCAAAGCAGAGGAAAAACTGAGGGGTACATCAGAAGAATGCAGGATGGGATGCCCAGGAGTATCAATGTTTAAGGGATGGGAGGAAAACAGGCATTGGAAGGAGTTGGAGAAACTGCTGGAGAAGTCGGAAGAAAACAGAGTGCAGTAACCACCACCCAGTCTCTGCTTCCCGAGCCCCCAGACACCTCCCTAGATGAGGGCACCCCGACAGAGTGGCAAGCTCTCACCTGGAGGCCCGGCCCTGGTAAGAGAAGCCTTGTCTCTTGAAATAATCGACTACATCGTCAGCGCAGGTCTTGAGAGTGTTGATGCGCACAAACCGAGGCACTTGAGAGGCTGGGAAACAATCGGCAGTGAGTGGCACAGCCCTCTCCTCTGAGGCCCCCGCGGCGCTCCCCACCCCGGGCCGCTCCCAGTTCACCTGGCCCAGGCCTGGATCCCACTTCCAGCAGGTCCTCATTCCGGCTCACACCCCTCTGGACCTTGAGCCGGGCCAACTCCGCCTTGAGCCGCGCCTGGTGCCGGCCCAGCAAAGGCTTCCATCTGCCCCCACCCCCTCGAAAGCCCTTTCCCAGCAACAAGTCATACACGAGCACCTAGGGATGAGGAGACACACAACAACAAAAAGCCCCACGCGTTAATGCCTTGGAACTGCTTTATAAAGGGTTATACCTGGAAGGGCTACACAGACCACCTGTCCAGGCCGTTACAGATAAAGGTGGGGCACCTTATCCAAGATCACCCTAGAAGTGAACAGCAGGTAACAGAATCGGAAACTGGATGCTCACCAGCAGAGCTCTGCATCACGACCCCCACCCCTGCCCTCCAACATGACCTTTTCGTTTCCTTTCCTTCCTTTAAGATTTTTAATTTGACTTACTTATGTATTTACTTTAGTGAGGAAGCAGGGTTTACTGAGAGGAGAGAGAAGCTCCCACAGCGGAAGGGGACCCGAAGGGGCCGCCCCCCTTTTCGTTTTCTTAAAAAGTCCCTGCCGCGGCTACTTGTAGTACTTGTGCTGTCATCTAAACCTTCACACGACGCCTGAAGGCAAAGCCTTTTCATCCCCTCTCAAATCGTAACCGGGGCGGAGGCTCGCTCATGCTGGTTTCGGACGAGCGACGGGCTCCGCTCCCGCCCGCCACGGCAGCAGAGCCGGGCCCAGGTCAGGCCTCCGACCCTCGGGGCTCACCCCGGCCTCTCCCCGCCCCGCCCGTCACCTTCGCCAGGTGCGGCCGCAGCTTCTTCTCGGCGCGGAGGAGGCCGGCGCTGGCGATCACGGCGTCCAGCACCGCGGAGTAGCGCTGCGTCTCGCACACCAGCGCGTACAGCTGCTTCACGTTCTGCGAGGCCGAGGGGAGACGCGCCGCGTGGAGGGCCGGGCTGTCGCCCCCGGCCCCCGCGCCCCGCCCGCGCCCCGGCCCGCGCCCCGGCCCGCTACCTGGAAGCGGCTGGAGTACACCAGCCCCTTGATGGAGCCCTGGCGGCCCTCCACGCCCGCCAGCACGGCCGCCGCGGTCGCGTACAGCGCCATGCTCCCGCGCGCTTTACGGCTCTGTCGCGAAGCACGCCCGGCTCTGCGCCGCCCGGACTTCCGGGGCCAAAAGGCACGAACTTCCGGGCCGGGTTTCCGCGTGTGGGTCCGTGTTCCCCGAGGTGTGTGTGGGTTTCTCGGCCGCCAGTGCCGGGAGTGCGACGTTTTGCCACTTCTTCGCGATTTCTTTTCTTTTTTCCTTCCAGTCTTTGCCAATCTCAAGGGCAAGTAATAGCGTTTTAATGGTGTTTTAGTTTAATTCTCTTGTTGAGGTTGAATATCTTCACGTGTTTGTTACAGCCTGACCGGGTTCTCATAATTTTAATCAGTTTGACTGATTTCAATAAAGATTTTAAGAAACATCTAACCTTTTTTTTTTTTTTTTTTTTGACTTGGAGTCTCACTCTGTCGCCCAGACTGGAGTGCAGTGGCCGCTTCCGGCCACCGCAGCCTCGACCTGCTGGGCTCCGGCGATCCTTCCGCCTCAGCCTTCCGAGGAGCCGGAATTACAGGCGCGCGCGACCAAGCCCGGCTGATTTTTTGATTTATTGTAGAGATGAGGTCTCGCTGCCCAGTCGGGTCTCGAACCCACAGGCTCAGGCAATCCACTCACCTCAGCCTCCCAAAGGCGCGGGATTACAGGCCGAGCCACCGAGCCCGGCTCATCTAACCTTTTTTTGTTGTTAAAGGGCAGATCAATATTCCAGGGAAACTATCTTACTCCGACCTAGAGGTCCAGATTCTGGCCTTGCAGTTGTGTGTTTAGATTATAGAGAAATTATACTCTTAGATTTTAGCCAGTTTGATTACATATACAATTTCTTTTGTAAGATCAACCTTCCATAGACTTTTTACAACTTGTTTAAGCCTTCCATTTTATCTTAACATTTTAAACTTATGGCAAAAATTTGCTTTCTTCCAAACTTTTTATATCTATTTAGCTTTAGCCATCATTTACATTCCTCTAAAAAATTTTTCTACAAAAAATTAGCTGGGCATAGTGGTGTGTGCTGGTAGACCCAGCTACTTGGGAGGCTGAGACGGGAGAATTGCTTGAGCCCAGACATTCGAGACCACCTGGCCAAAATGATACCCCCATCTCTAGAAACAAAAAAAAGCTGGGCACGGTGGCTCAAGCCTGTAATCCCAGCACTTTGGGATGCCGAAGTGAAATGATTGCCTGAGCCCAGGGGTTCGAGACCAGCCTGGGTAACTTGGTGAAACCTCATCTCTACAATAAATCAAAAAATTACCCGGGCGTGGTATCACGCGCATGTGGTTCCAGCTATTTGGAAGACTAAGGCAGAAGGATTCCCAGAGCCCAGTAGGTCAAGGCTGCGGTGGCTGTGAGCGTGCCACTGCACTCCAGCCTGGGTGTCTTGGGTGTGTCAAAACTGTCTTGGAGGGGGCAGCACAGGACTGTTAGAGCCAGCTTCCTGTTACGTGCTGCCGGCCCCGGTGGGGCCTCAGATCCACCCTAACGAAAACTATCTCCAGGACCGTTGTTAGGTTTTACAGTAAATGTTAACTATAAAGCAAGTCCCTTGACCGTCAGCCACTAGCCCCTGGGCAGTGAGTCGTTACGTTATAGAGCCAGTACAGAGGTGCCTGAGGTGTGCTCCCTGGAGGATGGAGAGATCTGTGGCCCATTGCTGAAGGAAGAGTATGTTGCTTAGCCTTGCAGGGCAAGCTTCTCCCCTCCCCAGGGGTCAGGACACGAAGACAATCAGTCGCCCTCTATTGGAGGGAAAGCAAACCTAGAACGACAGATTTTGTTCACTTCTAACCATGGCTGTAGCTTTGCAGGGTTCGGGTCTGCAGCTTTTACACTGTGGCTTGATACTAACTTTATATAGGCAGTTTTGTGTCTATTGGACATTTGTATTTCTTCTGTTATGAACACACATTAATGTCTTTTGCTCACTCTTCTACCACTACCACCTTACTGCCCTTAGATATTAACAACACACACCATTCGTTCTGGGTATTGAAATTTTTCTAGTTTATTGTTGCCTTTTAATGTGTTTTGTGGCTATTTTGGACACCTTTTTTTTTTTTTTTTTTTTTAGTTGGAGTCTCACTCTGTCACCCAGGCTGCAGTGCAGTGGCATGCTCACGGCCACCCCAGCGTCGACCTGCTGGGCTCCAGTGATCCCTCGCCTCAGCCTTCCAAGCAGCTGGAACTACGGGCACGTGCTACCGCGGCTGGCTAATTTATTTTATTTTATTTTATTGTAGAGACGAGGTCTCGCCAAGTTCTCCGGGCTGGTCTCAAACCCGCAGGCTCAGGCAATCCACATGCCTTGGCCTCCCAAAGTGCTGGGATTACAGGCTGAGCCACTGAGCCCAGCTCGGACATCTTTTATGGTTTCTTCCATTGGTGCATTCTTGGAAACCCTTTCACACCGCCACAATGTAGAAATCACAGCTTCATTTTTTTCTCACTTAAAATTTTAATCCATTCAGAAGTCAGTTTGGCATACGATGGAAGGAAGGGCTCTGTCTCCAAATGACTCGCCTTTCATTTGTTGATTGTAATGAATAATTTATAGGAACATTTTCCCCAGCCTGAGCTCTGAGAGGACAAGGATTGTATAGTATTTGTCCAGTGTCCTCTGCACCTGTTGCGATGGATAGACTGATTGAGCGAAATGAACAAACCTAGGACATTTGTAGCTCGGGCATTGAAGTAGACAAGCCCCCATGGAGTAGAATGCCCCGCCTACCCTCTCTCTTGCCAACAGCTCATCAGCAAGCATTTTGCAAGTGGATAGACTTGTCCACATCAAACTTACTGAATTGGTTAAAGCTTTTAGCCAGCTCCCGCTACCTCTAGGCTAATCAATCAGCGATCGGTGAGTGACGCCCCCAACCAACTCCCGTCACCTGTTTTATTTTTGTCATTGCACCTACTCCGTAGTGCTTATCTCGTTTACTTATTTATGGCTTATCATCCTGTCTCCCCAGCTCACTCCACAAAGGCAAAGACCTTGCCTGTCTTGACACGTATCTATCCCTGCCTTCTAGATCAGTGTCTTTCTTACAGTAAAGACCTCATATAATAAACGTCTGTTGGCCAGGCTCGGTGGCTCAGCCTTTAATCCCGCGTTTTGGGAGGACGAGGCGAGTGAATTGCCTGAGCCCGTGGGTTCGAGACCTGCCTGGGCAACTTGGCGAGACCTCATCTCTACAATAAATCAAAAAAATGAGCCGGGCATGGTAGCACACACCTGTAGTTCCAGCCACTTGGAAGGCTGAGGCGGAAGGATCGCTGGAGCCCAGCAGGTTGAGGCTGCGGTGGCCGGGAGCGTGCCACTACCCTCCAGTCTGGGCGACAGTGAGACTCCAACTCAAAAAAAAAAAAATCTGTTAAAGGAATGAATGAATGAGCACCAACCGATATGAGGCCGGACAATCAGTTATGCTAGAGTTGCCCCATCCTAAAACAGTCCCCGCTCCTGCAGGTGAGTGAGTAACAGGTGTGACAGAAGCCGAATGAGCCAGACCTGGTTGTTAGCTCGCGCAGGTGTTTACACATAACATCGCACGTCAAAGAGAGAGGCCAACTCACCAGCTCTGCAGCAGAATCACCTATGGCGGGATCTGCAAACTCTCGGCCAGGTGACCTCCAGGTGGGCGAGAACTCCTTTGGTTGAAAGCAACAGAAACCCAGCTAAATCATCCAAGAGGAGGAGAAGGGTTACTTTCGCACACGCGTAGGACGTCCCAGAGGTTGGGGGATCAGGACACTGACTTCAGGTGTCACCGGACCTAAGGGCTCCGATGGCATCAGCAAGCTTACAAATTAGAACCCAAACTTACCTTGTTTCATATATGTCTCTATTTTTTTTATTTTTTTTTTTGAGTCGGAGTCTCACTCTGTCGCCCAGACTGGGGTGCAGTGGCCGCTCCCGGCCACCGCAGCCTCGACCTGCTGGGCTCCGGCGATCCTTCCGCCTCAGCCTTCCGAGTAGCAGGAACTACAGGCACGTGCTACCAGCCCAGCTAGTTTTTGATTTATTGTAGAGACGATGTCTCACCAAGTTGCCCGGGCTGGTCTCAAACCCACAGGCTCAAGGCAGTTCACTCGCCTCGGCCTCCCAAAGTGCTGAGATTACAGGCTGAGCCACCGAGCCCGGCCGTGTCTCTGTTTATTGTCTTATCTTCCTCTGCCATGTATCCTCCCTGGGCTCCATTCTCAGGCAGGCTTCTTTTGTGTACTGGCGGAGAAGGTCCCAGCAGTGCTGGGTCCACGACGTGGTCCACAATGCCTGTTGTTCCTTGGACCATCAGGCTCACATATACAGCTCAGGAGGAGCAGCGTGAAATGGCCGAACAGCAAACAAGCGCACCGGGTATTTGGGCACCTGAAGGGGGCTGGTGTGACTGGATGCAGGAAGTGATGTGGGTGTAACCCAGGGCCTCAAAGCTACAAGGAGGACTTTATTCTTTATCTTGAGAGAAGCGGGCGGCCACTGAAGGGTTTTAAGGAGACGAGTGATGGTCAGTCTGGCCAAAGTGTGCTGATAGGGTGGAGGGGACAGAGGCGAGGCAGGGAGACCAGCAGGGGTCATGGCAGTCACCTGGGCAAGAAGTGGTGGCCTGGACTGAGCTGGTGGCATGAAGTCGGCAGTGTGATTACTGTCTCAGAGTTCAACCCACAGAACTTGGTGGGAAGAGGGACAGGTCAAGAATAACTCATAGACCGCTCAGTGAGCGATGGCTCAGCCTGTAATCCCAGCACTTCAGGAGGCCGAGGCGAGAGGACTGTCTGAGCCTTCAGGTTCGAGACCCACCCGGGCAACTTGGCGAGACCTCGTCTCTACAATAAATTAAAAATTATCTGGGCGTGGTAGCACACGCCTGTAGTTCTGGCTACTTGGAAGGCTGAGGCAAAAGGATCGCTGGAGCCCAGCAGGTGGAGGCTGCGGTGGCCGGGAGCGTGCCACTGCCCTCCAGTCTGGGTGACAGAATAAGACTCCAACTCAAAAAAGAATAACTCATAGGTTTTGTTATGACTGAGTAAGCGAGAAGCAGCTACGTCAGCAGGTTGAGTTTAATTATGAATTTATTAACACATGGGTCAAGAGTAGGAATGAAAACTCTTGACAGATTGGTGCAGTTTGTGACAAGCTTTTTTTTTTTGAGTTGGAATCTCACTCTGTCACCCAGACTGTAGTGCAGTGGCCGCTCCCGGCCACCGCAGCCTCCACCTGCTGGGCTCCAGCGATCCTTCCGCCTCAGCCTTCCAAGGAGCTGGAACCACAGGCGCGCGCTACCACACCTGGCTCATTTTGATTTATTGTAGAGTTGAGGTCTCGCCAAGTTGCCCAGATGGGTCTCGAATCCGTGGGCTCAAGCAGTCCACTCACCTCAGCCTCCCAAAGGTGCGGGATTACAGGCTGAGCCACCGAGCCCGGCTGTGACAAGCTTTTATAGGTAAAATTTGCAGCATTGGATACATAGTAATTTAGTGACCATAGCAACCATTAACTAACGACTTGGCAACCAAAATGGGAACTTCGATTGTTAGGGAGCTTTGATGAATTTCATGTCCCAGGTATAACCAGTGCCCAGAAAGTCCCTGGAGTTCTGCCATTAAGATATAGTTTAGCCAGGCTTGGTGGCTCAGCCTGTCATCCCGCGCCTTTGGGAGGCTGAGGTGAGTGGATGGCCTGAGCCCGCGGGTTCGAGACCCGCCTGGGCAGCGAGACTTCATCTCTACAATAAATCAAAAAATCTACAATAAATCAAAAAATAGCGTAGTTCCAACTACTTGGAAGGCTGAGGCGGAAGGTCGCCGGAGCCCAGCAGGTCGAGGCTGCGGTGGCCGGGAGCGGCCACTGCACTCCAGTCTGGGCGACACAGTGAGACTCCAACTAAAAAAAAAAAAAAAAAAATATATATATATATAGTTTAAGGTAGTAACATAGACAGGAAAGAAGAATCATTATATAATGGAGTGACCTTGGTTAGGTCACTAACAGAATATAAGAAAAAACTATGAAAATGTCAAAGCGCAACATTTGATTTCAGTTAATAAAGCCTACAATTACATGGAAGCTATGGCAAAGGAGTTCTGGAACGGTCAGCAGGCAACGGTCAGCATAACCTGCCCAAAGGAGACAAAGCTGGAAGTCTGTGGTCATGGGAACGTTACTGTCATCACCCGTAGGCATTGATTCTTAGGTCAGGCAGGTAGCTAAGATGAAAGTTTTAAACAAAATGGAGTTAGCTGGTTAATATTATTATTTTGCTAGCAATTTGATTTTATTAACTGATTTAGCTCATTTCAGTTTCCAGTTGGGGCGGTTGACACAGTGGTGGTGTGCCTTTTGGCAGGATAGGGAAACCCAGGGTGGTGAGCTGAATAATGGCCACCCAAAGATAGCAGGCCCTAATTCCTGGAGCCTGGAAATGTCTCCTTCTATGAAAAAGGTTTTGTAGATGTCACTAAATGAAGGATTTCAAGATCAGGAGGTTGTCCTGGATTGTCTGGGTAGACTCCAGATGGCTTCACAAGTGTCCCTATGAAGAGGCAGAGGGACAGTAGTCCAGCACACACAGGAAAGGACAAGGCCATGTCAACAGAGAGGCAGAGATTGGACTGGTGGGGCCACAAGCCAAGGAACACCAGGAGTGCCAGCAGCCACCTGAAGCTGGAAGACAGAGGAACGGATTCTCCCCGGCAGTCTCCAGGGAGAGCATGGCCCTGCCGTCATTTTCATTTCAGACGCTTGCCCCTGGAACTGAGAGAGAATAAACCTCTGGGTTTTTTTAAGCCACCGAGGGCTTGTGCTAGTTCGTTACAGTGGCCACAGGAAACCACAGCCACGTGATAAATTTTGGGATTGGGGAAGTAGGAAGGTCAAGGGCTCGGTTATGGACGTGCCTTTGGCGTCCAAGCAGAGCTGCCAATGGCTGGAGGCTGGAGGAGACCCAGAGCACGAGACAGGCCTACTGGAGAGGGTGCTTCCGCGTGATCCCCCTAGAAGCAAGGGCTGAAGCCGTGGGTGTGAATGTGCAGCCAGCAAGAAGAGGAGCCATCAGGCCCGCAGACCTTGTGTGGCCACGGCAAGAGGATGAATCCTCAGCGGAGACCGAGGAGAGGCAGGAAGATAGGGCCACGTGGAAGCCAAGCGTTGCTGTGGGCACCTGCCTGGGCTCCCTCAGGCCCTTTTACCGGTCTGTGTCGCCAGCGTGGCTCCCAGGGGCCAGAAGCAGCCTGTTGGTCCGAGGGCTACCCTGGGGCTTCCAGAACCCACTTTGCCTATGGGCGTGGCGAGTCCAAGGGCCATGGGAATGATGTCCCCCGCGGGCATTCCTTAACCCCTACCTGCCAGACGTGGCGTTGCAGCCAGCTCTCTCCTTCCTTGCTGGGGATGACCTGGAGTCACCACGGGACGAAGCTTCACCTGCCTGCCGTGGGGGGGGCGGTTTAATGAGGTCTCCCTGGGCTGCCTCCCGTTCCCTGTGTCGCCTGCCCACTCCACTCCCCAAATAAACTTCATGGGCTGGAATCTTCATCCCCGTCTGCCCCTCGGGGAACACCACTGAGACAGCAATTTTTTAGGAAGAAGGCAGGCCGCCAAGGAAGTGGGTACTGGAAGGTTAAGCAAGGTGAGATGTAAACCTGTGCACTGAATCTAGTGACTTAAGTGTCGGCCGTGCTTCTTCTGTCCCCTAGACACTGGCCATCCCACAGGGAAGGGGGGAGCACACATTTTTTATTTATTTATTTATTTATTTATTTATTTATTTATTTATTTTTTGAGTTGGGGTCTCACTCTGTCGCCCAGGCTGGAGGGCAGTGGCACACTCGCGGCCACCACAGCCTCGACCTGCTGGGCTTCGGCGATCCTTCCGCCTCAGCCCTCCGAGTAGCTGGAACCATGGGGGTGTGCCACTATACCCGGCGAAGTTTTTGGTTTTTATTGTAGAGATGAGGTCTCGCCAAGTTGCCCAGGCTGGTCTCGAACCCATGGGCTCAGGTAATCGTCTTGCCTCAGCCTCCCAAAGTGCTGGGATTATAGGCATGAGCCACCGCACCCAGCTAGGGAGCACTCATTTTAAAGTGTCACCAACACCACCAGTGAGAAACAGTTGGGAGGATGTGGGTGGGGTTGGAGTATTTATGTCCTTGGCCAAGAAGCTCAATTTCTTATGACAATTTCAGCATATCCTGGAAAAAATCATGATTCCACTCTGATAGTGTTGGAGGTTACCAGGTTGATGATTAAAAAACAAAACAAGCTGGGCTTGGTGGCTCAGCCTATAATCTCGTGCCTTTGGGAGGCTGAGGTGAGTGGATTGCCTGAACCCGCGGGTTCGAGACCCGCCTGGGCAACTTGGCAAGACCTCATCTCCACAATAAAAATAAAAAATTAGCCAGGCGTGGTAGCGCGCGCCTGTAGTTCCAGCCACTTGGAAGGCTGAGGCGGAAGGATTGCCGGAGCCCAGCAGGCGAGGCTGCAGTGGCCAGGAGCAGCCACTTGAACTCCAGTCTGGGCGACAGAGTGAGACTCCAACTCAAAAAAAAACCCAAACAAACAAACAAAACAAGCTAGGCTCTGCGGCTCAGCCTGTAATCCCACGCTTTGGGAGGCTGAGGTGAGTGGATTGCCTGAGCCCGCGAGTTCGAGATCCGCCTGGGCAACTTGGCGAGACCTCATCTCTACAATAAATCAAAAAATTAGTCGGGCGTGGTAGTGCACACCTGTAGTTCCAGCTACTCAGAAGGCTGAGGCGGAAGGACCGCCAGAGCCCAGCAGGTCGAGGCTGCGGTGGCCGGGAGCAGCCACTGCACTCCAGTCTGGGCGACAGAGTGAGACTCCAACTCAAAAACAAAAAACAAAAACAAAACAAAAAAGACAACAGGCCAAGTGCAGTGGCTGACACCTGTAATCCCAGCACTTTGGAAGCCTGAGGCAGGAGGATCACTTGGGGCCAGGAGATGGAGGCTGCAGAGAGCTATGACTTCACCACTGCACTCCAACTTGGGTGACAGACCGAGACACTGTCTCTAAAAAATATTAATTAAATTTAAATGAAAAGCACTACAGGCCAGGCGCAGCGGCTCACTCCTGTAGTTCCAGTACTTTGGGAGGCCAAAGTGGGAGGATTGCCTGAGCCCAGGACTTTAAGACCAGCCTAGGCAACATAGAAAAGCCTCCTCTCTACAAAAAAAGGCAAAATAACTAGCCGGGCATGGTGGCATGCAGCTGTAGTCCCAGCTACTCAGGACGCTGAGTTGGAAGGACCACCTGAGCCCAGGAGGTCGAGGCTGCTGTGAGCTGTGATCGTCGTGCCACTACACTCCAGCCTGGGCGGCACAGTGAGACGCCAACTCAAAAAAAAAAAGCACTGTAGATGAAGGGGCTAACAGCAGAAACAAAGTGGAACACACTCAAAATCTTACATGATGCTTCTAAGCCCAAAGCGGCAGCCCTATCTTACGTTCACCTCTTAGTAACGAAAGCTCATGGCTATCCCCAGAGAGAGGATGGCAGTGCCAGAGCTTGAGATGCTTGCACCCAGGCTCAGCCTTGGTCTGGGGTGGACACCTGCTCCATCAGCTGTGACCAGGGGCAGGCTTGCTGTGCCTGGACATGGCTTCCACTCCCATGACTTCTAGGGGCGGGCCATGCTCTACTTGGCCCCTACTTGCTTCTGTTTTGAATAGTTCATTGCTGTCAGAATCAGAGAGGTAGCTGAGGACAGAGCAGTGACAGGGTAGCAGTGTGACTCCAACCATAGGCCAAGTGGGCAGGAGGTGGACGTGAGGTCTGGCCCCACCAGAGGTTAGAGCTGCTTTTAAAGACTTGAGCCTAGAGACATGTGCATTTGGAGCCACTAATGTTTGCAAGTCATTTAAAGAGAAAGAATTGATGTCACATTTATTTTTCTTAATAGTTGTTGAAAGTTCACAATCAAAAGGCAAAAGTGCATGGAAATATTTCTGGGCTCACTTGAAAGCGTAAGCACGGAGACCTGACTAGAACGGACCCAGGAGTGCAGCGTTCCCATGGATGGCATGGCTGGCTCTACTTCCTCAGGCAGAAGTGAGCAAATATGCCTCTGGCTGGCAAGAAAGAGCCTGGGGACCTTCTCCCTGTCATCCTAAGGGTCATCCTAAGGGTCCAGTTATAGTAGCTCACACCTGGAATCCCAGCACTTTGGAAGACTGAGACAGGAGGATCCCTTGAGGCCAGGAGTTCAAGACCCGCCTGGGTGACGTAGCCAGACCCTGTCTCTAAAAACAAAAAAGCGTTCCTGGGGCACACAGGCTCGAAGCCCTTCCCAGACAGTGAAGATGTCACTTCGGGGCCCCGCAGAACCCCTCGGGTCCCCAGGGCCCCGCTGGGATGGGCCCGTGGGCCTGCGGGACCCAGGGCAGCCCTACAGCTTGGTGGGCTCCGGGGGCCTGAGGGGGCCAGACCCGCTGGGCGGGGGCAGCACCATGGGCAGCGAGTTGCTGCCCCTCTCGTGCCAGCACGTGTCCAGGATGGGGTAGAGCTTGCCCTGGAAGTCGGCCTGGAACGTGTAGAGCAGCCGCAGGTCGTCGGGGCGGTCGGCGTCGAAGAAGGTGAGCTCTCCCCGCCCATAGTGCAGGTAGAGCCCGATGCGGTGGGGGTGGCCCGCCACGGGCAGCGGCACCCGCGGGCAGCCGAAGGCCTCATACTGGCCCTCCTTCAGGCCGATCAACCACACGCCGTGCTCGGGGGACTTGTTCAGCTTGCCCTGGCGGCTGGCCGTGCCCTTGATGACGCCCAGGCGCCAGCTGCTCTTGCTGCCCACGACCACCTCCCAGTAGTGGCGGCCGCAGGAGAAGCCCCGGCTGGCCAGGACGCACGTGCTGTAGTCAAAGCGCTCGGGCTGGCTGGCGCGCCGCTGGGCCAGGAGCCCACACTGCACCACCGTGTTGCCCTTGGAGAGCTCCAGGAGCGGGTGGGCGGTGGCAGGGTCCAGCTTGAGAGACTCCGGGGCTGCGGAAGGGATCAGAGGCCTGTGAGCCGCACGGAAGGCCGCAGGCCCCGGGCTCCTCGAGGAGAGGCGCTGTGTCCACCTCGTCTCTGCATCCCCAGGGCCCAGAATGGACGGGCACAGGGCTGTTGGCTGAATGAATGAATGGCGCCCGGAGGGTGGAAAGCAGACACCCTGGGCTGAGGAATTCTGATTGAGGGACCCAAGAAACTCAAAAAGCTGTACTTGCTGTAAAAGAAGCGTTCACTATATTTTATATATCCCTACCTCACGTTCATTATATTTTGTATATCCCTACCTCACGTTCATGGTATTTTATGAATTCTTAGTACTTTAAATCCTACCTCAGACCCCGTAGAATTAGGCACATGTTGGGTGCCGGGTAGTGACTGATTGTGTAGTTATACAATGTCTTAAGCAGCGTTTGTACTTAGAACTCTTGTTAAGCGATAAGCCCCTTCCGGACATTCCTTTGCTTAGATTGCAGTAGACTCTGTGGCGCTAGCCACTCTCCTGGTGGGCTCTATGTTGGTTCAAACCTCCGGCTCCCATGCCAAAGTTAATTTACACGCAGTGACTGTGTAAACCTAGCTTTCTGATATTCCACTCTGCCCGTTTAGCCGTTTCCCGTCAATCACAGGCAACTAAGATAGAGCCCGCACAAACCAGAAAATAAACCTACCAATCCCAAGTGCCCCCGTACCCATTAGGAGAAATTACCCAATCATGTAAAAACAAGTTTAAAGTTCTTTCCCCTCCCTCTGTAATTGTGCATAAAAACTGCTTGCCATACTGGATCAGGGCTCTCGTCCCTGTAGCCGCTACGTCGGCTTCAAACGCCAGCCCAGACGCGAGCCTGAATAAAGACCCTCGTGTGTTTGCATCAGAGCTGGCTCTTTGTGGTCTCTCGGATTTAAAATCTTGGGTTTAACACTGATAAGGGGAGGCACAGGCCGGCCAGCCTGCCTGAGGACCTGGAAGACACCTGCCCTTGTGCCTAGCCCTCCGGGTTTTCTGGAGAACCCATACCAACTGCAACTGTCTATCTGCGACTTAAGTCAGCCTCCTCGAGGACAGACTCCTCAACTGAGCTTTTTGCTAGCTTCTAGCTAATCAGTTTACCCAAAATGTGAAAAGTGCAAATAAGATTCACTGCTCACAGCCTGCAGTTTTTTCCCTGCCCCTCCCCTTTTCTTTCCTTATTTTTATTTTTGTTATTTATTGTATTTATTTATTTGTAGTTGGAGTCTCACTCCATCGCCCAGGCTGGAGTACAGCTCACAGCCACCCCAGTGTCAACCTGCTGGACTCCGGTGATCCTTCCGCCTCAGCCTTCCAAGTAACTGGAACAACAGGCGTGCACTACCATGCCCGGCTAGTTTTTGATTTATTGTAGAGATGAGGTCTCACCGAGTTGCCTGGGTGGTCTCAAATCTGTGGTTTAGGCCTCCCAAAGTGCTGGGATGATAGGCAGAGCCACCGAGCCCGGCCTATTTTTATTTTTTGAGACAGGGTCTCATTCTGTCGCCCAGGCTACAGGGCCGTGGTACAATCATAGCTCTCTGCAACTTCAAACTCCTGGACTCAGATGATGCTCCCACTTCAGTCTCCTGAGTAGCTGGGACTACATGTGTCTGCCGCCACACCCAATGAACCATTTTATTTTTTTTGTAGAGACAGGGTCTTGCTGTGTTGCCCGGGCTGGTCTTAAATGCCTGGCCTCAAGCAATCCTCCCACCTCCACCTCCTAAGTGCTGGTCACAGGCGTGGCCACCCCTTTTTTTCTTTTCTCTTTTTCTTTTCTATCAACCCTGTTTTTGCCTTTGGTGGATGAACTCAGTCTGTGGTCGATCTCCCTTATGTACAACACAGCATGTTAGTAATCAAGGAATTAAACATCCTGGAGTTATTTTTTGGCTAAGAGCTACCATGTACTAAGCACTAACAGCTATCATTTATTAAACACTAAACTACACATACACACTATATATATATATATATATATATATAAATTACACAGCCCAGCCAGGTGGGTGTTAATAGCCTTTGTTTACAGATGAGGATCCTGAGGCCCAGAAATTACACAACTTGCCCAGTCACCCAGCTGGTAAGGGGTAGAGATAGTGTGAGCCCAGGCCGTCCAGGGGAAGCCCGGTCCCACACTCTTTTTTTTTTTTGAGTTGGAGTTTCACTCTGTCACCCAGACTGGAGTGCAGTGGCCGCTCTCGGCCACCGCAGCCCCGACCTGCTGGGCTCCGGCGATCCTTCCGCCTCAGCCTTCCAAGTAACTGGAACTATAGGCGCATGCTACCACACCCGGCTAATTTTTGATTTTATTGTAGAGATGAGGTCTCGCCAAGTTGCCCAGGCGGGTCTCGAACCCGTGGGCTCAGGCAATCCACTCACCTCAGCCTCCCAAAGTGCTGGGATTACAGGCCGAGCCACCGAGCCCGGCTGATTCCACGCTCTTACCATGACCCTATGCCAACCGCCCTCTGAGCTCTCTGCAGCTTAAACTCTGATGCAGCCGATGAACTGCTGCCCATCCTGGTCTGGGGCCTCACCTGGCAGAACTTTCCGGAAGAGCCTTTTCCACACAGTCAGCTTGATATCAGCCTGGTGGAGGCCTGGCTTGAAGGAGATGGGGCTGAACGTGCCCTCCAGGGGCCGGGCCTGCTGCAGCTCTGCTCTGAAGGCGACAGGTCACGGTATAGGAGAACTTTGTCCACACACCCCCACCCCGCCCCTTCAGCCGGTATGCGAGTCTGCCCAGCCACCTCCACAGCTCGCGACTGCACTCACGGCACCCACTGTTCCCTCCGGGGCACACCCCCTCCTGAGAGGACCCGCCTCCTTCCTAGAAGGGGGAACCCTCTGCAGCAGTCGTTCTCAAAGTGCAGGTCCAGGGACCAGCTACACTGGCATCACCTGAGCATGATTAGAAATGCAGATGCTTGGGTCCCATCCCAGACCTGTGGATCAGAAACTGACTGGTGGGCCACATTCTCCGCTGTGACCAGCCCTCCAGGGGGCTCTGGTACACGCTGAGGTTTGAGAACCAGTTCCCTGTATCGGGCGACTCTGACCCCAGCCACAGCTGGAGTGGACACCTGCCCCAAACTGAGCCAGCTGGATTTGCTGTCCGTTCATGTAAACGCATGTCTCCCAACCAAACTGTCCCTAAGACTACAATTCGAAAAAGCAAGGAGATGCCCATAAGCAGGTCCCGAGGCCCCCGTTCTGATCATTGCCCCTCTCCCATGCCATCTCCCACTCTCCCTAGCCTCCTACTGTATACACAGAACTTTCCACTGTACCCCCACCTCTGCACACCACCCTACCCTCTCACGTGACTGTCTTCCCTGTCCTTGCCTGGTAAATGGGTCCTCTGCCCTTCTCAGCGGTCCTGCCTGTGCACCTCTGCTAGTCCCCCCAGACACCACCTCCTCCTCCAATATTTCTTTTTTTTTTTGAGTTGGAGCCTCACTCTGTCGCCCAGACTGGAGTGCAGCGGCCGCTCCCGGCCCCCGCAGCCTCGACCCGCCGGGCTCCGGCGATCCTTCCGCCTCCGCCTTCCGAGTAGCTGGAACTACAGGTGTGCGCTACCACGCCCCGCTAATGTTTGTTTTGTTTTTTTGTTTTTGTTCTTTTTTTTTTTGAGTCGGAGCCTCACTCTGTCGCCCAGACCGGAGTGCAGCGGCCGCTCCCGGCCCCCGCAGCCTCGACCCGCCGGGCTCCGGCGATCCTTCCGCCTCCGCTTTCCGAGTAGCCGGAACTACAGGCGCGCGCTACCACGCCCGGCTGATTTTTGATTTATTGCAGAGATGAGGTCTGGCTGCCCAGGCGGGTCTCGAACCCGCGGGCTCGGCCACCCACTCACCCCGGCCTCCCCAAGGCGCGGGAGGACGGGCCGAGCCGCCGAGCCCGGCTCCTCCAATGTTTCTTGTCGCCTGAGCGAACTCCTATTGTTCTAGGTGCTCACCGTGACGTAACCATGGTTCACCATCTGCCTCCCCGCCAGTCTGCGAGGCCCCTGGAGGCGGGGACAACACCTGCCTCTGTGCTCCCTGGGCTGCTGCCCCAGAGGCGCTGGTTCCACCCAGCGGAGGCACCGGTGGGGAGGGGATGCCCGTGCCAGCAGCCACAGACCTCGGCGGAGACCTCCCCCGCAGTTCCCTGCAGGGTTATTACCTGGAGGCCATGGAGTGGAACTTCTGGAAGGCAAGAGAGGGGCGGGTTAAGGTGTGGGGCTGTTCGGAAGAGGAGAACTCTAGATGCCTCAGGACATTCCCTCGGCCACTCACCCGGATGAACTCGTGGCGACTCTCATCACCAAACTGCTCCAGCACACGCTCTGCCTGGGTCAGCCGCTCCCGGGTCCCCTGGGCCTGCTCCAGCTGCATGTCCAGGGAAGCCACCAGGCCGCGCGTGTGACCCTCTAATCCCTCCAGGCAGCGAGCTTTCTCCTCGTCCACCAGGTGGTGCAGCTCCTGGAACTCGCGGCGGATCACCCAGCTGAAGACATCAGACTCGTTCTGGGACAGAGAGGACCCTCACAGTGAAGCCACAGCCGAGCTGCCTAGCCCTGCCTGGCCTCAGTGTCCCGGGGCCTTCCTGGGCTCTCCTGACCGGGCCAGCCGACGCCTGCCAGGGAGTTCACACTGTGCTTGGGAGGCTTAGAGGGCCATGGGGGAGGGTGACCTTTGTGTGGGGGGTGGACCCCCAGCTCCCGTTGCAAATGGAGTGGCTTTGCTTTCACCTATGCACATAAGATTATATTTTAGCCTGGCTCGGTGGCTCAGCCTGTCATCCCGCGCCTTTGGGAGGCTGAGGTGAGCGGATGGCCTGAGCCCACGGGTTCGAGACCCGCCTGGGCAGCGAGACCTCATCTCTACAATAAATCAAAAAATCAGCCGGGCGTGGTAGCGCGCGCCTGTAATTCCGGCTACTCGGAAGGCCGAGGCGGAAGGATCGCCGGAGCCCAGCAGGTCGAGGCTGCGGTGGCCAGGAGCAGCCACTGCACTCCGGTCTGGGCGACAGAGTGAGACTCCGACTCAAAAACAAACAAACAAACAAACAAAGAAAAAAAGATTACATTTTATCACAGGGTTCCACAATGAAAAGAGATCTGAAAAGCCCTGGGAGAGCAGGATTTGGAGTGAGAGGGCCCAGAATTCCCTGGGGGACAGACTCAGTGCCTCCTTCAGACAGGGGTGATACCGCCTCCCTCTCAAGGGTGAGTAGGGATATCAACCCCGGTGTGCGTCTCATTCAGGGAGATCAGTGCTGAGGGCAGCGGGCCCAGGTCCTGGGAGGGCACTGCAGCAGGCTACTGTCAAGGTCGAGCAGATACAGGTGGCCCTGGGGACGGGGAGAGCCATGCCCGCTCTTTGGGCTGTTTACCTCTGGGACTTAAGTTCTGGGTTATCTCCCAAGGACATGGAGGACAAAAGCCAACTTGGAGCCAGTCCAACAACTGGGTTGAATTTCCCTAGGAGGATTTGCACTTTCCCCACCCGGCCCTGGAATGCTTTGAATTCTGGCTTTATATGGAAGGCCTGGTGCTCTGGAAAGGACCAACAGGGGCTGGGCTCCGCTGGGAAGTGCAGGGCACCAGCCCCAGGCGAATGGGCAGAGGGACAGGACAGGGCACTCACGACAATCCGGGTCCTATTGTTCGCCAGTTTGGCGATATGTTCATCCACCTTCTTCTGCTCCTGCTTCAGGTTGGAGATGAGGACTGCCAGCTCCTCCTGCAGGCGACAGGCCATGGACCCCTGAGCAGCCGGGGTCTTCACCCTCTCAGCGCCTTGGAGTCCCAAGCAATCCCAGTGGGACCATGATGGGGACCAGAGCTAACCAGGTGCCCTTGACTCCAAAAATAAGTTAGATTATTCAAGAATCTTCCACACTGACAGCTGGAATTGCCCAGGCTGAAGAGGGTCTTGGTGTCGTCTCTCTTCACGACATTGAGAGAGTTGCTAAACGTGATTACAGTCACCCAGAAGTCACCATGCAGGAGGCCAATAAGGAACCCATCAGATAAACCCTCTTGTCACCGGCAGATCTAGAATTAGTAGGCATTTAATCAAGAGTCATCACAAAAAGGCTGGCCCCAGGGGAGGCTAATTCTAGGCCTATGAACACCTGACTCCATTCCTGGTGGGCTTGGATCCAACCCAGATCTGGGGTAAATGCACCTCTCCTGGGCTGCCCTGGCCCCACATGTGACCTAGCCTTAGGGAAACCAACCAGAACCCTTAGGTAACGAGGCTCCATAACTTCTCACAGCGACCCAAAAAGGCTGTTCCACTGGTCACCTTCCCCAGGCAGAGCTGGGACTCATTTCTTCCTGTCACCTAGGCCAGGAACTAAATAATGCAAGTCAACACATCCATCAATCATCTCAAGATCTCCGTAAACAGGAGGAAAGGAACACCTGAAAGGAGCAGGTAAAGGAATGTCATTGATGTCTGTGTTGTAGCACAGAGAAGAGCCTTAGAATCACAAATAAGCCAGATCCAAAATGTGGACCCAAACTTCTAGCCAGAGAGGACGGACAGGCCTGTTTCCTTTTCTTCTGGGAAGCCCTTCCACTAATAAAACGTGGACTCCGTTTCCTCACCCTGAAACTAGCTTCCTCCTTCCACATCCTCCTAAGCCTGCTCTTGCCAAGATAATCAGTGCTCGCTGCCACAGCCAGCAGACTGTTTCCAGCCCGCAAACTGTTCACACACGGGCTCCCGTCCTTCAGGGCTCTGGTCCTCTGGTTTCCAGGAGGCTGCTCTCAGCCAGGACGCCTGCTCCCTCTGTCCATTCCTTCTGTCCCCTTTCTGCGGTTCCCTGTGGTTCTCCTCCAACCTCGAACCCTGGTGCTCCTCGGGGTCATCATCAGTGTCTTCCCTTGTCTCTGCAGACCCTCCTGGGTTGGTCGTCTCCACTCCGGTGGCTTCGGTGGCCACCCAGTGTAGGCCACACCGCGTCTCTCGCCCAGAGCACCGTTGTTCCCCCGGGTCTCCAGCCTCCCTTCCCCAACTGCTGGTCCCACAGACAGCTCCCGTTCTGCCTGCCACTCCTGATCCTTCCGCGAGCTCTCTTTGGGTGGGGGGAAATCACAGACCTGGGAGGCGAGCGTGCATCCTCCCTCTCCCTTCTTCCCACCAGCAGTCATTGGGGTTTTTTCTTTTCTTTTTTTTGAGTCGGAGTCTCACTCTGTCACTCAGATGGGAGTGCAGTGGCCACTCCCGGCCACCGCAGCCTCGACCGCTGGGCTCCGGCGATCCTTCCGCCTCAGCCTTCCGAGTAGCCGGAATTACAGGCGCGCGCTACCGTGCCCGGCTAGTTTTTGACTTCCTGTAGAGATGAGGTCTCTCCAAGTTGCCCAGGCAGGTGTTGGAACCCGCGGGCTCAGGCAGTCCACTCACCTCCGCCTCCCAAAGGTGCGGGATGACAGGCTGAGCCACTGAGCCCGGCAATTTTTGACTTCTTGTAGAGATGAGGGCTTGCCAAGTTGCCCAGGCGGGGCTCGAACCCGCGGGCTCAGGCAATCCAATCACCGCAGCCTCGCAAAGCGCTGGGACGACAGGCTGAGCCACCGAGCCGGCTCATCGGGGTTTTTCTTTCCCAAATGTCTCCCTGGTCTGCCCCAGGCCTCATTCCTGGAGCTCATCTGCTGAGCTCCTGGCGCCCTCCTCTCTAGGTCGGCCCTCCAGCCTGGCTCTCCGAGCTACCCTCCAGCCAGAGGGGTCTGACCATGTCACAGCACTGCTTAAAACCACCCACCCAGGCAGCCCCTTCGGGTCCCCTCCCACTGTGGGAGCCTTTCTGTCTTCTCCATAAGTCCTGCGTTCTCTCCAGTTCTATTTTTTTTTTTTTTACTTTTTGATTGATTTCTTTTTCTTTTTTAAATTTTTTTAATTTTTACTTATTTATTTATTTATTTATTTTTATCTTTTAAGTCCTGCTCTCCCACTTTCAAAAAACCAAAACAACCCACGCCCACATTCACCTCTGCCCGCCCCCTTCTCCGAATGAACCCCAAGCCCCTTCCCACACCACACAGGTCTTTCCACATCCCCACTCCCGCTTCCCTAGCTGGTCCCATCTCACCCCCACCTCGCGCCCCTTCGGCTTTACAGAATGACTTCTGTGTCCGCAAATGCGCCCTACTGTCCGCTTCCTGGTCTTCCTGCCTTTATGCCCGGAATGCTTTTTCCCCTCTGTTTCCCCTCAAGTCCTCCTGGATATGCAGGCCTTTGCTTAGCAGTCAACTTCCTCCAGGAAGCCATCCTTGACCACCTGAGACCATGCAGTGTCCACGGTCTAGGCAATTCCACCGTTGCCTGTATTTGACCATGAGAAGCCGCGTCTGACTCACGGACCTCTCCATCGGCTCCTCCCCCTCCAGACTGTAAGCTTCCCCAGGCAGGGCAAGCCTCTTCCCCCAGGCTGTCCCACGGGGACCAGCACAGCACCTAGCACTTATTAGGTGCCCAGTAGAAGTGTGTGGGCAGGAGGGGGGGCTGGGCCACATGGCCAGCCCTGGTACATTTCCTCCTTATCTCCCAAGGTTGAAGGTACGGTTGGCCAGGAAATCCCCGGAACAGACGTGGGCCCCCTGCCATTCCTTGTCCCTCCTCACCCGTATTTGGTCATTCCTCTCTTTCACTTCTCCCAAACACCATGGCAACTACCCTCCTTCCTCTTACGAGAACCCGTCCTGCCCTTTCTTGACCTTCTGGCAGAGAAGGAAAACCAGCCTGAGCTTGAAGCCCAGCTCTGCCACTGACCGGCTGTGTGGCCTTACCTTCTCTGAGTCTCAGTTCCTGCGTTTGTAAAACGTCGTCATGGCCAGGCTTGCTGGCTCAGCCTGTCATCCCAGCACTTTGGGAGGCCGAGGCAAGTGGATTGGCTGAGCCCGCGGGTTTGAGACCAGCACGGACAACTTGGCAAGACCTTGTCTCTACAATAAATAAAAAATTAGCCTGGCATGGTAGTGCGTGCCTATAGTGCTGGCTATTTGGAAGGCTGAGGCGGAAGGATCGCTGGAACCCAGCAGGTCGAGGCTGGCTGGGGTGGCTGTGAGTGTGCCACTGCACTCCAGCCTGGGTGACAGAGTGAGACTCCAACTCAAAAAAAAAAGTAGTGATAACCTCACCCCGCCTGTCTCACAGAATTATTCTAAGGAACACATGACATTGTGTAGATGAAACAGTTTCATAAACTTCAGGTCCTGTCAAAGCCTAAGATGGTATTATCATCATTCATCTTAAAGGATGACCTGCCAGATCTGGGGTCACAGTCTGTGAGGGCAGGAATTCATTGCTTCAGCAATACATTTCGGACATTTACGAGGTGCCAGACGTAGCTCTAGGCACTGTCATACACCAGGGTACAAAAGTCCCAGCCCTCATATGCCTGAGGGTGCCAGCAGGCCAGCGCTGGAGAAACAAACCAGGTCTGCAGAGAAGAAGCAGAGGAAGGGGCGAGCAAGGGACGCCTGGCTGCGATCTTGTGCACAGCTGCGATCCCCAGCACCTGGCTTAGCAGCGGCACAAAACAGAAATGAATGAATGCTCCCGGACAAGGCTGGCAGGAGATCCAGTCCCCGTCCCGGGATCCTTGTTCGGGCCAGGCGATGGCGCCAGAGCGTGCCAGACCCTCCCTCGCTCCCTGGCTGCCCCCCTCTTGGTGGGACAGGATCGAGGGGTGGGGCTTCTCACCTTCATGCGACTGTAGACGGTGGAGACCGGCGTGACCCGGTGGTGCTGGTGGGAGCCCAGGAGGCCGCACAGGCCGCAGATGAGCTCCTGGTCCTTCTCGCAGAAGAGGCTGAGCGGGTTTCGGTGATGCGCGCAGACCTTGGGCTCCAGGTCCCCGGGGAGCCGCAGGGCCTCGATCACGCGGGCCAGGGAGACGTTGGGCGGGGAGCTGCTGCCGTCCACTGCCTGCCGGCACACGGGGCAGCGCAGCTCGGCGTCCAGGTGGCTCGACAGGGAGACCAGGCAGGCCTTGCAGTAGGAGTGGCCACACTGCAGCATCAGGGGCTCCTTGAAGACCTCCAGGCAGATGGGACACTGCAGCCGGTCCTCCAGCTCGGGCACGCTCACCTGCCAAGCCATCCACGTTGCGCGGGCTGAAACACAGGCGGCCACCCTCGATCCTGTCCCTCTGCCCAGCACCTGCCTACTGCCCCCAACACCAAGGGCTGCCAGAATTTCGGAGGACAGGGTGCTAGTCCTGGATTCAGTCCTAACCCACCATGACCTTAGGCCTCAGTTTTCCCCAACTGTGAAACAGAGGGCTTCCGTGAACAAACAGTTCCTTGAAGATACATTATTTTACATTATTTACCCAAATTTGGAGACAGAGATAAAAGCAGCCATCTGAGCCGGGCTCGGTGGCTCAGCCTGTAATCCTGCGCTTTGGGAGGCTGAGGTGAGTGAATTGCCTGAGTCCGTGGGTTCGAGACCCGCCTGGGCAACTTGGTGAGACCTCACCTCTACAGTAAATCAAAAAATGAGCCGGGCGTGGTAGCACATGCCTGTAGTTCCAGCTATTTGGAAGGCTGAGGCAGAAGGATCGCTGGAGCCCAGCAGGTCGAGGCTGCGATGGCCGGGAGCGGCCACTGCACTCCAGTCTGGGCGACAGAGTGAGACTCCAAGTCAGAAAAAAAAAAGCAGCCATCTGCCATCATCTGGAGTGATACCAATCTTGCAAGTTGCAGCCCCCACAGGCATCTGGACCTAGAACTGGACAGCAAAAGCAAGCAGAGTTCCTTCCCGCCTCCTAGATCAGTTTTCAAACTTTCAAGCAGCTGTAGAAAGCAGAGCTGTAATAAGAGATTCCAGAGCCTCGCCATGGAAGATGCTGCTTCCAGGGTTCCCCAATAAGACCCAGAAATCTACATATGCAGTAGACACCATAGGGTAATTGCAGAGTGTCTGGGACCTAGAAGCGATTTATCCTCATCTTCACCTGCTCCCCTCTGAAAACCGGTTGTCCGTGAGATAGGAGAAGCCTCGTGGCTGAAGTCAGCCACAGCCCAGGGAGAGCCCCGACATTGAACTACCTGGTTTTTCAGGATCCTCTGGGCCTCCTACTGGGGCCTCGAGCCAGCACCACTGACCAGATCACACGGCCTTTTCTTCTTCCCAGAAGGGGACAACAGGCACAGAGACCTGGGAAGTGTAGCTGGATAGCTGCTGCACTGCCTGGTCTCTGTTCCTTCTCTCCTCCCCTTTCCCAGAAACACCCTGTGTCCCCAAGGTCACCCAGAATCAGGTGGAAACTGGGTCCCATCACGGGACTGGGGAGGTAGCCTTTACCGGGCCCGCTCTGATAACCGCGACAGTCAGGCGCGGGCCTTGGCCACGACAGGGGAGGGGCAGAGACAGGGGTCTGGGCACACTGCCCATACTTTACCGACCCCAAACAGGAGCAACAGATGCTGTGAAACCGTTCTTTCTGAATCAGTCTCTCTGTCTTTACAAAGTCAAAAGTATTTTTATTTACTTAGATTTTAAAGTGGAGGCATAATACACAAAGTACACTCATCTTAACCATACAGTTGGATGAGCATTTTATTAAGTACATATACGTGTCTCAAGATCAAGATGTAGAATGTTCCTAACACCCAGAAAGCTCCCTCTTGCAAACTCCCAATCAGAAGCCCCAGCTTGGAAAACCACTATCTTGAATCATATGATCATGACATCATCACGTGGCCTGTGTTTGAACTTCACATAAACAGCATCACATAGAATGCACCCCTTTGTGTCTGGCTTCTTTCACTCGACGATACTGAATTATGAACTTGTTTACGTGAAGTCTTTCAATGTTTAGAAATTCAGTGACATGCTGTTACACAGCTAACGGGTATTAGGGTCACAACGTATTGCCGTGGTTTGAATGTGTCCCCCAAATTTCGGGTATTGAAAACCTAATCTCCAGTGCAGCAGTATTGAAAGCTGGGGCCTTGAGGTGGCGACTGGATTGTGAGGGCTCTGCCCTCACAAATGGATTACTCCATCCAAGGATCAATGGACTGATGGGTTATCATGGGAATAAAACTGGTGGCTTTATAAGAGGAGAAAGAGAGACCTGAGCCAACATGTTCAGCCCCCTCTCCATGGCACGCCCTGTGTCACCTCAGGACTCTTTTTTTGAGTCTCACTCGGTCGCCCAGACTGGAGTGCAGTGGCCGCTCCCAGCCACCGCAGCCTCGACCTGCTGGGCTCCGGCGATCCTTCTGCCTCAGCCTTCCAAGTAGCTGGAACTACAGGCGCGCACTACCACCCAGCTAATTTTTTTTTTATTTTATTGTAGAGATGAGGTCTCACCAAGTTGCCCAGGTGGGTCTCGAACCCACGGGCTCAGGCAATCCACTCACCTCAGCCTCCCAAAGTGCTGGGATTACAGGCTGAGCCACCAAGCCCGGCTTCAGAACTCTTCAGAGACCCCACCAGCAAAAAGCTCTCACCAGATGCGGCCCCCTCAAACTTGGACTTCTCAGCCTTCAAAACTGTAAGAAATAAATACCTTTTCCCTATAAATTACCCAGTTTCAAGTATTCTGTTATAAGCAACAGAAACCAAACTAAGACATATGCTGTATACCATATTTTTTATTTATTTTTATTTTTTGAGTTGGAGTCTCACTCTGTCACCCAGACTGGAGTGAAATGGCCGCTCCCAGCCACTGCAGCCTCGACCTGCTGGGCTCCGATGATCCTTCCGCCTCAGCCTTCCAAGTAGTTGGAACTACAGGCACGTGCTACCATGCCCAGCTAATTTTTTTATTTATTGTAGAGATGAGGTCTCGCCAAGTTGCCCAGGTGGCCTCGAACCCGTGGGCTCAGGCAATCCACTCACCTCAGCCTTCCAAAGTGCAGGATTACAGACTGAGCCACTGAGCCCGGCTTTTTTATTTTTTTATTTTTTGAGTGAGTCTCACTCTGTCGCCCAGGCTGGAGTGCACTTGCACACTCAGGGCCACCACAGACTCGACCTGCTGGGCTCAGGTGATCCTTCCGCCTCAACCTTCCAAGTAGCTGGAACTACAGGTATGTGCCACCGTGCCCGGCTGATTTTTTAATTTATTGTAGAGACAAGGTCTCACCAAGTTACCCAGGCTGGTCTTGAACCCGTGGGCTCAGGCAATCCTCTCATCTCAGCCTCCCAAAGTGCTGGGATTATAGGCGTGAGCCATCACGCCCGGCCTTATATACTCTGTATTACAGATGTGTGGTGGGGAATTATTGATGAAAAAAGACAAGTGTGGGAGGGGGTTCTGAGGAATGTTTGGAAACAGAGAGTTCTAGAACAACAGAGCATGATCTCAACAGGCCTATGCACCCAAGGCTGCCAGTGGGGGGAGGTCTCTGCTCCAGTGACAAGCAAGGCCAAGGTTTGCTATAGGAAGGCAGAAAACAAATCTTACTTGTTCATTCCACATTTGTTGAGAATCTGCTATATGTCAAGCATTAAACTGGGTATTACAGATACAGTAGAGAAAAAGACAAAGTCCCTGTCCTACTGGAATTTATAATATGGTGGAGTAGGTAGTATTAGGTCATAAATAAACATATAATAGTGCTAAATGCCACTCAGGAAGTAAATAAGTGATGAGAAAGAAAGGGACAGGGTGGTAGTTGTGTGAAGTACCTCTTTAGAAAGAGGCAGGGCAAGCCGGGCTCGGTGACTCAGCCTGTAACCCCGCGCCTTTGGGAGGCTGAGGTGAGTGGATTGCCTGAGCTCGCGGGTTCGAGACCCACCTGGGCAACTTGGCGAGACCTCATCTCTACAATAAATCAAAAACTAGCAGGGCCTGGTAGCGCGTGCCTGTAGTTCCAGCCACTCGGAAGGCTGAGGCGGAAGGGTCGCCGGAGCCCAGCAGGTCGAGGCTGCGGTGGCCGGGAGCGGCCACTGCACTCCAGTCTGGGCGACAGAGTGAGACTCCAACTCAAAAAACCAAAAAATAAATAAATAAAAAGAAGGGGGGAAAGGGAGGATGGGGAGGAGTGAAGGGGAGAGGAGGCAAGGAAGACAAGGAAGAAAGAAAAAAGAAAGGGAAATGTCTTCGATGAGGACAGTTGAGTGGATTTTTTTTTTGAGTCGGAATCTCACTGTCACCCTGGCTGGAGTGCAGTGGCACACTCGTGGCCATCGCAGCCGCGACCTGCTGGGCTCAAGCAATCCTTCTGCCTCAGCCTTCCAAGTAGCTGGAATCACAGGCATGTGCCACTATGCCCGGCGAATTTTTAAATTTACTGTAGACATGAGGTCTGGCCAAGTTGCCCAGGCTGGTCTTGAATCCCTGGACTCAGGCAGTCCTCTCACATCTACCTCCCAAAGTTTACAGGATTACAGGCGTGAGTCACTGCACTGGCCCAAGCTGACTTTTTTTTTTTTTTTTGAGTTGGATTCTCACTCTGTCGCCCGCACTGGAGTGCAGTGGCCGGGAGCAGCCATCACAGCCTCGACCTGCTGGGCTCCGGCGATCCTTCCGTCTCAGCCTCCCGAGTAGCTGGAACTACAGGCGCGCACTACCACGCCTGGCTAATTTTTTGATTTATTGTAGAGATGAGGTCTCACCAAGTTGCCCAGGCAGAACCCGTGGGCTCGGGCAATCCACTCACTTCGGGCTCCCAAAGGTGCGGGATTACAGGCTGAGCCACCGAGCCGGTTCTCCAAGCTGACTTCTAAAGATACAAAGAAGACGGCCTGCAGAGGGCTGCAGGAGGGCAATCCAGGCAGTAGGTCAGCAAGTGCAAAGATGCTGAGGTTGCAGAAATGCCAGAGAGGAGACCCAGAAGCAGGAGCATAGTGAAATGGAGCTTCAGAAGCTAAGGCTAGAGAGGTTGACAGAGCCCTATAGGCCAGGCAAGGGTTTGGGTTTCATTTCCAGGGCAGTAGAAGCTTTTGGAGAGTTTTTTTTTTTGTTGTTGTTGTTTTGAGTTGGAGTCTCACTGTCGCCCAGACTGGAGTGCAATGGCCGCTCCCAGCCACCGCGGCCTCGACCTGCTGGGCTCTGGCGATCTTTCCGCCTCAGCCTTCTTAGTAGCTGGAACTACAGGCGCGCGTTACCATGCCCGGCTAATTTTTTTTTAAATTTATTGTAGAGATGAGGTCTCACCAGCCCAGGCGGGTCTCGAACCCGTGGGCTCAGGCAATCCACTCACCTCAGCCTCCCAAAGGCGTGGGATTACAGGCTGAGCCACCGAGCCCGGCTGCTTTTGGAGAGTTTTAAGGCAAGGGAATATCATCTGATTTATTACACATATATGTACATCATTTTTTCTTTTTTAGAGACATTATGTGGCTCTGGGCCCCAAGCTGGAGGGCAAAGGTGTGATCATAGCTCACTGTGGCCTCAAACTCCTGGGCTTGAGCAATCCTCTCACCTCAGCTTCCTGAGTAGGTGGGACTACAGGCACATGCCACCACACTCAGCTGATTTTTAAGGTTGTTTTTTTTTTGTAGAGACGGGTTTTGCTATGTTGCCCTGGTTGGTCTTGAACTCCTGGACTCAAGCAGTCCTCCCACCTCGGCCTCCCAACGTGCAGGGAATACAGACATGGGGCACCGTTGTGGGGCCTGACTGACATTTTTAAAAGATCACTTTGCATAAGATAATGGATCATAATGGCTTGAGCACCTGGATGGATGGTGACACCGACTGATATGGATCAAAGGGGAAAAGGGTAAATGGCAGATTCCAGAGTCAGATGACTGCGTGTGTCCAGGTGGAGCGACTAAGTAGCCCAGTCACCTGCAGACTAAAGCAAACAATAGAATCACATGGAGGGCTTGCTGAACCACAAATTGCTGGGTCCTGCCCCCAGACTGTGTTTCAGTAGAGGGATGGACCCAAGGAGGTGCACTTGGAACAAGTTCCCAGGCAACACTGATGCTGCAGGTGTGGTGACTACACTTTGAGAACCACTGAAAAAGGCCATTGGACCCAGGAGGCTGGAGTTCTGGAGCTCAGAGGAGACCCCAGGCTGGCTGGGTGTACATAGCACTTAAATACATTACATAATTAAACCTGTGGGAACGGTTAGGATCTCTCGGGGATCTCTCGGGGACTGGAAATGCAGACAGGAGGGCCCTGAGGTTGCTAATGTTTAGAAGTAGGGAGGAGGAAGATGAGAGAGGGGCAGTCAGTGAGGCCGGGGACACCAGGACAGTGTCCCTCCTTCACAACCGGAGTTAATAGGTAGGTGTTGCTTGGAGTAGCTAGGTTTTTGTAAATTCCTTACGACAGTGCTAGAAAACGAATACAGAATCCAAGAGGAAAAAAAGCATTTAAAGGTCTGAGATCAGCTTTGTAAACCGCCGACAAGCGTCTGGTAACTTGAGGACAAGGAGATGTGTGATGGATGTGGCAGCGAGAGCACTCTCGAGGGCAGGGTTCAGGGGAAAGTGGTATTTGAAGTGGGTTGAAAAGAATCACAGGGCGAGGAGGTGGAGATCGTGATGAGAGAGGCCTTTGCAGCCAGGCTTTGGAGAAGTTCTTCTGTGAAGAGCAGCCGCGGAGCCACCTGCAGCAGGAAATGGCCGCAGGATAAAGGGCACGCAGAAGCGGGATGACCCAGTAAGCAGGGCAGGGTTGGCGCAGGAGAAAGGGGATACCCAAAGGAGTCAAGTCCTTGACAGGCAAGAGGGGAAGGACCCAGGGAGCCAGGGGGTCAGATCAAGGGTCACTCTTCCTCTGCACCACGAGGAAGCGGGTTGGGTGCATTTGGCAACGAGGAGGTGAGACACATCGCATCCTTCCCCTTCGGGAACCGGGCAGCTGGACTTTAGTGAAAGTCTTTTCCAGGCCTGAATTTCTCCGAACACAGCAGGAGGAGGGGAAGTGGAAGGTGGACGTACCCCGCTGCCAGGAGCCTTGACCCTCCGGATGGCAGGAAGCTCTGGGGTCCTGGTCAGCCTGCCCCAGTCACGTGCTCTATCCTGCGCCCTGATCGTGCCCAGGCGCCCAGCCACGCACCTGTGCCACGTGCTCCCTCAAGTTCCGAGGGCCCTGTCATGTGTCCCATCAGGTCCTGAAAGTTCTCTTTACAGGCACCACTGGGCGCCATCATGCTCCGCCTGCCCTCGCCACGTGCCCAATCAGGCTCTGCGTGCCCGCCACGTGTCCAATCATACTCCGCCTACCGCCCCACGTGTCTATTATGCTTAGCCCGCCCCCTCCGGGCGCCCAATCAGGCTTCACTTGCCCCACCACGTGTTCCATCATACTCCGCCTACCCCGGCCCCGAGTCCCATCGTCCTCCGCGCGTCCGAGCATGCGCGCCCTCGGCGGTGCTCCCGTCTCTCTGTGACTCCCAGGACGCACGAGGACGGTTGGCAGCGGTTGGCACGAAGCGATGAGCGCCTCCCCGTGGCCCGGGGACAAAATGCTGCCGGGTATAAAGGGGCCTTCGGAGCCGCCCGGAGTCACAGCCGGGACAGGCGGCGGGGCGTGCCCGGTGGCGCACGGCGGACTCGGGCCGCAGGCGATCGGCGCGGGCATGAGGGCCCGGAACCAGGGGATCCTGGAAGGCGCCGATGCCCCCGGCCAGGTGGGGGCCCGGGCGTCGACGCCGGGGGAGGCCGGCCGGGCAGCGGGCGTGGCCGCGGCGGGGGTCGGGACGCGGGTGGGGGTGGTCCCGGGCTCTGATGTGTGGCTTTGGTTCCCCACCAGTCCGCGTACGAGCGGCTGAGTCAGCGGATGCTGGACGTTTCCGGGGACCGGGGCGTGCTGAAGGATGTCATCCGCCAGGGTTCTGGAGACCTGGTGACGCCCGACGCTTCTGTGCTAGGTACTGCCCGGGCTCGGGGTCCGTGTGATTGCACTTTCCGTGGGGGCGCGGGGGGGTTCACAAACCAGGTAGCATTTTAGAGGGTTGGAAATGCTTTGAGTTGGAGGTTTTAAGAGGAAATCGAGCCCCCCATCCACTCCCCCGCCAAGGCGCCCAAAACTCGTTCCTGTAGTTCAGGGAGTCGGGCAGCTTAAGCCCATCTAGTTCCATTGCTTAAATAATTGAAAATTAAAGCGAGACTGCGGAGGCCTAGGCGTCTTTGGGTCCATTTTCTCACGTTCTTTCTTCTGTCTTAGTGAAATATTCTGGATATCTGGAGCACATGGACAAGCCCTTCGATTCCAATTGCTTTCGGAAGACTCCTCAGCTAATGAAACTCGGAATGGGTAAATTCAGATTGGGAGTTGGGAAAGAAGGGATCGTCTGGGGGGAGATAAAGCACAACGCCTGAGGATTCAGACACGGTCCAGAGCACAGGTTCTTTGCGTTGGTTCTCCTGAGCCTGGGTTTTGGTGAAGCAGCCACGTTCTGTGTTCTCACCCACATTTCCCATTGAGACCTGGGTATCTGAGAGGTTGCCTAACTGAAAATCTTTGCCTGCTGATTGAACTACTGGGCTGTCTTCTTTGCCCATTTATTAAGTAAAAAAAAAAAAATCTAGCCGGGCTCGGTGGCTCAGCCTGTAATCCCGCGCCTTTGGGAGGCTGAGGTGAGTGGATGGCCTGAGCCCGCGGGTTCGAGACCCGCCTGGGCAGCGAGACCTCATCTCTACAATAAATCAAAAAATTAGCTGGGCGTGGTAGTGCATGCCTGTAATTCCGGCTCCTTGGAAGGCTGAGGCGGAAGGATTGCCAGAGCCCAGCAGGTCGAGGCTGCGGTGGCCGGGAGCGGCCACTGCACTCCAGTCTGGGCGACCGAGTGAGACTCCAACTCAAAAAAACAAAACAAAACAAAACGAAAATCTGTTGAACGTTTTCCGCAACGTGTGGCGAAAAGAGAGGATGCACTGGGAAGACAAGAATGTCGCTGCCCTTAAGGACAACATGCATGGTGGTAGACATTGACCCGCCTTCAGGCCACCTGGCAGAATGGGACTTGAGCCTGGAAGGGGTAAGCAAGTGTTGTGCTGTGTTTAATGAAGACACGATTCCTGCTGGCAGGTTTCGGGAAGGCTTCATGGAAGAGTGGGCATTTATAATAAAATGAGCCCTGAAGTTTGAGTAAGATTTTGGTCAGGGTAGAAGCTGGGCGTAGGGTGAGGAGGAAGACGTTGCAGGAAGAAGGAACTGTGTGATGGAGATGGAGAGGCCAGGATACTGCCGAGCCTGGAGAGCTGGAATTCGGGAGTGGTGGTGTGATGGTGAGTCTGAGTAGTGAGTTGGGACCACAGTGCAGGAGGGTGGGACTTGGAAAAGCAAGACAATGACAGCATTGAACAGGATTGGAGCAAGCGTCAGCCAAGTTCTTTGTCCCTTCTTCCAGATATCACACTCTGGGGCATGGAGCTGGGCCTTCTGAGCATGCGGAGAGGAGAGCTGGCCAGGTTTCTGTTCAAACCGACCTATGCCTATGGAGCGCTGGGCTGCCCTCCCCGGATTCCCCCAAATGCCACTGTCCTGTTCGAGATTGAGCTGCTTGACTTCCTGGACTCTGCCGAGTCAGACACGTTTTGTGCCCTCTCAGCTGTAAGTTCCAGTGCACATGTCAGGACTTTATGGAGAGAAGTGGCCTGTGTCTTTGGTAATGCTTCTAGCTAGCCTGCCCTGTTGATGATCATGTGCCCCAGGTTCTGCCCTGTTGGTGGTACTGGTGGAATCCCTCCACTCTGGTGCGGGTCTGTCTTAGCAGCAGCTCTCACGTATGGATAAATGTGCTGAGCCAAGGCAAGGCCACGGGTTTGTTAGGGGTTTGTGGTCTGGGCGGGTCTTTCAGGAACCCTTTACCTAGTTCTCCCTGCAAGACAGGGAACGTTGGTTTTTCACGATGGTTTGCTTTCCAGCAAGTCAAGCATTGCGAGGATGACTGTATCAATTGATTGCCCAACCCGGGACACTTGAGAGTGAAGGGAGCTATTAACTGAATGGCATTCCCAGGACATCAGGTTCAAACTGGGACAGTCTAGGGCAGGTGTGGTGGTTCACGCCTATAATCCCAGCACATTAGGAGGCTGCGGTGAGAGGATTGCTTGAGCCCACAGGTTACCAGCCTGGGCAACTTGGTGAGACCTCGTCTCTACAATAAGTAAAAAAATTAGTCGGACGTGGTGGCACATGCCTGTAGTTCCAGCTACTTGGGAGGTAGAGGCGGAAGGGTCACCTGAGCCCAGCGGGTCAAGGCTGCAGTGGCCAGGAGCCTCACTGCACTCCAGCCTGGGTGACAGAGTAAGACTTCGACTAAAAAAAAATTAATTAAAAAGATAAAATAAACTGGGACAATCCCAGGTAGACTGGGGTATGTGGTCACTGTCCTCATAACATATGTCTTGCCTTTGTAGCCTTTCACTTAACTCTTCCCATAGATAATGAGCTTCTAATCCTATCAGCAAGAGCACGCATGTTTTTGTCATGCTGTCTCCCGCTGCCTGTATATGTGGCCTTAGATGTCCATCCCGGGTTTTATCTTTTCATACGTTGTCTCCCCAATTAAACTATCAGCATCCCAAGTAAGGGATCTCACATTTTGCATCTTTTCGTAGATTAGAAGTTCTTGTGGATGCCTGGGTCCCACCTCTAGCGTACTGAGTTAGGTATCTCTGGGGGTGAGGCTAGGACCAAAGAGGCTCTGTGAGCGATTCTAATAGGCAGCCAGGGTAGAGTGTCTTGACCATAAAGACCACGAGGGCCCTGAGCAAACCGTGACTTGTTAAATGCTTGTTGGATTAATGGTGGTTGTGAGCCCTGATTTCTGTGCAAATTCCATTGGTTTCTAATCCCATGGGCAACTGCTTCTTTGGGGAACATCTCTGGAGGACTAAAGCAGACTTCCCTGTGGCTCTGGTCTGTAAAGTAGGACTAGTTATAACACTGACGTGCCGTGGCTTCTGTTGGGATTCAGAGATGACTCTGCGTACTTAAGGCAGCACACAAAAGGTCATAATTTCAAAGAGACGTTAACAGCTGTAATAACACTTCTTTGTGACATTGTGGCTTTTGCTTTCCTTGCTGGTATTCTTTTCTTTGGACCTCAGGAGCAGCAAAACCGATTTCCCCTTCAGAAGGTCCTAAAGGTGGCAGCTACCGAACGGGAGTTTGGCAACTATCTTTTCCGCCAAAATCGTTTCTATGACGCCAAAGTGAGATATAAAAAGGTAAGAATTCTTTGAAAGTTAAGTTTCGATCCTGAAAACTTCCTTGCTTAAAAAACTGCTTTTCATAAGCAGCCATGAAGAAAATTCTCATTAAAAAAAAAAAGTCTCTGCTGGGCTCAGTGGCTCAGCCTGTCATCCCGCGCCTTTGGGAGGCTGAGGTGAGTGGATTGCCTGAGCCTGCGGGTTCGAGACCGGCCTGGGCAGGTGAGACCTCATCTCTACAATAAATCAAAAAATTAGCCGGGCGGTAGCACGCACCTGTAATTCCGGCTACGTGGAAGGCTGAGGCGGAAGGATCCCTGGAGCCCAACAGGTCGAGGCTGCGGTGGCCGGGAGCGGCCACTGCACTCCAGTCTGGGCGACCGAGTGAGACTCCAACTCAAAAAAAAAAAAAAAAAAAAAGTCTCAGTTGGTCACAGTGGCTCATGCCTATAATCCCAGTGTTTTGGGAGGCTGAGGCGAAGAGCTGGCCAGAGCCCAAGGGTTCGAGACCAGTCTGGGCAATATAGTGAGACTCCATCTCAATTCATTTTTAAAAAATTAAAAATTAAAAACTTAGCCGGAGCCGGGCCCAGTGGCTCAGCCTGTAATCTCACGCTTTGGGAGGCTGAGGTGAGTGGATTGCCTGAGCCCGCGGGTTCGAGACCCACCTGGGCAACTTGGAGAGACCTCATCTCTACAATAAATCAAAAAAGTAGTCAGGCGTGGTAGCGCGCGCCTGTAGTTCCAGCTACTTGGAAGGTGGAGGTGGAAGGATTGCCGGAGCCCAGCAGGTCGAGGCTGTGGTGGCTGGGAGCGGCCACTGCACTCCAGTCTGGGTGACAGAGTGAGACTCCAACTCAAAAAAAAAAAAACAACTCACCTGGGCACAGTGACTCACACCTGTAATCCCAGCACTTTGAGAGGATTGCCTTGAGCTCAGGGGTTCAAGACCAGCCTGAACAACATGGCGAGACCTTGTCTCTATAATAAATCAAAAAATTAGCCTGGCGTGGTGGCGCACGCTTGTGGTTCCAGGTATTTGGAAGGCTGAGGTGGAAGGATCACCAGTGTGCAGCAGATCGAGGCTGTGGGGGCCATGAGCATGGGCAACAGAATGAGAATCTGAACTCAAAAAAAACAACAACAACTCATGACAAAGGAATAATGACTGGGAGAGTCAGGATTGAGGGACACCTGGTAATGATCTGTGTTTTGATCTGGATTCTGGTTACATGAGTGTGTTTAGGTTGTGAAAGTTTATTGAGCCATGCCTGTATTTTTGTCCTCTTTCATGTGTATATGTACTTCAAATGTTTTAAAATTCCCATCCCACTGCTCTAAAAAACAAAGTTTATTGATGTTTTTTTCCAAGCAGTCATGCCAGTACTTATTAGGTCCTCTACCAACCGATTTCTCCACCCTGTTTGGAATCTTCATGTTTTGTCTCTCTGACGGTGGGTGTTCATCTCACTCTCCGAGGTGACTCCAGTCTCGTCAAGTTTCTGGTTGCGATTGAGCTTCTTGTGCAGGTTATGCTGACAGCTGTTTTGTTTCCTTTGTAATTTATTCATTTGACAAATAGCACTTTTTGTGTGCCAAACTCAACTCTGGGTTTTAGAGGCAAACAGGACACAGTTTAGAGTCTAGGGGACATTTTGACTTGGTCTCACCTGCATGCTGAACCTAAACTCTTCAGGATTTGCATTCAGCTAGAAGTAACAGAATCCTGAAAAAGAGTAAATAAAGTAGAAATGTAGTCTTTCTTAGCTGGGTACAGTGGTTTCTGCCTATAATCCCAGCATTTTGGGAGACTGAGGCAGAAAGATCACTTGTGCCCAGGAATTCGAGGCCAGCCTGGGCAACAGAGAGAGACTTCACCTCTACAAAAAAAATGTTTAAATTAGCCAGATGTGGTGGCACAACGCCTGTAGTCTCAGCTACTCAGGAGGCTGAGGTAAGAGAATCTCCTGAGCCCAGGAGGTGGAGGCTGCGCTGAGCTGTGACTGTGTCACTACACTCCAGCCTGGGTCACAGAATGAGACTCCGACTTAAAAAAAAAATACATACATACATATGCACATACATATATGTATGTATGTCTTTTTAAAAAAAGAAAGTCCTTTCAACACAATCTTCTGTGCAGTTGGCCTCTGACCCACTGATCCTTTTCTGGGACCATCCCCGTTATAGCTCTTGGTCAGGCGAGAAGCTCCCTGGGTCCGCTGCATAGCTCTTGTCCTGGAGCTGTTCTCTGATTTTGCTCTGTGAATTTCCTGTTGTCTTTCTTTCCGCTTGCTGCTTTGTTTTGATAGAGTATATTGTTGTATGTTTAAAAACATAATTTTTTGTGTGTAGGCTCCTAGAATTGTTCATCAAAGTCTGGATATCATTTAGGTCCTTATCCCTTTATATGTAACCTACCTTTTTTCTCTGTAGAGACTCTAGAATCTTTTTTCCTCTGGTGTTCTTAAATTTTACAGCGATGTGACTGTGTGCATCTATGTTTGAAAACTTGTAAGCCGGGCTCGGTGGCTCAGCCTGTCATCCCGCGCCTTTGGGAGGCTGAGGTGAGTGGATTGCCTGAGCCTGCGGGTTTGAGACCCGCCTGGGCAGCGAGACCTCATCTCTACAATAAATCAAAAAAACAGCCGGGCGTGGTAGCGCATGCCTGTAATTCCGGCTACTCGGAAGGCTGAGGCGGAAGGATCGCCGGGGCCCAGTGGGTCGAGGCTGCGGTGGCCGGGAGCGGCCATGCACTCCAGTCTGGGCGACAGAGTGAGACTCCAACTCAAAAAAAAAAAAAAAAAAAAACTTGTGATGATCCTTTGGTGTATCTTTTCATTCAGAAAATTTTTCCTCATCTCTGGGAAACTCTTGAGTTATTTCTTTGATAACTTACTCTTGTCTCCTGCACTTTTTCTGGAACTCCTGTTAATTGATTATCACACCTCCTGGATTGAGTTTCTGGTTGTCCTTTTTTTTAAAAAACGCCCCTCCAATTTCTCATCTATTCTCCTTTTTGCTCCATTGTCTGGGAGCTTTCCTTGACTTCTTGACACTTTTTCTTTTTTTTTCTTTTTTTTTTTTTTGAGTTGGAGTCTCACTCCGTCACCCAGACTAGAGTGCAGTGGCCGCTCCCGGCCACCGCAGCCTTGACCTGCTGGGTTTCGGTGATCCTTCCGGCTTAGCCTTCAAGTAGCTGGAACTACAGGCGCGCGCTACCACGCCCGGCTGATTTTTTGATTTATTGTAGAGATGAGGGCTCGCCAAGTTGCCCAGGCGGGTCTCGAACCTGCGGGCTCAGGCCATCCACTCACCTCAGCCTCCCAAAGGCGCGGGATGACAGGCTGAGCCACTGAGCCCGGCTTGCCACTTTTTCTAATGAGTTTTTCACTAAAAAAACTTTTTGAAGGACTCTTTGTTCTGTTTGCTTTCCCCAGCATTCTGTTCTCCATGTTACCTTATCTCTTTAGATTATTGATTATAATGTAATCTCGGTTCTTTTTCTGTTTGTTTGGCTTTCGGTACATTGAAAGCTGTGTTTGTGTTAAGTTTGGCAGCACATCACAGAGACTTGGAGTAACAGTGACCCAAGGATAGTTTATTTTGCGCTCATGGAAAAGGCAAGAGGTATGCAAACCAGGGCTGTGCTCTGCTCCACAAGGCTTTCATGTACCCAGGATGCTTCTCATTTCCAGGCTGGAACTCTGGCCTTGTGGTCCAGGATGAGATCTCTGAGCTCCAGGCAGCAGAAAGGAAGAAAGGGCTGAGGGCGCATACCAACTCTCTGAGTGACGCTTCTGCTGAATTATGTTTTTCAGAACCTGTTCTCTTAGCCTTGCCCAGCTGCAAGGAAGGCTAGAAAATATCTATATGCTGGTTGTGCATGCTCCTGGCAAAAAATTCAAGTACTGTGGCAGAAGAGAGCAGATCCAAAGACTTTCCTCAAATGGCTGGTGCTTTTTGACCACTAAGATTTGAAAAAGCCATCAAAGAGCTGATTGAGTTCGACTGGAGAGAGGGGCTTGCACCTTGGGAAGTATTGCGGTTAAAAAAAAAAATTTAAATTGGGTCTGGTGCAGTGACTCTTGCCTGTAATCCCAGCACTTGGGAGGCTGAGGCAGGCAGATGACTTGAGTCCAGGAGTTTGATACCAGCCTGGGCAATAAGTGAGACCTTGTCTCCACTGAAAAAAAGATAGCTGGGTATGGTGGCATGTGCCTGTAGTCCCAGCTGTCCAGGAGGCTGAGGCCGAAGGATTGCTTGAACCCAGGAGGTCGAGGCTGCAGTGGGTGCCACTGCAATTGAACCTGGGTGACAGTGAAACCCCAATTCAAAAAAAAAAAAACTGGGAACTCCAAGGGCTTGGTGCAGCAGATTGCAGTGTGATCAGATAGGCTTCACTTGTCAAGAGTGTGCGTTTCCTCAGGGCCCGTTCAGTCTTCCTCCCACCCCGTGTGTGTGCCAAGGCACCAGCATCCCGGGAGGGGAACAGAGGGCAGGCAGAGATTCTCCTGTCTGTTGACACCCTCTTTTCATATCCCTGCTGTCAGTATACCCCCTTCCTGCCCTCTGTTCCATCCTGTGCCTGAATGAAGAACCTCTGTGGTTCCATTTGTGCAGAAAACAGACCTCCTGATTCCTGAGGTGGCGGCCATCTGAGCAGGGGGCAGTGAGTGGAGGAAGCCTTTGACCTGTCCTCCTCCACTCAGCTCACCTCTGCCGTCTGACAGCTTGACTCCTGGTTCCGTCAGTTCCTGTTGACGCTGTTCTGCCAAGTCAGTCGTCACACTGCCACCCACTCTGACGCCTTGGGTTTGTTATTGAGCCTCTTCCTGACTTTTGCTCTTGCTGGAGAAAACCTTTCTTTTGCCTGCAAGGTCAGGAGGGAGTGGAGGATGGAGGTTAAGTCTGCTGTGCTCGGCAGGAGGTGGTTTTTGTTTTTCGGCTTTGAGTCGGATTCTCCCTCTGTCGCCTGAGCTGGCGTGCAGTGGCACCCTCCCGGCCACCGCAGCCTCGACCTGCTGGGCTCAGGCGACCTTCCGCCTCGGCCTTCCAAGTAGCTGGAACTACAGGTGCACGCCACCATGCCCGGCTAACTTTTTGACTTATTGTAGAGACGAGGTCTCACCAAGTCGCCCGGGCTGGTCTCGCTCGAGTCCCTCGGTCGTCCCCTCGCCTCAGCCTCCCCAAGTGCTGGGATTACAGATGTGAGCCACCGCGCCCAGCAGCAGCATGCCTTTTCCTAGTAGAAGTTTCCTCAGTCTTTGGAGCAGCAGGCTGACCTGTATGGAGCATCACTGTGTTTCTAGCCATTTACTCAGCATTGTGTGGGTGACACGAGAGGCGTCAGGCAGGGCTCTTGCTTTTAAGAGACTTGAATCCAGGTAGAAAGGTCAAACGTAGCTCAAACAGCTAACAAACAGCTGTGGTTTGAATGTGTCTCCCCAGAGTTCATTTGCTGAACCTAATCACTAATGTGGTGGTATTGGGAGGTGGTTAGATCTTGAAGGTTGAGCCCTTATGAATGGATTAATGCCCTTATGCGAGAGGCCCTAGAGCACTGCCTTGTCCCTTTCACCACGTGAGGACACAGCGAGGAGGAGCCAGTGGGCCCTCCCTGGACTCTGAATCTGCCTGTGGCTTGATCTTGGACTTCCTAGGCTCCAGGAGTGTGAGAGAAATTCCTGCTAGCAAGCTTACCTACTCTATTTTTGCTGTAGCAGCCTGAATGGACTAAGTTTAGGTACTTAGTGCTGTGGCTTTTCAGAGAAGAGGAAGATTTTTGTGGGTAGAACAGCAGGTAGAGGCTTTGAGGAAATGGGGCTTCAGCTGCGTTTCGAGGGACGAAATGATAGGGAAATAGGGAGGGAGAAATTAACTCAGGGCTGGAGGAACGATTGAGCAAAGGTCTGGAAGTGAGCAGAGCCTATTCAGGAAGCAGCTGGTCGATTTCTAGTCTGAAACACAGGTCACATTTAAAAAGTAGGTACTAGAAATGAAGGCCAGATTCAGGAAGACGTTAAAATGCGTATGGATGGGTTTTGGACTAGCTGAAGTGGATGGTCGGGAGCCATGGAGGGAGACTGAATCGGGGAGAGGAGTGTTGCTGGAAGGGGCAGTCGTGTGCCGGAGCTTATGAAAGCCCAGCGTCTCAAAATTTGATGGCAGAGTTTTCGGGGATTTTGTGATCTTGGTTAATGTCATCTTGGCAACTTGAAGGCAGCCCTGGTAGAAATATTTATTCCACAGGAATAGGCAAATGCTATAAAGTTTCACCCCCCCCCACCTGGGTACTAAGTATTTACCAGCACACCACTGTATGCAGGACTTGTTGAAGGGACAGCTACAGGTTTTTTTTTTTGAGTTGGAGTCTCACTATGTCGCCCAGACTGGAGTGCAGCGGCCGCTCCCGGCCACCGCAGGCTCGACCTGCTGGACTCCGGGGATCCTTGCCTCAGCCCTTCAAATAGCCAGAACTACAGGGACGCGCTACCACGCCCGGCTGATTTTTGATTTTTATTGTAGGGATGAGGTCTCACCAAGTTGCCCAGGCGGGTCTTGAACCTGCAGGCTCAGGCAATCCACTCACCTCAGCCTCCCAAAGGCGCGAGATTACAGGTGAGCCACCGAGCCCGGCTGGGACAGCTACGTTGTAACGAATATTTCATGTTAGGCCTGTGCTAGGCATGTGGCATCTAAACCTGTGAAAGGGACCCAGGAATGTGTTCAAGAGGGTGTGAGTTGTGCAAATAGAAGAAAAAGTTCTGGAAATGCTTCCCAAGAATGAATGGTTAGACTTGATGAAGTTTTATAATAAATGATAGAGGAAACAGGAGGATGAAATTACTTCAAATTTCTGATATGAGAAAAATTGTTATTTTTTGAGTCGGGGTCTTGCTCCTTTGCCCAGGCTGGAGTGCAGTGGCACAATCATAGCTCACTGCAGCTTCCAACTCCTGGGCTCAAGTGAGCCTTTCACCTCAGCCTCCCAAATAGCTGGGGCTACAGGGGTGCACCACCACACCTAGCTAACTTTTTTTTGTTGCTGTGTTGCTTACGCTGTTCTTGAACTTCTGGTGTGAGGCAGTCCTCCCACCTTGGCCTCCCAAAGTGCTGGGATTACAGGCATTAGCCATTGTGCCCGGCCATCTGGTCTGAGAGAAAATTTATTTATTTATTTAGAGTTGGAGTCTCATTCCCGTCACCCAGGCTGGAATGGAGTGTCATCCTCACGGCCACCGTAACCTTAACCTGCTGGGCTCAGGTGATCTTCCACCTCAGTCTTCCAAGGAGCTGGAACCACAGTTACATGCCACCACGCCTGGCTAATTTTTTGATTTGCTGTAGAGGTGAAGTCTCACCAAGTTGCCCAGGCAGGCCTCCAACCCCTGGACTCAGCAATTCTCTTGTCTCCACCTCCCAAAGTGTTAGGATTACAGGCATGAGCCACTGCACCTAGTGAGAAAAAAAATTTTAAACCAACAAATAACTGGGAAGGAAATTTGTTACTTTTAGTTTGGGTTACTGATGGGAGTAATCAGATAAGCATAACCTGTAGAAGACTGCTTCCAGGCGGCAGATTGTTTCATGATTCCATTTAGGTATGGGACCAGGGTTCAAGTGGGAGATTCAGGTTGGTGATGTGAGTGAGACCTGAATCCTTTCAGAAGGGATGGGGACAGTTGACAGAAACTTGGGTGATGAACACCCAGGCTTTATAGATGGAAAGGACGGCAAAGGAAGGTTCGTGACTCTCCGCTTGCAGTCCCATCCACGGCAGTCGTTTTCCAGTTCTTCCGTTCTACTCCCAACTTCAGATGGAGTCCCAGGGAGTTCTTCTCCGTCACGTTGACACTATTCAGGCTCTGCCTTGATGCATTTTTTGTTGATGAGATATGAGTCATATACCATAAGATTTACGCTTTGAAAGTATCCAGCTCAGTGGTTTTCACCATATTCACAAGGTTGTATAACCATCACCACTAATTCCAGAACATTTTTATTGCCCCCCAGTGAAACTCTGTTCCTATTAGCAGTTATTCACCATTCTCTGACTCCTTGTAACCTCTGCTCTACTTTGTTTCTATGGATTTGTTTATTCTGGACATTTCAGGTAAATGGATTCATCAACTATGTGACACTTTGTGACTGGCTTCTTTCACTTATAGCGTTGTTTTCAAGGCACATCCATGTTGTAGCGTGTACCAAACTTCATTATTTTTTTAAGGCTGAGTAATCCGTTGTATGGCTCTGCTGCCGTTTGTCTACTGTTGGCGGACGTTTGAGTTGTTTCCACTTCTTGACTATTGTGAATAACGCTGCTGTGAACATTTGTGTGCAAGTTTTTGTGTGGACATGTGTTTTCCGTTTTCTTGGGCATGCACCTAGAGGTGTAACTGCTGGATCATACGGTAACTCTGGTTCCCTCTCGGAAGAACGGCCAAACTGCCTTCTGCAGCAGCTGCACCATTTTGTGATCCCACCAGCAATGTACAAGTGTGCTAACCTCACCACATCGTCACCAACACTTATTTTGCTTTTAAAAATTATGGCCGCCTTGGTGGGAACTGGTGTCTTGTTGTGGTTTTTGATTTTTCATTTCTCTGAGGACTAATGGCATCTGGTATATTTTCATGGACTTACTGACCATTTGTGTATCTTCTTTGGAGAAACATCTGTTCAAATCCTTTGCGCGTTTTATTTTATTTTATTTTTTGAGTTGGAGTCTCACTGTCGCCCAGACTGGGGTGCAGTGGCACACTCCCAACCACCACAGCCTCGACCTGCTGGGCTCCGGCTATCCTTCCGCCTCCGCCTTCCAAGTAGCTGGTACAGGCGCGTGCCACCACGCCCAGCTAATTTTTTGATTTATTGTAGAGATGAGGTCTCGCCAAGTTGCCCAGGTGGGTCTTGAACCCTCTGGCTCAGGTGGTCCACTCACCTCAGCCTCCCCCAAAGCGCGGGATTGCAGGCTGAGCCACCGAGCCAGCTCTTTGTGCATTTTAAATTGGATTATTTGTATTGTAAATGTTGTTCTGTATCCTGGATACTAGACCCTTATCAGATATATTATTTGCAAGTGTTTTATGCCATCCTGTGGCTTGGTAATGTCCTTTGAAACACAGAAAGTTTTAAATTTTGATGGCGGTCCAGTCTGTTTATTCTTTGTTTACTTGTGCTTTTGATGTTATATCTAATCCAAGCTAGCAAAGATTTATACACCTGTGTGTTCTTCTAAGAGGCTTATAGCTTTAGTTCTTACTTTTAGGTCTGTGATCCACTTTGAGTTGTATGTAGTGTAAGGTTGAGGTCCAACTTTATTCTTTTGCGTGTTGATAGCCAGTCGTCCCGTACCATTTGTTGAAAAGGTTATTATTTTTCTATGTAGAATGGTTTAGGCACCCTTCTTGAAAATCAGCTGACTTTAGATGTATGAATTTATTTCCAGACTCCCAATTCTATTACATTGACCTGTATGTTTGTTCTTGTGCCGGTACCATACTGGCTTAATTATATTAGCTTAAGTAAGTTTTGAAATGAAAATGTGAGTTCTTCAGCTTTGTTCTTTTTCAAGAGTGTTTGGCTCTTCAGGGTCCCTTGAATTTTCATATGAATTTTCTATTCAACTTGTCCATTTCTGCAAAATAGGCTACTGAAATTTTGGTAGTGGTTGCATTGAATATGCTGATCAGTTTGGGGAATATTACCATCTTAAGTCTCCCGGCATTTATGTGAGAAGTCTTGCCTTTTATTTGGGATCTTCTTTTCTTTTCTTTCTTTTTTTTTGGGGGGGGGTCGGAGTCTCACTCTGTCGCCCTAGTTGCTGAGTGCAGTGACACGCTCATGGCCACCGCAACCTCAACTTGCTGGGCTCCGGTGATCCTTCCGCCTCAGCCTTCCAAGCAGCCAAAACTACAGGTGTGCGCTACCACGCCCAGCTAATTTTTTTAGAGACGACATCTCACCAAATTGCCGGGGCTGGTCTTGAACCCACGGGCTCAGGCTGTCTACTCGCCTCAGCCTCCCAAAGTGCTGGGATCACAGGCTGAGCCACCAAGCCCAGTCGTCGTCTTTATTTTCTTTCAACAATATGTAATAGTTTTCAGTGTACAAGTCTTATGCTTTTTAAGTTTATTGCTATTTTATTTTTTTTTTATTCTATTGTAAATGGAGTTGGTTTGTTTATTTCATTTTTGGATTGTTCATTTCCGGAGTACAGAAATACAGCTGACTTTTATGTATTTAATCTTGTGCCCTGCAACCTGTAAAACTCATTTTTTTTTCTTTCAGCTCTAATAGTTGTTTGTGCGAATCCTTCGGGCTTTATATATACTCTGTATATAAGATGGTTCCTCCCCTTGACCATGTGCCTTCCCTTGCCACAGGCCCTGTTGCTCCTCCACCGGCGAGTAGCACCCCCCGAAGAGCATCACTTGATGGAGGCCGCCGAGCTTCTTGTCCTTCTTAACCTGTCCTTGACATACCTGAAGCTAGACCGGCCCACCATGGCCCTGCGCTATGGAGAGCGGGCTTTAATCATTGACAAAAAGAATGCCAAGGCCCTCTTCAGGTGTGGTCAGGTGAGTCGGAGGCCAGTGACTGGGGAACAAATGCCCACGAAGAGGTGTCAGCAGTCCTTAATCAGGTACTGCAAAAATGCTGTCTTGCCTATGTCTGTATGCTTCAAAATTCTCTCCTTTTGCAGTCTTGTCTTCTCATGACTGAGTATGAGAAAGCCCGGGACTTTCTAGTCCGGGCCCAGAAGGAGCAGCCCTTCAATCATGACATCAATAATGAGCTGAAGAAACTGGCCAGGTGAGACCTGTTTGCAGGAATGTCAACAGAGGCGATGTGATGCGGCCATGACTCTGGCCGTCCACCTGGGTAAAGCGCTGTCTGGAAATGTTGCCCAGAACATATTCCAAGACAGCACCCCCTAGCGCTGCTCTTCTGAAGTGCTCAGTGTGCCAAACCAGCCGTTCCCAGCAAGGAGGTGGTACACACTGCCAGACTACTTATTTCTCCATCATTTCCCTCCTTTGTGTTTCCTGTATCCTGCAAATAAGCACTCCCTAGAGAGGTGAGCCAGTAAAGTTTTTCAAAAATGTCTTGTTCTTCAGGTTCTCTTCCCTACTTGTGCCAACTGAGAACCACTGTTGCCAGCTGAATGTGAAAAGGTATTTTATGGGTCCTGTTGTGTCTGGAAATGGACCTTTCAGGTCCGATCCATACCTGTGGATTGACTTCCTTGTTACCCACATAATTAAAAACACCAACCTTTTAGTAATGTGATTTTTCTCACTATAGAAGTTATATGCTTATTGTAGAAAAACTTTGGCAATGTTGACATATAAATAGGAATCATCCATAATTTCATCACTTGATAATATATCCACTTTTTTTTTTTTTTAGTTGGAGTCTCACTCTGTTACCTGAGTTGGAGTGCAGTTGCACACTCACTGCCACTCCAGCATTGACCTGCTGGGCTCCGGTGATCCTTCCGCCTCTGCCTTCCAGGTAGCTGGTACAGGTGTGCGCTACCACACCCAGCTTATTTTTTGATTTATTGTAGAGACACGGTCTCACCAAGTTGCCCAGGCTGGTCTCGAACCCCCGGACTCAGGCAGTCCTCTCGCCTTGGCCTCCCAAAGTGCTGGGATTACAGGCTGAACCACCACGCCTGTCCTATCCATGATTTTGTTTGTTTGTTTGGTTGGTTTGTTTTGTTTTTTTTGAGTTGGAGTCTCACTCTGTCGCCCAGACTGGAGTGCAGTGGCCGCTCCCAGCCACCGCAGCCTCGACCTGCCGGGCTCCGGCAATCCTTCCGCCTCAGCCTTCCAAGTAGCTGGAGCTACAGGCGCGCACTACCACGCCCAGCTAATTTTTGATTTATTGTAGCGATGAGATCTCGCCAAGTTGCCCAGGCGGGTCTCGAACCTGCAGGCTCAGGCAATCCACTCACCTCAGCCTCCCAAAGGCGTGGGATGACAGGCTGAGCCACCGAGCTCGGCTTTATCCATGATTTTAAAGGTATTTTTGTTATTGTTCTGAGTTGGTGAGATTCTCTACTCTTAATATTAAATATTCAAGCCGGGCTCGGTGGCTCAGCCTGTCATCCCACGCCTTTGGGAGGCTGAGGTGAATGGATTGCCTGAGCCCACAGGTTCGAGACCCGCCTGGGCAGCGAGACTTCATCTCTACAATAAATCAAAAAATCAGCCGGGCGTGGTAGCGCGTGCCTGTAATTCCGGCTACTGGGAAGGCTGAGGCGGAAGGATCGCCGGAGCCCGGCAGGTCGAGGCTGCGGTGACCATGAGTGTGCCGCTGCACTCCAGTCTGGGCGACAGAGTGAGACTAACTCAAAAAAAGAAGAAATAGGTATAGGGACCACTGCAACAGAGTCTTGCAATTGGGTAGAGATTGGGCTCAACTCTGAATACAGCAAGGGGCAAGTGGGAACGTAGCCCAGGAGCAGAGTGTGAGGTCCACTTGGAAGGCTGTGGTAGAAGGATCGCCGGAGCCCAGCAGGTTGAGGCTGCGGTGGCCGGGAGCAGCCACTGCCCTCCAGTCTGGCCGACAGAGTGAGACTCCAGCAAAAAATATATATATATATTAAATATTCAAGCCAGATTGTTAATTAAAGTTTTCTTGACATTAGAAGTCTGAGATGTGAGCATCTCTTATATTTGGATCTAATAGTTATGTTTCAGACCTTTTTAGGACTTTTCAGCAATTTCCTTTCTGATATTTAAAAGTATCCTGTCAGGTTAGATGTAGACATTTTGGGATCTGATCATTCTTTTTTCTTTGCACATACTTTTTAAAAATAGGTCTAATTTTGGGGGACCATTGTTTAGCAAGAATATCTCAAGATAGCTTAGAGGCTGCTGAGTTTGAGGGGTCCCTTGGTGAGCCCCAGCCTGGTGCTTCTTTGCCAGAGGCTCCTACCCTTCAAGACTGCCATTCTTAGGGCCTTTCTGCCCAGAACCTTCCTGAACAGGTCTTGGGAGCTTTCCTTGTCTCCCCTACCTCTCCAGCATTGCTTCTGTCCTCTCCTGACTCAGTTTAAAACGTAATGGATGAATGTGCAGTGTTTCTGGACATGAGTGGAGAATTCCAGCCACCAGATGTCACCTCCTACAAACAAAGGCCTCTTCTAACTAGTGTGTGTTTCTCTCTGCAGCTATTACAGGGACTACGTGGATAAAGAGAAAGAAATGTGTCACCGAATGTTTGCTCCTTACGGAGATAGCTCTACAGTGGGAGAAAATTGAAGGTAATCAAAGGGCTGGGGGTGGCCTACAAGTTTCAGGTATGGAGAAATTGGTTGTTTTCTGCTCCCAAGTGACTAGTGGCTCTCTGTAACTGTGGATGGATGGCGGGGTGGGAAAGTTCCCTGTTGCAGCTAATGACACAATCGTAGTGCAAGTTGCATGTGCTATGGCCATCTCATTGAAAACACCACTGTAGATTTATAGGTTTAGGGGATATTGAGCTTCAAATTTAAAAAAAAAAGTTTTTTTCATGTTCCTTGCAGTAGCTTGGAACATGAAACTATGAATACAGCTGTTAATGTAACAATTGCTGTAGCTGGGCTTTGAAGTAGAGTATCAAGACTTTTTTTTTTTTTTTTTTGAGTCAAAGTCACTCTGTCGCCCGTGCAATGCAGTGGCACACTCATGGCCACCCCAGTGTTGACCTGCTGGCTTCCGGTGACCCTTCCACCTCAGCCTTCCAAGTAGCTGGAACTACAGGCGCATGCTACCACGCCCGGCTAATTTTTTTATTTATTGTAGAGACGAGGTCTTGCCAAGTTGCCCGGGCTGGTCTTGATCCCGCAGGCTCAGGCAGTCCACTCATCTCCACCTCCCAAAGTGCTGGGATTATAGGCATGAGCCACCGAGCCTGGCCATCAGGCTTTTCTTAATTTGGGTTTTTCCTGAGGACTTGAATGCTTTCAACCTCACTTTGCCTCTAACATGTTGTTAAATAAGACAAAATTCAGGTGTCAAGGGCAAGGAATGAACTGTGGCTCCTAAATTAGTCTTACTATTAGAATTAGAGATGTAAAGATGCCGGAAGCATCAGATTCTAATAAGGAGCAGAATCTAACATTCCTACCAAACACACACCTTGTGATTTAACAAGCACAGGGCAAGGTCTCCCCATGAGTTCATGAGATAACCCTCTAGTCTGGTCTGTTACTTAAGAAAATTAATGGAAACAAAATCACCTGCCTTAAACACCTGCTTAGCTGGGCAGATAACTCTATTCTCCTGAGAGAAGTTAAACAAGACAAAACAAGAAAACAGCTGCTGAACGGGCTCATGGTGATAAATCTCTCCTTTGTTGCTACCTGCATCTCTCCACAAAAGAGGCTTGAGTGAGGGAACAGTGAAAAGACCCATTCATCCCAGGCATTCTCACAAGTGGTCTGTAAACTGCTGCTATCCGTGCTGTCAGATGTAGCCAGTCGGCATCAGAAGTAAACGTTGCCTTCATTACTGTTGCTGACCCTGTGACTTTAGCTTTGAGTTTTTGGGGGTTCTTCAGGAGAACTTTAGAGTACATGTTTGTGGGTCTTCTGGACTTAGTTGTGAGACAGAAGACGTCTTTGTTTGGCTGCTATTAATGTCCAGTAGAAATGGCAGTGGCAGCCGGGCTCGGTGGCTCAGCCTGTAATCCCGTGCTTTGGGAGGCCGAGGTGAGTGGATTGCCTGAGCCCGCGGGTTCGAGACCTGCCTGGGCAACTTGGCAAGACCTCATCTCTACAGTAAGTCAAAAAAAACTAGCCAGATGTGGTAGCACACGCCTGTAGTTCCAGCTACTTGGAAGGCTGAGGCGGAAGGATCACCGGAGCCCAGCAGGTGCAGGCTGCAGTGGCCGGGAGCGGCCAGTGTACTCCAGTCTGGGCGACAGAGTAAGACTCCAACTCAAAAAAAAAAAAAAAAAGAAATGGCAGTGGCTATTTGCTTGACATTTTGAATTGTGATTTGACAGGTTCCCCCATGAATGAAGATCCAGTTCTTCCAGGGTCCATCTTAGGCCATGGCTTGGTAAACCCAGTTGGGTAACAGGTTTCTATTGTCTCTACCTCCTGGCGTTTTCAGGTTGAGACTTTGGAGGCTGACTTTTTAGATAGTTTTTATTTCTAACTCTGAGTATTTGTCATACCATAAGCAATGACTATATTTGCGTTCTAAAATGGCCGTGACTGTCTTATTCGTACTTCTGTTGAGGTTGTAATATATTTTGGCTTTTGTATCGTCCTTCTTCCTGTTCCCTCTTTTTTTCTGTTGTATTGTGGCCTTGTCATTTAAAAGAAACTGAAAACCTGGTCATCTTGACAATCTAGTTTTGACTTAACTAGGGCCATTTTAACTTTTGTTCTTCTTAGATGTTAGATAACTAACGACTTGTAAGATTACTTCTGGTGGAATGAATGTTCTCAGTGATATTCTCTAAAGCTCTGATTATTGTAAACTGAATGTTTTTAGATCAGAGACTATCTATTTTATTTTTGTATTTTCTAGCAGCTGGAACCATGTCTGGCACTTGATTGGTGCTTAGTAAATGTTGACTGAACCAAGTGAAAAATAGTCAAATAGTAGACCGGCCTCTTTTAAAACATTTCCTCCAGGCTGACTCTCGTATTGACTGTCGGACTCTTGTTTTTGCCAGTGACAGAAACCCACCTTTAGTGTTAGCCAAAAAAGAGATTCTCAGGAGGGATCCCGGAAGTGGCTTACCGGGTTGAGGAGTTTGAGCAGACCTTGGCAGGTAGAGACCAGGCAGTTCTGAGGCCTCGGGGACTCAGTCAGTCTCCCCTCTGTCTCATTCTGCCCTGCCGTGGGGAGTGCACGGGGGACCACTTCAGCAGTCTTCTCTCGAACAGAGAGAGTGCTTTTCTTATCCTGCACCTCCTTCTACTTCCTGGTCTCAACCATAACTCCAGTTTGAAAAGCCCTGGGCAGGAGTCTGTCTTGGTTGGGGGTCTGTAGAGTCCCTTGAGAGGCACCCTTCCCAGTACCACATAGCAGAAACCGGGGTTAGGCGTTACTGTCTAAAATAAGGTGACTGCTGCTCTCAGAAAAGGGTCTGTGTAGATGAGAGCCAGGTAGACAGCTGTGCATCGTGGGGACTGAGTTATTACAGTGCTCACTGCTCCTTTGAGTGAGGCTTGTCGTCCTGCTGTGATTGAGCAACTGTGATTGGGCAGTTTTGTGAAGGAATCTGTTGCAGCTTCTGGTGCTGGGAGACGAACGGTGGAAGGAACAGACATGCCCACGCTTCTGCCCCGTAGTCTTTTCCTTCGGGTTTCCAGATGGCCTGGCAGAAGCATACATGTCTGGATGGAAGCATTATTTGGTGTGATCTAAGAAGTGAGGGTTAGAGGTCGGTGCTTTGACTCACGTACATCACAAGACCTAGAGGTTTCCATAGCAAACCCCAAGCTCATACTTTGATAAGATGTTTGAAACTGCTTTTCCTATAGTTTGCAAAACACAGTGGAGTCAGTATTGCTGTATTTGTCTATACTACATTTAAAACTTTCATAAGTGGCATTTTCTGACTACCTCTATGGGTAAGACTTTCATCATAGCTCCATCCACAGTAGTAGTGATTTCTACCAGGGCACCAAAGAACTTACTTAACAGATGCCATCTATTGGAAACACTTGGTATGGGATTTGACATTTTTCTTTTTCTTTCTTTCTTTTCTTTTTTTGACATTTTTCTTAATTCTGTTTCTGTTACCTTCCACCATCATCCTGAGTTAGAGTTAGTGTTATCTTTCCTATCCTGACATGCTGGTATCTTAGACCCTTGTGACAGTTCTGTTGTGTCTGCCTCTGGAAAGGAGATGAAAGGGAGCTCTGTGGCTGTTTTCAACTGGTTAACAGGTGAAATTTATTCTGTGGTTTTCAGAGGTATAGGACAATAAGCAGACACAATAGGAAGACAGAGTTTGGCCCGATGAAAGAATCTGCTAATTATATGTCCCACCATAAGTTCTCGCAACATGAGGCGCCCACAGTGAAAAGGTGCAAAGACAGTCTTGGAAGAAGCATCCGTCCCCGGGCTTCTCCACTGTGTTCCACAGAGGTGTGGGTCATCTTGAGAGCTGGTGCAGCCCCTATTAGGGTCTGTCTGAGCAGAGCTAGAGGGCCTCTGAGAGGTGGGTGATATGTCCACAAAGATGGCCTTTGTGGTCGTTTTTTGTTTTGATTTTTTTTGTTTGTTTGTTTGTTTGTTTTTTGGGGTTTTTTTGAGTTGGAGTCTCACTTGGTCGCCCAGACTGGAGTGCAGTGGCCGCTCCCGGCCACCGCAGCCTCGACCTGCTGGGCTCCGGCGATCCTTCCGTCTCAGCCTTCCAAGTAGCTGGAATTATAGGCGCGCGCTACCACGCCCGGCTGATTTTTTGATTTATTGTAGAGATGAGGTCTCCCTGCCCAGGCGGGTCTCGAACCCGCGGGCTCAGGCAATCCACTCGCCTCAGCCTCCCAAAGGTGCGGGATTACAGGCTGAGCCACTGAGCCCGGCTGTTTTGATTTTTTATTGCCAGGCACATGCAGACTTTTAAGTCAGGGGTCACAGCTCCCATCCTGAAAGCATTTTTCTTCTTTTTATCTTTTTTTTTTTTCTGAATTGGGGTCCCACTCTGTCGCCCAGACTGGAATGCAGTGGCCAACTCACGGCCACCACAGCCTCTTCCTGCTGGGTCAGGTGATCCTTCCATCTCAGCCTTTCGAGAAGCTGGAACTTCAGGCACGCACCACTGCACCTGGCTAACTTTTTTATTTATCGTAGAGACGAAGTCTTGCCAAGTTGCCTAGGCTGGTCTCCAACCACTGGGCTCAGGCAGTCCTCTCACCTCTGCCTCCCAAAGTGCTGGGATTACAGACGTGAGCCACTGCTCCCAGCTCTGAAAGAGATGAACTATGAAGTCATGCACTTAGCATTTAAGAAAAAAAATCACAGCCGGGCTCAGTGGCTCAGCCTGTAATCCCGCGCCTTTGTGAGGCTGACGTAAGTGGATTGCCTGAGCCCGCGGATTCGAGACCCGCTGGGCAGCGAGACCTCATCTCTACAGTAAATCAAAAAATCATCCAGGCATGGTAGCACATGCTTGTAATTCCGGCTACTCGGAAGGCTGAGGCGGAAGGATCGCTGGAGCCCAGCAGGTCGAGGCTGTGGTGGCCGGGAGTGGCCACTGCACTCCAGTCCAGACAACAGAGTGAGACTCTAACGCAAAAAAAAAAAAAAAAAAAGAAAAGAAAAAAATCACACAAGGTAAGGAAGTAGGAGAAACATGGCTGAAGAGCAGACTAAGGTTTTGTTGTCTGCAGGTTCTGAAAATACTAGATGCAAGGAATGTCTGCCAAAGAAAACAGTGTCCTGAACAGGGAGTCGTGTCCCTCTCTGCACTGCCACTGATGGCCTTTCTTCATCACCGACTTCTTCTGACATCTCTGTAGGGAGTTCGCTGTTTGCAGACACTCTCTAGATGCTGTGTGGTACTTGGAGAGAAGTCCAGAACTGCTTTTGCAGCCCTGATCTGCTGGAATTGGGTGTCTAACAGGGACCACAAGACAGCCAGTTAAATCACCAAGCACACGGAGGGGGATCATGAGGGGAAGCGTCCCGATCAGAGAAGCCTTGCTGACCCAGGCCTGGAGGATGGACACGAGGGGCACAGGAAGGGAGGAGTAAGAGGTGCTGGTACTTGTGCCTGGGCAGGCATGGGAAAGTTCACAGTGGGTGTGCAGCTTGGGTGGGGGCAGCCACAAGCAATTCAGAACTGAGGCTGCTGTGGGTCAGGTATCGCCAGCCTCCGGAGCCTCCTCGGAGTGCGGGCTGTGTTCTGCGTGCGTCAGAGGAGGGGAAGACATGACCAGTGATGATCTGAGCAGGCTGAAGGAGCACGGTCGGGACGCATTTGAAGTGTCAGGCCCAGGTCCATCAGGTGGCAGGTATCTGGCGGCCTGGAGGTCAACTCAACAGCAGGAGTGAAAAGAAGCCAGGAGCATATGGCCTCTCATGTGGAATTGACAAGAGGATGCTCTCCGTCAGAAGAATTCGAGTGACAAACCAATAAGCCTTTCTTACCTAAGGGAGGTTGACCATAATGCCAAAGGGTCAGTTCCTTCCACCAGTGACCTGTGGTCACTGGTGGAAGGAACTGGAGCTGTTTATTCTGGAGAAGAGAAGCTTTAAGTGGCGTGTGAGACATCTGCTACTGGGAAGAGATAGCTGGTGTGGGGGCCAGAATTAGGAGTCCAGGGATGATCCCTTGTGCCAGGAGTAATCTGGGAAAGCTTCCTGAGGGGAAGGTAGAACTGGAGTGAGTCTTGGGTTTCCTGGCAGGCATGACCGGATTGCGAACAAAGGGCAAGGCGGCTCATCCACACTGTCAGCTTTCCTGGGTATGGAGGTAATTATTTTGCTTTTGGCTTGTCTTAATTTATTTTTCTTCTAGATTGTTGTGATAGCATTGCTCATCATTTACGGCTTTTTTCTTATTTGTTTTTATTTTTATTTTTTAATAATTTTTTTTGAGTTGGAGTCTCACTCTGTCGCCCAGACTGGAGTGCAGTGGCCGCTCCCGGCCACCGCAGCCTCGACCCGCTGGGCTCCGGCGATCCTTCCACCTCAGCCTTCCGAGTAGCCGGAATTACAGGCGTGCGCTACCATGCCCGGCTAATTTTTTGATTTATTGTAGAGATGAGGTCTCGCCTGCCCAGGAGGGTCTCAAACGCACAGGCTCAGGCAGTCCACTCACCTCAGCCTCCCAAAGTGCGGGATTACAGCCTGAGCCACCGAGCCCAGCTATTTTTATTAATTTTGATCAAAAGTTTTATAACTCATATTTTAAATACCAGGTATTCTTTTGCATGTTTTACGTGTATTAACGTTTGTTGGTTTTTTTAGTTGGAGTCTCACCCTGTCGCCCAGGCTGGAGTGCAGTGGCACACTCACTGCCACCACAGACTCTACCTGTTGGGCTCAGGCAGTCCTTCCGCCTCAACCTTCCTGGTAGCTGGAACTACAGGCGTGCGCTACCACGCCCAGCTAAGTTTTTTGATTTACTTGTAGAGATGTGGTCTCGCCAAGTTGCCCAGGCTGGTCTCCAACCCCTGGGCTCAGGCAGTCCTCTCACCTCGGCCTCCCAAATACTGGGATTACAGGCGTGAGCCACCGCAGCCAACTTGTACTAATGCTTTTAACATGACATCCCGTGATGCAGTTGCCATCTCCATTTTACGGATGATGAACTAAGCACGAAGAGGCTAAGTAACTTGCCAAGGTGGCATAGGCCCTGAGTGATAGAGCCAGAGTCAAATAATCACCACAAAAGGGGAGACCAGTTTTAGCTTTGGACTGTTCGGGGAATTCTTTCATACAGGTAAAGACTGTGTCTCTCTTGCCACCTCTTGACTTGTCAGTTTTGGACACGTAGATCTGTTGACTTCCTGCTGTGATATAATACCATCTCTTTCCTTCCTTAGAGTTATATTACTGCTTTTAGGCCCCCTGATAGATTATTGTCATGAAAATAATTCATACTGATGTTTTTGGTTTTATAAACTAAAGCCACTGTCTCCTATGCTCTACTTTGTAAGAATATATGATTAACTGAAAACCAGCACCACGTTTGTATTTTTTTTAAAGCTATTGTTTTTCCTGGAATTTTGAACTATCTTTTTTTTCCCCCATTGGACCATTTGCCTTTATACTTGATTAAAAATGTACAGCAGTGGCCGGGCTCGGTGACTCAGCCTGTGATCCCAGCACTTTGAGTGGATTGCCTGAGCCCGCGGGGTCGAGACCCTCCTGGGCAACTTGGCGAGACCTCATCTCTACAATAAATCAAAAATTAGCTGGGCATAGTAGCGCACACCTGTAGTTCCAGCTACTTGGGAGGCTGAGGCGGAAGGATCACCGGAGCCCAGCAGGTCGAGGCTGCGGTGGCCGGGAGCAGCCACTACACTCCAGTCTGGGTGACAGAGTGAGACTCCAACTCAAAAAAAAAAAAAAAGCGGTTTTGAGCAGTGGAAAAAGTGTCTCAATAGGTGCATTGCATCAGATGGAGATTACTTTGAAGATAATTGAAGTTTAAACATGTAAGAATAAATACAGTTTTTTATAAATTCTAGGTTCTTTGGGTCCCCCTTCATAAGCTTCCACACATTTCCTTTCTGTGTGAGGAGGAGAAACATATTCTGTAGTCTTATTCACCACACTCAGCACTTCGAGAATGCTTTGCTTTTGACTCCGGATATAGGTATTTTCCAACACCAGTCGATTATCCAGCACCAACTGGGTGTCCTACATTTCACTTCAGTTCTGACACATTCTACCTGGACTTAGCGCAGACCCCACAGGCTAAGAACTCAGTCTCACAAGACTGGCGCCACTTCAGATTCTGGTCACTAGCCCAGGTTGTCACCTGTGCTTTTTACCAACCAGCTATAAACTGGAGGTTCCTGCAGCCCCCTCTTTGGGTTCATTCATCTTCTGGAATGACTCACAGAACTCGGAAATAACCTACTTATATCTACCAGTTTATTCCAAAGGGTACAGGCAGATGAAGAGGTACATAAGGGCAAGATAAGTGGAACAGAGTGTGGAATTCCCATGCCCTCTCTTGGGGCACCGCCATCCCAGCAACCAAAAGGTGTTCAGCAACCCAGAAGCTTTCTGAACTTTTCCGAACTTCTTTGGGCATGACTGATTTAAGTATTGGCCATTGGTGATTAACTCAACCTTCAGCCCTTTCTCTCTCCCATGTCCCAGTATTGGGTCCCCCTGCAACCTGCCCTCTTCTGAAACTAGCCAGTAATCTCCAGCCACCAGTTATGTCATTAGCATATTAAGAAACACCGCTTCAGAGATTTCAGGGGTTTTAGGAGCTGTGTGCCAGGAAACAGGTAGAGACCAAATACTTATTTCCTGCCGTGTCATCATCTACCCTCTGGTCTCTTATCACAGTTCCCTTAACAGCAAAACAATGTACAACTCAAGAGATACTGGTAGGCTGGGCTCAGTGGCTCAGCCTGTAATCCCAGCGCTTTGGGAGGCCGAGGCAAGTGGATTACCTGAGCCTGCGGGTTCAAGGGCAATCCACCAGGGCAACTTGGTGAGACCTCGTCTCTACAATAAATCAAAAATTAGCCGAGCATGGCAGTGCACGCCTGTAGTTCTGGCTACTTGGAAGGCTGAGGCAGAAGGATCCCCAGAGCCCAGCAGGTCAAGGCTGCAGTGGCCAGGAGCGTGTCACTGCCCTCCAGCCTGAGCGACAGAGTGAGACTCCAACTAAAAAAAAAAAAGAGAGATACTGGTATATTACTAGATGCTCATTTAGTCATTTATAGTCCAGCCTGTCATGCCATATGAAAATATCTTCTAGAGTGGGCCACTCAGGTTTGTAGGCTTTCATTCAGTCTTGTCAAGTTCTGAAAGCAGGAGCGGTCTTGGCAAACATACAGCTTCCTTTCAGGCATCTGGTATAATTGAGGTAAGAGACATCATCATTTCTTGCTCTGAGTCTCTTTTAAGGTATTAATGTGATTTCCTCTTGTTGTATAACCCATTTATTCCTTCACCTTCAGCTACTATTCTTCATTTATACCCAAATGCTTCCACCTTTGGAAGAGCCGTCTGGTTCTGCCACTGTGCTGCCTTAGGTTACAGACTAGTCTAGCAAGTATCTCCCCCTAAGTCCACTGCTATTAAGATAGAGTAAGACTGCATAGGGAAGAACGGGTGGGCTGTTTTCACTGCCAGGCAATAGAGCTACGTGCGTTGTTCACCCTCATTTGGCCACACGGAATGAGGGCACCACCCACCTTGGGAATTCTGACATCAGGCTTCTTAGGAATCATCCTAGCTTTCAGTACTTGTAGTTGCAGCCCTAGTCCTGTGACCACTGCATCAGGGAGTAGAAGAGGAAAAAAAAGTTGAAGCCACGTGGGGAAGAAAGAAAAAGTTATTGTCAGTCACCCCAGTGTTCTCCTCCCTTGGCGAGGGTTGCGTAGTCAGGCCAGCATCCTCTTTTCCACATCCACCAAGAGAAACAGGAATATCTCGTAGTGATTCCTTTAATCCCACTGATGCTGGGTGTGAACACACACTCAGGAGGCATGGAAGCCACCCTTCATGCTTTCTTCTCCCCACCATTGTAGACCGTGTTTACCCATTCGTGAGCAGCAAATTTTTCAGTTTTCTAATACCGATTGCGAGTGAAAATAAAAATCTGAAACTGGTTGCCACAAATTTCTGTCGTTAAGCACAAGTGAAATGGTCTTTTCTTTTTTATGAGTCAGAGTCTCACTGTATCTCCCAGGCAGGGGCGCAGTGGCACACTTAGGTCCACCACAGCCTCCACCTGCTGGGCTCAGGCAATCTTTCCGCCTCAGCCTTCCAAGTAGCTGGAGCTACAGGTGCACACCACTATGCCTGGCTAATTTTTTGATTTATTGCAGAGTCAAGGTCTCACCAGGTTGCCCAGGCTGGTCTCAAACCCCTGGGCTCAGTCAGTTCTCTTGCCTCAGCTTCCTAAAGTGCTGGGATTACAGGTTTGAGCCATGGTGCCTGGCGAAATGGTCTTTTCTAAATTGTCACCTTTTTCACAGTACAGCTGAAAGTTGCAGACATATCCAGTATTTGCCTCAGACACCATTCTGACGAGCACTCCGTACTTTGTATTTTTATTTGAATTATAAACTGGATATATATTATTTAGAAACAGAATTTGCAGAGACGTAAACTCACATCATGGAAGCCAGTAACAGAATTTGGAATGAAGTAATTTCATGTCAGCAATTGCGAATGAGTGAAATTGTCCATTCCAGTTCTCTAGCAATACCGGTACTCTGAGGAGTACATTGCTGCCCATTGTTGGACATTACAGACCGTAAAATGTGTTTCTTGCTCTGAAGAAATGACAGTTGGCCATCCACATTGGTGCACTGTCTCTTGTTTTGGTTCTTTACAGCACTCTGAGTATTTGTATCTTCCACTGGTGAAGCAAAGGCCAGTCCAGAATCAGTGTCGATTCCTGGCAAGACCCATTTGTAACCCCCGGGGCTACCAGCATCAGTCTCCCTTGCCAGCTGTGTTCAGAGCCTTCCCACCAGAGGATCAGCCTCATAGCTATGGGCAGTCCCTGTCTCCGTTGCTGGTAGAGCAGTTCTCATTGGTATTATGGGCATGAGAGGGTGCAAAAGGAACATGTTAGATTTAGCCCACCTCTGCACTGCTGCAGCCCCTGCCCCAGGTTCACTCCTTTGACCCAGGTGGGCACCTTAAGGGAGCACTTGGGGATATCTGCTTGTTCGTTCCAGTCTTCTTCTGAACCAGGAAGAGGGTTTTCTTGATGGACATTAACATGTCCTACATTAATGTACCCTCAGATTCCATAGTGATTTCTGTAGAGCTGTGCCCCAGTCAGGAATCCCGTCAGTAGGCCAGATTCCCATGGCCCTGTTGCCTGACCACGTAGCCAGCCATTGCCACTGCCCACAGTAAAAACCCAAACACAGGTTTTCACCACTGTTCAGTTCTTCCTCGACTTCGAGGAAAGCAGCATGCAACTCAGTCCACCACGCTGCTTTGTTAATACCGTCTTTGATCAAGGCAGTAGGCTTCCAAACAGGATGTTGTCTGTTCACCTTGTAACTGCCATCCACAAACCAAGCAGCTCTTTATCAGTCAGTTAAAAGCTGTTGACGGGGCACTGGTGACAGTAGGTATCCATATCTCCTCAGTTCCAGAGTCGTGTCTAGGTGAAGAGAGGCTCCCTGCTTGTGAGTATTTCTTCCTTGCATTCCCCAGGTAGCATGAGCTTGTGTAAGCCATTTGAATTCTTGATTCCAAAGTCCCAGGAGTCATCACCGGGAGGCCCTTACAGTCTTTTGCCACACGCCCCTGTCTACACTTCACACAGGAGTACTGCACAGAGAATATGCCCCTGCCGGCACTCCAGCTTAGAATCCACACTGCGTGGGTTCAGGTAAGCTTACTGGACCCTGTTTAACGTATCCAAATTAATATTGCTTGAAGGACAGGTTTATGATGCCAAGTGGGGGAAACATTCCCTAGTCAGATAGAGTGTACATCCTTATAACACAATCAGGTTAAAAAAATGCATCCGGGGTGGGGGAGGGAGATGGGATTAACAAGCAAGTATCTGTCTGGGGATGGAGAAGCACCTCTTATCAATAGGGTGCCTGAATGAAACGTATCTGTATACCTAACCCTTAACTGTACCCCACAACATCATAATAAAAAATATTGATTATATAAAAAAAAATGCATCCACTTGGTGTAAAACCTGTTCACACAGGCCAGTTCTCCTACAGATTTTTACCTTAATTCCATCAAGCCTTGCATTCCTAACTGTAGCCTCCCTCAGGACTTTTATTAACAGGTTTTGGTTTTACAGTCCTAGAGGAAATGGTCCCTAGGCAGATTTCATATCCACTCGCATAGTACATTCAAGTAAAGGAGATATTACTCTTATATAAAGCCTGTTAAACATTCCAATTTTTTAAATCTAAACATCTATTATGTCACACTCTCCCACTCCTGGCACTGATGGAGGAACTTAAAGCACATCTCAGTAATCCTATCATTTCATCCACAAGCACTAACTTAGGTATCTCTAAAAGATAAGAACCATTCTTGCATGTTTCCTTCTGTTCCCTGAAATGTTTGTTTTTCTGGTTATTTGCTTTGATTTTTCTCTGTTCCGTGCTGTAGGCTTTCCACAAATGCTTGGTGTTTCTTGGCTACTATTTTGCACCTATGAATGAAACAGTAGAAAAATTGACCAGCAGCTCTGTATACCTGGTCAGGGCTTCTCAGCTGACTCTTCCTAAGGCTTAAGCAGGCGGGATTCAACCAGAATGCTTTGGGATCCTTCAACACTAGCAGGAAGGAGTTTCCATTGAATACCAGCTCCTATGAGCTTCCCTGATCTTCCTCAGATGGATTTTCCCTCCTAAAATAGTGGATACAGGTGCTGTATGATTCTAATCTATTTCACCAATTTCTAGTGAAGTTGAGCATCTTTTTGTATATCATCTATATTTTTATTGCCTTGTGATATTCCATTCTTCTCTTGGGTTATGTTGAAAGAACCCTTTTCTGTGTGAGGGATGTTTAGAAGTCTGTTATGTAAGTTCAAGTGTTTTCTCCCAGCTTTAACTCCTGTATTTATATAGTTACCTGTGTCACTGTTTTGTGGCTTCTGGGATACGTGTTTTGCTCACGTTTGACCTATGGGAGTAAACAGAGGTCTGTAAGGCGTGAGCAGGAGTTCTGGTGTAAAGGGCTTCCCAACAGTTCTTCCCAGAGTCCAAGCATCACTCCATGTCTGTAAAGCCTTTTCATGTCCATAAACCCATTTCACTTTCCCAACATTCTTGTGAGGAAGAGATGATTAGTTTTGGCTTACGTATTGGAGAAGGAGTAAAGCTCAGAGAATTAGAACCTTTTCCATGCAGAGGTCTTTGTGCATATGTGTAAACAACTGTGAACATTTTCACTGGATTTGAAATGTAAACCCTAGGTGATGTCTGAAGTTTTAAATATATTCAGCTGCTTTATTCAGTTGGAGCCTAACCTCTGAGTGGCCATGGATTTTTATCCTTCTCTTAGATGTTTGGAAATTTCCCCTCTCTCCTCTGCTTTTCATGTTTCAGAAAAGCTAAAGCCTTTGGGCTGTAGAATTAAGAGAATTGAGCCATATTGCTTGGCCAGCCTTGGAGAAAGAGTATCCTAGCAGACTTTAAGAAAAAATGTTATCTGGGAAGTCAAAGCAGCTCCCAGGAGGCACCAGTGGCAATAAAGGTCAGGCTGTGGAGCACACACTCCTGTTAGTTGAGATTCTGGAATTCAGTCCTGGTTGAGAGTTGGCCTGAAGTGAGCACTGGGGCAGCAGGCCCCTCAGATCCCGGTGCTGGCACCGAGGCAGGGAAGGTTTCTGGGGTCAGAGGTTCCCGTGTTCCAAAACTGCCTTCCTGTGTCCTGGCTATGCTGGGCAGTTGCCAGGAAACCCAGGAGTTGATCCTTGTCTCTCACAGTATGTGACTGGATTCAGGCAGGGAATCTGTTTGATCCTCTTCTTCCTAAAGAGATTAAGAACTCTCACATCTGTATTGTGTCTCTAAAGATATTTTGTGCATCTAGTTAGACTCTTCTGAGTCCAGAATAAAAACTTGTTTAAATATATTTATGTAATTATACTGATTTTTCTGACTTTCTTTCCCAATATCCCACGGCTCCACCTTTTCTTTCTTTCTTTCTTCCTTCCTTTTTTTTGGTCTCCTCACAATGGAGTTGCATTTTCTCCAGGGTGTCTGGGCCAGGCAGGCATTCTCTTGTTGTTAGATGAAGGCCATGCCATTTTCCAGGCAAACTGTTAGACACAGCCTCTTGATCTTCTGGGTATCTGTGAAATGCCTTTTCTCCCAGCACAGGAGGTGTCATTGAAGTCATCCCTTTGTTGTGCGACTATAAATACCTCTACTTAGGTTAGTACCTTTTCATTATACCCTTCCTGTAAAAGCATTTCCCCTGGTAGAATTTCTTTGGCCTCTTCACCATTCTCCACATCCTCTCTTGGCAGCCGTAACGGGCCCAAAACCTGCTTCCTGCTAAGATTTACTTTGGTGGAGTCTGTTCTTTGTGGGTAATGTAGCAGTGGGGGCCGCTTGCTTAAATCCCAGGAGATAACTAAATTTCCTTTTTTTGATCTTCAAAATGAACAATCATGGAAGTGCCCTTTATGATTCAATTCACTATGGGTTGAAAAGTGGGAAATTTGGATTCTCACTCGTATCTCTCTTGCTCTGACATTAACTGAGTCATTTCACCTCTCTGGACTTCAGTTTCACTGTCTGTAGGATAAAGCAATCCAATCTTTAAGGTCACTGGGTCGTTCTTTAGGTTGTGCTTCGTGAAGACTATAAGATGTTGGCTTAGTCTGTTTTTTATTTCTTGGGTTTGTTATTGGGCGCATAAGCCCTGCCTCCAAGCATGTATAACCCTAAACCCCAATTTGGTTAAATAAGCGTATGGGCAGATAGAGAAGTGAGTCTAAGCCATACAGAATTAGCATGAGGTAGGTATCTTAGAGCCATCTGAGGGAGAAGATGAGGTGACTGCCCCCGGTTCTGTGGGGTGCTGATTATGCTCTCATGAGTTTGGGTTGAAGCTGTTAGGAGCGTTTACTTCTGATGCTTCCCCACACTCCAGAGCAGTCGCAGACCCAGGATGAAGCTGAGGTGAACTGGGATGAACCTAAGAACTTCAGGAACCCGGAGAAGGGTTTTCAGATCTAGAAGACAAAGGGAGTGAAGAGCTGTGAGCCAAAGTCCTCTCTGTTGGGAGCCAGAGTCCCGGCCCGCCTGAGCGTGAGGGATCCAGGCGGGCTGCGGACCCTGAGACCACCAGGGTGCGTTCAGGAGCCGAAGGCCCATTCCCTCCTCCCCTCTTTGTTGTTTGGCATGACCCACTAGCAGGGACTTTGATGATCTAAGCATGAAGTTCTGAGAATATGACAGGCATGGCTGACTCTAGGGATCCATTGTTCCTGTTTCTCACAGACGGCGGCTTCGGCTTTAAACTGAACACAGTTCAAGCTCAGGTCACATTTGGGAGCCTTACATATGATACAAGCTTCTTTATAAGATTTAAAAGTATATTTGTAGAATTAGCATATACATTTAGAGAGCTGTTTCCAGCTTTAGATGGTATAGATGATTATCTGGAGTTACCAGAAATGGCCCAGCATGAACTTTGGACTGGGCCACATTCCTAAGGGCCCAGCATCCACTTTGGGCTGGGCTGCATTCTTTTACACCGGTTCTTTAGCTACAATTAGTGTAGGTTTTTTCTACTTATAATAGAAACTGAATTTATTTTATTCGTAGAAAGTATTTTAGAATAGGCCATGCTACGTCAGGGAATTATGTTAGTCCAAGCATGATCAAACATGATACTTTGAGGTTTTATAAGAATACAACTAACTTTAGAAATTTCATTGTTCCCACTTTCTACTAATTGCAGTTTTGGCTTTAGTACAATTACAGTTTGTATTTGGGTTTTATTTTAGTAGCTTTATTGCTGATGATCAGTTTTATATATTAGGATTAGGAATTAGAAACTTTTATAGAAATTAAGATAGATACATAGGATTTTAGAATAGCCATTTTGTTAAGAGATCATAATCAATTGTTCCTGGAAACGGCCCAGCGTGGTCTTTGGACTGGGCCACATTCTTTTTTTTTTTTTTTTTTGAGTTGGAGTTTCACTCCGTCACCCAGACTGGAGTGCAGTGGCCACTCCCGGCCACCACAGCCTTGACCTGCTGGGCTCCGGCGATCCTTCCGCCTCAGCCTTCCAAGTAGCCGGAATTATAAGCATGCGCTACCATGCCGGCTGATTTTTGATTTATTGTAGAGATGAGGTCTCACTGCCCAGGCGGGTCTTGAACCCGCGGGCTCAGGCGATCCACTCACCTCAGCCTCCCAAAGGCGTGGGATTACAGGCTGAGCCACCGAGCCCGGCTTGGGCCACATTCTTTAGGAACTGGTTTGAGCTATAATCAAGAGTTTTTTATAATACAGGTAAAATTAGCACAGAATAGAAAGGTATTAGGATTTAAGTCAGTCATTAAGTGTTGGGTATGCATAAGTTTTAGAAGTTATTGATTATTCGAATATTATGATGTTAGAATTGTTGTATTGTTTGTGAGGAACATTAACCAAGCATAAGGAACAGTGAAATAATATTGGGATTGTCCTTCCTCATGCTTGAGGAAACACCTGGTGGGTGGGGGGACGCCCCTCATCCACCTGGCTTTGTGTTCACGTGAAAATCTTGTGATCTTGCCTGTGAAACTTTAGGATAAAAGGCTTACAGTTTGCCCCATTAAATGGCTTCTGCACTAGACAGAGTCCAGTCTCTTTCTCCCCTTTTCTCTTTCTTTCTCCAGAATAATCGCCGACGCTGTCCCACCTTCCAGGGACCCTCTAAATCTCTCTGCAGGGGCTGGCCCCCCATACCTCTCTAGCACAGAAGATAGTCGTATGTTCACAAGGTCTGCCCGGCTACTGTGGTAGCATCCGTAGTAGTCACGGTCAGCAGCGCATTCTGAACAGAAAAGGCAATAAGAGACTGTTGAAGTTGACCTTTGCTGTGCAGTTTTGTTTGGCATCCTGGGGTCAAAGGACTGTTTTTTTGGTGAACTTAACGTGACAGCCCTGAATATGAACAAATCTGTATCTGCTTCTGTAAGAAATGATCTGTGAAGGCTGCCTGCATTCCTTGGCTAGTGGCCCCTTCCTCCATCACGGCATCTTCAAATCTCAGTATCTCTCTCCCTCCCTCCCTCCCCCCCTCCCCTCTCCCTCTCTCTCCCTCTCTCTCCCTGCCTCTGAATCGTTCCTTCCCATCTGGTCTGCTTCCGTCATCGTGTCTCCTCTTTTACTGGTCCTCCCACCTCCCTCTTCTAAGGATCTTTCTGATTACATTGGGCCCACCAAGATAAATCAGGATAATCCCCCATCTCAAGAACCTTAGTTTAATCCCAAAGTGTCTTTTGCCATTTATGGTAATGTATTCACCAGTTCTGGGAATTAGGACGACGACAGTTTGAGGGCATTTTCCTGTCTTATGGATCAGCATCTACTGGGAACTGCAAAGCTCCCTCATGCAGAGGTAACTTGGAACTATACATCTAAACATTCTGAGTTTAACCCTTTCAGTCCCAGATGAGACCATCATAACACTCTTCTTTTATGCCATTTTCTCTCTTGTGATCCCTTCTGGTTACTGGGGGAATGATGGGTACAGACATACCTCATTGTACTGCTCTTCATTTTTATTGTGCTTTGCAGATATTCTATTTTTCACACATTGCGGATTTCTCATAGCCCTGCATTAAGCAAGTTTGCTGGCATCATTCTTCCAACAACATGTGCTCATTTCATGTCTCTGTGTCACATTTTGATAATTCTTGCAATATCTCAAACTTTTTTTTTTTGAGTTGGAGTCTCACTCTGTCGCCCAGACCGGAGTGCAGTGGCCGCTCCCGGCCACCGCAGCCTCGACCTGCCGGGCTCCGGCGATCCTTCCGCCTCAGCCTTCCGAGTAGCCGGAACTACAGGCATGTGCTACCACGCCCGGCTGATTTTTTGATTTATTGTAGAGATGAGGTCTCGCTGCCCAGGTGGATCTCGGACCTGCAGGCTCAGGCCATCCACTCACCTCAGCCTCCCAAAGGCGCGGGATGACAGGCTGAGCCACCGAGTCCGGCTGTCTCAAACTTTTTAATAGATCTGTTGTGATGGTCTGTGATCAGTGGTGTTTGATGTTATTCATTGTAATTGTTTTGGGGCACTACAGATCGCCCCCATAGAAGACAGCAAACTAAATCTATAAATGTGTGTCTTCTGTCTGCTCCACCAACTGGCTGTTCCCCTGCCTCTCTCCCTCTCCTCCTCAGGTCTTCCTATGCCCTAAGATACAGTAATACTGAAATTAGGCCAGTTAATAACCCTACAGTGGCCTCTGATTTTCAAATGAAAGGAAGAATCACAAGTCTGTCACTTTAAATCAAAAGTTAGAAATGATTAAGTTTCACGAGGAAGGCATGTTGGAAGCTGAGACAGGCTGAAAGCTAGGCCTCTTGTGCCAAACAGGCAAGTTATGAATGCAAAGGACAAGTTCTTTAAGGAAATTAAAAGTGCTATTCCAAGCCGGGCTCGGTGGCCCAGCCTGTAATCCCGCGGCTTTGGGAGGCTGAGGTGAGTGAATTGCCTGAGCCCGTGGGTTCGAGACCCGCCTGGGCAGCGAGACCTCATCTCTACAATAAATCAAAAAAAAAATCAGCCGGGCATGGTAGCGCGCATGCCTGTAATTCTGGCTACTTGGAAGGCTGAGGCGGAAGGATCGCTGGAGCCCAGCAGGTCGAGGCGCGGTGGCTGGAAGCGGCCACTGCACTCCAGTTTGGGCGACCGAGTGAGACTCCAACTCAAAAAAAAAAAAAAAAAAGTGCTATTCCAGCAAATACATGATAAGAGAGTAAAACAGTCTAATTTTGATACAGAGAAAACTTTCATGGTCAGGATGGAAGAGCAACCTATCCAAAACATTCCTTTGAGCCAAATTGTAACACAGAACAAGTTCTTAATTCTCTTCATTTCTGTGAAGGCTGAGAGAGGAGAGGAAGCTGCAGAAGAAAAGTTGGAAGCAAAGAAATAGGCCGTCTCTGTAATGTAAAAGTACATGGTGAAGCAGCAGGTGCTGATAGAGGAAACTGCAGCAAGTTATCCAGAAGATCGAGCTGAGATCATTGATGAGGGCAGCTACACTCAACAACAGATTTTCAGTGTGGTCAAAACAGCCTTATATTAGAAGGTGGCAACTGGATGCAGTGGCTCACGCCTGTAATTACATTAACTTGGGAGACTGGAGTGGGAAAATTGCTTGAGGTCAGGAGTTCAAGACCAGTCTGGGCAACTTAGCAAGACCCTATCTCTACAAATAAATTCAAAAAAATGCTTAGCCAGGCTTGGTGATGCACACCTGCCATCCTAGCTGCTCAGGAGGCTGAGGTGAGAGGATCACTTCAGCCCTCAAATTGGAGGCTATGATTGTACCACTGCACCCCAGCCTGGGTGACAGAGCAGGACCCCCAGCTGTTTAAAAAAAAAAGCCACCTGGACTTCAGTAGCTAGAGAGAAGTCCATGCCTGGCTTCAAATCTTCAAAGGACAGACTCTCATTAGGAGCTAATGCAGCTGGTGACATTAAGGTGCAGTCAGTCCTCATTTACCATTTCAAAAATCCTATAGCCCTTAAGAATTATGCTAGATCTACTTTGCCCATGCACTATAAATGGAACAGCAAAGTCTAGATGACAGCACATCTGTTTACAGCATGGTTCACTCAATATTTTAAGCCCACTCTTGGGACCTACTGGTCAAAAAAAATTCCTTTCAAAATATTACTGCTCATGGACAATGCATGTAGTCACCCAAGATGTTTGATGGAAATGTACAAGGAGATGAATTACTTTAACCCTGTTAATATAACATCCATTCTGCAGCCCATGGATTAAGGAGTATTTCAACTGTCAAGTCCTGATTTAAGAAATGATTTATTATGCCGGGCTCTGTGGCTCAGCCTGTAATCCCGCGCCTTTGGGAGGCTGAGGTGAGTGGATTGCCTGAGCCCGCGGGTTCGAGACCCGCCCGGACAGCGAGACCTCATCTCTACAATAAATCAAAAAATCAGCCGGGCATGGTAGCGCATGCCTGTAATTCCAGCTACTCGGAAGGCTGAGGCGGAAGGATCGCCAGAGCCCAGCAGGTCGAGGCTGTGGTGGCCGGGAGCGGCCACTGCACTCCAGTCTGGGCGACTGAGTGAGACTCCAACTCAAAAAAAAAAAAAAAAAGAAATGATTTATTGACCAAGCACGGTGGTTCATGCCTATAATCCCGGCACTTTAGAAGGCCAGGGTGAGAGGATTGCCTGAGCCCACAGGTTCAAGACCAGCCTGGGCAACTTGGCGAGACCTCATCTCTACGGTAAATCAAAAAATTAGCCAGGCATGGTGACACTGCCTGTAGTTCCAGCTACTTGGAAGGCTGAAGCAGAAGGATTGCCTGAACACAGCGGGTCAAGGCTGCGGTGGCCACGAGCATGCCACTGTACTTCAGCCTGTGTGACAGAGTGAGACTCCAACTCAAAAATAAAAACAAAATGACTTATTAAGGCTATAACTCCTCTAGATAGTTATTTCTCTGACGGATGTGGGCAGAGTGAATTGAAAACCTTCTGGAGCCAGGCTCGGTGACTCAGCCTGTCATCCCGCGCCTTTGGGAGGCTGAGGTGAGTGGACTGCCTGAGCCTGCAGGTTCGAGACCCGCCTGGGCAGCGAGACCTCATCTCTACAAAAAATCAAAAAATCAGCCAGGCGTGGTAGCGCATGCCTGTAATTCCAGCTACTTGGAAGGCGGAGGCGGAAGGATCGCCGGAGCCCAGCAGGTGAGGCTGCGGGGCCGGGAGCGGCCACTGCACTCCAGTCTGGGCGACTGAGTGAGACTCCAACTCAAAAAAAAAAAAGAAACCCTTCTGGAAAGCATTCAGCATTCTAGGTGCCACTGAGAACATCCATGATCATGAGGGAAGGTCACGATATCCACTAAACAGGAGTTTGGAAGAAATGGGTTCCATACCTTCATGGATGACTTTGAGGGGTTCAAGACGTTAGTGGAAGAAGTAACTGCAGATGTGGTGGAAATAGCAAGAGAACTGTTATTAGAAGTATAGCCTGGCCGGGCTTGGTGGCTCAGCCTGTAATCCGCGCCTTTGGGAGGCTGAGATGAGTGGATTGCCTGAGCTCGCGGGTTCGAGACCCGCCTGGGCAGCGAGACCTCATCTCTACAATAAATCAAAAAATCAGCTGAGCGTGGTAGCGCGCGCCTGTAGTTCCGGCTACTTGGAAGGCTGAGGCGGAAGGATCGCTGGAGCCCAGCAGGTCGAGGCTGCGGTGGCCGGGAGCGCCACTGCACTCCAGTCTGGGCGACAGAGTGAAACTCCAACTCAAAAAAACAAACAAACAAACAAACAAAAAAAGATGTATAGCCTGAAGATGTGACAGAATTGCTATAATCTTACTATAAAACTTGAACAAGCCAGGCGCGATGGTGCATACCTATAGTTCCAGCTACTTGGGAGGCTGAAGCAGAAAGGATTGCCTGAGCCTAGCAGGTCGAGGCTGCGGTGGTCATGAGTGTGCCACTGCACTCCAGCCTAGGCAACAGAGTGAGACCCCAACTCAAAAAAAAAAATTGAACGATTGAGGAGCTGCTGCTTTTTGCTTTTCTTTCCTTTTTAAAGGAATTACGCTGTTACCCGAGGTGGAGTGGAGTACAGTGGCACAATCATAGCTTAACTGTAACCTTGAACTCCTAGGTTCAAGCCATCTTCCCGCTTTGGCCTCCCATAGGACTGGGATTACAGACGTGAGCCACTGTGCCTAGCCAGGAGTTGCTTCTTATGGATGAGCAAAGAAAGTGGTTTCTAGGGGTGGAATCTACTGCCGGTGAAGATACTGGGAACACGTGAGATGATGAAATATTTAGACTTTTTTTTTTTTTTTTATTTGAGTTGGAGTCTCACTCAGTCACCCAGACTGGAGTGCAGTGGCCGCTGGGCTCTGGTGATCCTTCCGCCTCAGCCTTCCAAGTAGCCGGAATTACAGGCATGCGCTACCACACCCGGCTGATTTTCTGATTTATTGTAGAGATGAGGTCTCACTGCCCAGGCGGGTCTCGAACCTGTGGGCTCAGGCAATCCACTCACCTCAGCCTCCCAAAGGCGCGGGATTACAGGCTGAGCCACCGAGCCCGGCATATTTAGACTATTACGTAGCCTTAGTTGGTAAAGTAGCAGCAAGTTTTGGAAAGATTAACTCCAATTTTGAAAGAAGTTCTACTGTCGGTAAAACGCTGTCAAACGGCATGGCATTCTACAGAGTAATCTTTTGTGAAAGGAAGTCAGGATGTGGTAAACGTTCTTGTCCTGTCTTAAGAAAGTGCCACAGCCATCCAAACCATCAACAGGGAAGACTCTCTGCCAGCAAAAAGCTGACGATTCACTGAGGAATCAAATAATTATTAACATTTTTAGCAATCATTTATGTACATGTTAAAAGGCGTAACACTATTGCACACCTATTAGGCTATAGTGTAGTGTCAACATAACATTTGTATGCACTAGGAAACCAAAAACTTGGTGTGACATGCTCTATTGCAATGGTCTGGAACCAAACCTGCAGTGTCTCTGAGGTGTGCCTGTGTGAGGGGGTGGGCCTGGAGCCAAGAGGCTGTGGCCACTGACAGCCAGGGAGAAGGGCCTGGGCCCAGTAGTGTGGAGAGGAGGGAGAAAACTCAGGAACTCTTTTAGGTGGCAGAATCACACGATCTGGTGTTGGGATGGGGCCAGATGAAGGGAAAGGATCAGGACTGAGCCCCAGATTCCCCAGTCTGACGGCTGGTCCACAGAGGCACTGCCAGGTGAAGGAGGCTGGAGACAGCTACTTGTTTCGCACTTGTTGAACCTGAGGTGTCTGTAGGACACCTCCACAGGTGACGAGCAGACAGTGGGATGTGAGTCTGGGTCAGAGACGAGGCCTGGCAGGTGAGAGAGATGGGAGCCACAAGCATATACAGGGCAGTAAACTCCAAACGTGGCAATGGGGTCACCCAGGGAAGATGTAGAAACAGGAAGACAGCAAGCCAAGGTTGGACCCTGAGAGAACTAACATGGACTTGAGAAAGGACCAGAGCCAGGAGAAGGAGCCACCATGAGTACCTAGAAACTAGAGCAGGGGGTTCAGCTGGGTCTCCTGGGTGGGCTTCTGGGGATCTATGAACCCCTAAAGTAGTTGTATGTACACCAAGTCCATGGTTGTCGTCAACTTCCCTTAGGGTCTCTAGCACCAGAAAAGATCAAAGGACCTCTAGAGGGTTGAATTTTAAAGAGAAACCAACTAAGATAAGGACTGAAAAATAATTCAGTGGGTTTGACAGTGCACAGCTGGGAACAAAGGCAAGCCTTCCCTGGGTTAGAGGGAGCAGAAAGTGAGAAAGTGGAGAGTGTAGCCAGTGCTAACGGAATCCCAGCTTGCTCAGAACCTCCCAGAGGGCTGGCTCAGACCCAGACTCTGGGGACCCTCCCCAGTGAGGCTGATTCGGCTACGGATGCAGCTGGTCTGTGGACCCCAGTGATGTAGGTTGCTCTCTCAGAAAGTTTTTGTGAGATGAGAATGGTCGGATGGTAACTAGAATTATATTAAATAACGGAAACCTTGTTTTAAAACAAAGGTGGCAGTTGGGGTGGCACTTTGACCCCTCTTTGACCGTATATCACAGCACTGTGACAGCAGATGGTGGTAAACTACAGTCGGAGAAAGTACAGCAGGGCCATGCTGTGAGTCCCGGCCCACCCCAAGAGGAGGAGAGACCTGTGAATGCTCTGTTGTTCCACTATGCCTGGGAAAGGTGGGCTTCAGGAGACCAGTCAGAACTCGATGCGTGTTCCCAGTGTCTGTTGGCTCTCATCAGTTTTTCAGAGGGCCGTGTGACCCATAAAAGGTTCCAGAGGTTTCTCACCAGATGATGATCACGGCTGACAGTTCACTCAGGTTCCCTGTTGCAGGATGTGGGGAGGTGCTGCAGGACAGGGCTGCGAGGCCTGCCGCTGCCAGGCTGCCACCACCGTGGGAGCAGAACGCTGCTGAGCCCTGATCCTCAGCTCTTTGTCTCTGGATTTCCGACGTAAACATCCTGGGCTCTGCAGCCTCCAGCTCATGGTTCCACGATTACATCACCTCTCTGTCTTCTCTGTTACATTTTCACACTCTTCTTTGATTACTGCTCATTATTTTGTGCCATTGTTTTGGTCACCGATCATATCGTTGCTGGGGTTTCTGGTTCACATTCACAGGGCCTCTTCCCGGGGCCTCAGGCTTGCTCTCGTTGGAAGCAGCTTGTTTAGTATTAATATATTCAGCGGGAGTCTGCCCTGTCGGACCTTTGTCTGTGTTCCCTGCCTAGGTCTGATTCCATTGTCTTTGTAGGTCTCTGGGCTTATCTTTCCTTGAGCCATGGATACATGACAGCTTTTTTCTCTGGCTTTGCACTTCTGTGTGCTACGTGTATTGGGTTTTCAAAATGAAATGTGAGCTTTTTTATTTTGGTGCATTCTCATTTATGCTAAAAATGTTACTTTTTACTGATTCCAAGGTGAAAATTTAACTGAACGTTGGAAAATTCCGGTGTCTGAAGGGATCTTGGAAGTTCTCTCTATTCACCTGTATTTGTGCTCAGAGAATACTGATGTCAGAGTTTATTTCTAAAGTCATTTCATGGGAAACATTAAATTGAAATGATAATTCTTTTTTTTCTTGGTTATTACTAAACTTGTCGTTGTGGACATTTTCAAACCTTTCCAGTGGTAAAAGAAATAGCATGATATTCCTGCCCGTGTTCTTTTGACCCATCTTTGACAATCATCAGCTTTCTGCAGTTTCTGTTTTCTCCATGCACCCTCCAAGTTACTGGCAATATTTAGATTTAAATGATAAAAGTGCTGCATGCCCCTGCCTTAAACCCCAAAAAAAGGGACAGGACAGTGAAAGTTGCCTCAGGCCCCAAGCCCATACTCGGGTAGAAGTAACTACCTTTCTTTTTGTTTTTTGAGGCTTAGTCTCTGTCACCCAGGCTGGCACACTCGTGGCCACCGCAGCCTCTACCTGCTAGGCTCAGGTGATCTTTCTGCTTCAGCCTTCCAAGTAGCTAGAACCACAGGTATGCACCACCACGCCCAGATACTTTGTGGATTTATTGTGAAGACGGGTCCCACCAAGGTGCTCAGGCTGGTAGTTCTCTCGCCTCCGCCTCCCAGAGTGCTGGGATTGCAGGCGTGAGCCACTGCACCTGGCCAGTAACTACTCTTGATGTCTCAGAGGTGTCCTTCCTGAAGTTTTTCTGTTGGTTTTTGAGTCAAGGCCTCACTCTGTCACCCCGGCTGGAATGCAGTGGCACAGTCACAGCTCACCACAACTTTGACCTCCTGGGCTAAGGTGATCCTCCTGCCACAGCCTCCTGAGTAGCTGGGACTACAGGTGTGCACCACCATGCCTGGCTAATTAAAATTGGTTTGTTGTTGAGATGAGATCTCGCGGTGTTGCCCAGGCTGGTCTTGAACTCCTGGGCTCAAGCAGTTCTCCCATCTCGACCTCCCGAAGTGCTGGCAGTACAGGCATGAGCCTCTGTACCCAGCCCTGAAATTGCTTTAAAAATTCAAGATGCCGGGCTCGGTGGCTCAGTCTGTAATCCCGTGCCTTTGGGAGGCTGAAGTGAGTGGATTGCCTGAGCCCGCGGATTCGAGACCTGTCTGGGCAACTTGGCGAGATCTCATCCCTACAATAAAAACGAGCCGGGTGTGGTAGCGCGCTCCTGTAGTTCCAGCTACTTGGAAGGCTGAGGCGGAAGGATCACCAGAGCCCAGCAGGTCGAGGCTGTGATGGCCGGGAGCGGCCACTGCACTCCAGTCTGGGCGACAGAGTGAGACTCCAACTCAAAAAAAAAAAAAAAATTCAAGAATGTGAGTATATCACTTTCCCCACAAAAAGAATTATACATTTTGGGTGTTTTCTAAGTTAGCACATGAAGAACTACCTCATTTATCAGAAGTAAATGAGTGGCATTTCATCTTGGGAAGGTATCATGATAGTTTAAACAATGATTTAATAGATTGATAGGAGGTAATGTAGTTGTTATCCTCATGCCTGAGTTTTCTATGATGCTTATTTAAAAGCTACATCACTGGGTCGTGATATGTGAATCTTCACCTGAACTAGGTATTACTAAATTGATCTCTCAAGTGGCTATACCAGTTTACCCTTTGATAGGCAGGGTATGGGAGATTCTGTTTCATAGCTTTGCCAGCATTTGTATTCTTTGATTTTTGTTTTGTTTTTTCTCATTTTTGGCTAGGGTTAGCTTGTGGGCTTACTAAAATTGTGACTGAGAAACGTGCAATGTGGGAAAGGGGCGTGTGTGGATGGAAGTGGTAAATGGGCAGGTATGTTTTTTAATCTTCACTAATTTGGTAGTGGAAATTGAATCTGAAATGGGATCTTATTACTATCACTAGCAGGCCCCTAATTGAACCTCTTTTCACATACAGAATTAGGTGTCCTTCCTGCAAATTGCCTGTTTGTTTCTCTATAACCAAGCATGTTTCTTGCGTTTTTGTTTTGTTTTGTTTTTTGGTCAGTTGTATTTTTCTGCTGTTGTTTGTTTTCTGAGTTGGGGTCTCACACTGTTGCCCAGGCTGGAGTGCACTGGCATGATCATAGTTCACCACAGCCTTGACCTCCTGGGCTCAGGCAATCCTTCTGCCTCAGCCTCCCAAGTACCTGGGACTACAGGCATGCACCACTATGCCTAGCTAATTTTTTCTAGAGATGAGGTCTTGTCATGTTGCCTAGGCTGGTCCCAAACTCCTGGGCTCAAGCAGTCCTCTTCCCTCAGCCTCTCAAAGTGCTGGGATTGCAGGCGTGAGCCACTGTGCCCAACCCAGTTAGTTTTTTTTTTATAGCTATGCCATTAGTTCTGTCAGTTCTATCAGCAGCTTCCCTGGATGTACAAGGCATATGATCATCATATGCAAGTAATGGTAATTTTTGTCTTCCCCTTTCCACAATTGACATCTCTTAGTTTCTTCAGAGCTTGTTGGATTGTGTGGGGCTAGGTCTTCCAGAATGGTGGTAGTGGTAGCGATGGCCAGGTGCATCTTTCTTAACTATAATGGAGCTTTAACTGCTTATGCCATTAAGCATAATGCTGCCTTTTTGTTGAACTGTACTCTTTTCTTATCATGTTAAGGAATTTTTTTTTACTAAAGGCGTTTATCAGAAATGATTGTCAAATGCCTTCTTATCACAAATGCCTTCTTATCAAATGCCCTTCCTCCTTTGACCTATTATTATGGTTAATACTATTGATTCTTTCATGTGACAGGAATAAAAATATTGTGCATTTTTAAGGGTTTGCCTTTGGAGAGTAGGAGCATTCCTCTTAAGCAAAAGAACAATTATTTTGCTAAGAAAATGCACTGATAGGATGTTTCATAATGAAAGGCCTTAAGCTCGACTGAGTAGGAGAATGAGGCAGATTCTCATTGATTGCCCCGGCCTGGATGGGGCAACGGCAATAAGCTTTACTTGGGCTCAAGTTTTAATGTGCTAGTACTTGTTTATTTTTATTTTTTTTGAGTTGGAGTCTCACTCTCTTGCCCAGGCTAGAGTACAGTGGCATGCTCATAGCCATCGCAGCCTCGACCTGCTGGGCTAAAGGCAGTCCTTCCACCTCAGCCTTCCTAGTAGCTAGAACACAGGCGTGTGCCACCATGCCCAGCTAATTTTTTGATTTACTGTAGAGACGAGGGTTCACCAAGTTGCCCAGGCTGGTCTCGAACCCCTGGGCTCAGGCAGTCCTCTCACCTCTGCTTTCCAAAGTGCAGGGATTACAGACGTGAGCCACTGTGCCTGACTTCATATGCTGGTACTTCTATTGCTGTTGAATGGAGTTCAAGTAGCGAGACTGTTACTGACTCTCAAAGAGGGTCATTTGACCCTGGTGGGTCCTTTTCCTCCCCAGTGCTGTTTCCACCAGTAGAAAGAGACCAGGTTAGGCAGAGCAGAACTTTGTTCTTTTTTTTTTTTTTTTTGAGTTGGAGTCTCACTCTATCGCCCAGACTGGAGTGCAGTGGCTGCTCCCGGCCACCGCAGCCTCGACCTGCTGGTCTCCGGCGATCCTTCCACCTCTGCCTTCCAAGTAGCTGGAATGTTCTTGATTAAGGAACAGAGAAAGGGAGCTCCTGCTGTAAGCACCTTCTCCCCGAGGGTGGGGTAAAGGGAGATTTTAAGGGTGCTTAGGGCAGGTGGGAGTAAAGAAGGGGACAGGGTTCCTGGGGAAAGGTGAGTTCTTCTAGGAGGGCCTGGAGTGCGTGCACGCAGTCTTTTCTTTCACACTTGGAACCTTTTGTGCCAGCAAAGTACAGTTTCTACCCACCTGTGCCCACTGTTATGGTAATGAAGCAAGAAATCAGGTCAAGGAAACTCTGCTGGGCTCAGTTCATTCTGTGGCTGGTTCATGGTCCTTGGCGTCCAGTCTTTGTCCTGTGAGCAAGCACACCTGCAAGCACAGGCTAGGTTCATAGGTTTGGGGCGACACGACTACTCACGTGAGGTGCCTAATCATACCTTTTTAATGTTTTAATCTGTGTTTCCTTGGTTATTAGTGAAAAAATTAAGCATCTTCTCATTCGTGTATTGTCTATTCGCATTTCCCCTTAACTGGCAAGTAATGTCTTCTGTTTCCTTCTAAGACATTTATCATTTCATTTCTTATGTTTAGACCTTTAAGCTATCAGCAGTTTCTTTGCATCCTTAATTTGAAGCGTGAATCTAACTTTGTTTTTCTTCGGATGCCCAAGCAGTTGTATCACAGCCTTTCATTTACTGACTTAAAATACCACGTGTGATGCCCTGAACGATGGGTTAAAGCAATAAAAGACAAAGCAGTTCTTCACGTTAATGCTAGAACGGCTCTTGTGTGTTTGTGTAACAGAGTTGTCATTAGTAGTGGTGGAGTTACATTTCGTTAGAAGTAGGATTCAGCCATGCTCCATTCATGCCTGATGGGCCTCCTCCTTCCCTTAGTGTGGAGGCCTGCTTGAGCTCCGTTGGTTCACCAGTAGCATCTGGGCCTGAACACTGCAAGTCCTGTTGGAACTCGAGCTGGACAGCAGTTACAAGCGATCAAGGGAATGCCAGACGGGTTTTGTCCCCAAGACTGGCCATTTCTCGTGTGATTACATCGGAGAGATGATCATGAGATTACCTCTAGTACGTTGTCTTTCCCTGGCTTTGTTTGGGGTCAGACGGGAAAGTGCTTCTGATGCTGCTGCCTCGTGCTTCCTGTGTGGCTGTGCCCCATCCAGCTACTCTGCGGCGCCGGGGTGGCCCCCCTTCTCATCGGGTGCTCCCCCTGGTTGCCCGTTCACCTCTCACTCTGGTGGATGCTGATCCTCTCTATCAACCTGTGAGCACCCTGTGTTGGTTGTACTTTGTTTAACTGAGGATCCCTGACCCAGTGTTCCACAGGAAGGATAGTGAGGCCTTAGGGAGGGTGAGGATGGTATCTCTGAAGTAGAGTGGGGTGGAGTCAAATTACTGTGGTTTGAGAAATAAACCAAGGGGAGAGAATGGACACACCAGCCTGGGACAGCATTTACGTGAACTTGGCTGTGAGGGAGCGGGACGTGTATGCATGTGTTGGACAGGAGAGATGTCAAATGCTGGTGGCCTAGCACAGACAGGAAGCTTCTTTGAGAGATTTGAATGTGCTTGTTGTGTCTAATCCACCTCTAGGTTGTCAGTACCTAGAGGCAGATGTGTGTAGGTTTCTTCCCTGTCGTATCCCTAGAAACTAGGACAGTGCTTATAGTAGGCACTCAGATATTAATAGGAGCATGTAAGTGATTGTATATGGAAACTGATTAAGGTCTGTGTGTTTGTTAATATGAAGCTTAGAAGCAGTTCACGTAGTTACCTATGTCACTGTTTTTAAGACTGTCTTGCATGCCACTTGTCACAGTGTCTCTAGGCTTTGCGGTTGACTCACTTGACCCAGTTTGAGCTAACCGTAGAACTTAATTTGCTACCTTTCTGGGCTTGACGCTGTATCTATCGGGCTTGTAGCCCCTCACCAGGTGGTGAATAGAAGGGCTGAGCAGCCGTGTGATACACCACAGGTGTCACTAGCGCTGTCGACACCGGGTCAGGGCACTCTCTGGGTTGGAGTTGAATAGATCATGATCTGCCTGGTTGTATCTTGAACGGTTTCTCTCCATCTGGCCCACAGAGTGACATCCTGATACTTTTGCTCCTGTGTTCCTTATTCCTCATAGTACTTCTTAAAAACTCCCAGATAATGCTGTGCTTTTTCTCTCTGGTTATAAGCAGCACATAAAAGGAAAGGCGACTAGACTGCCAGAGCCTGTTGTTTTTATTTGCTATTTATAGATTATCATTCAAACTCTTACTTGTTAATACAGTGTTTCCGTCGTCAGTGATATCTCCTGAGCTGTTGTGGCTGCACGTATTCTGTTTATGGGGTTTTGTGATCCCGATTTTTTAGTGTATGCCATTTTCAAATTTGCTTTTATACTTCTGTAACAAGTTTATTGCAGATTCTCAGCCCATTGGGGTATGATACGAAAGATTTTATTCCTGGCCAAGTGCAATGGCAGTAATCCTGGCATTCTAGCACTTTGGGAGGCCAAGGCAGGAGGATTGCTTGAAGTCCAGGGTTGGAGACCAACCCAGGCAACCTAGCAAGACCCATCTCTCCCCCAAAGTTAAAAAAACTAAAAGATTTTATTTCTTTCAGAAACTGATACCCAGTGGTGCTATATTGTACCTCATCCTGCTTGCTTTAACAGCTTGAAAAGATTCCATTCTGGTCACTGATGCTTTTTAGAACACTGCCGTTCTAATATTTAAGACCCAACTTCAACCTCTGCTCAGGCTTCTCTCCCACTGAAGATGGCTCTGGAAGTTTGACTGGAGAGGGATCTGTTCTTTACATCCCACACCCTCTTCTCTCTCACAGGTGCCAGCTCCTTTGGTGTGTTGAGGGAGGGGGAGAAGGGAGGGAGAGGGTATCTCCTCTTAACTGAGTGAGGATGCAGTTCTCTCTCGATCAGATTTGCTCCTCTGGCTGTACTGACCAGCATCTGTTGACACATTCCATGTGGTACACATCCAGAGGGTGGCTTTCTCTTGGGGTGTGTGAATGGACTCTTCTGGGGACCATGGAGGGAGTACCCTCGCCTAGCTGACAGCTCTTTTGGGGGAGCAGCATATGTTGGCAAGATGAGTCTGGCCTGACCGCCTTCCGTGTTAACCCCCTGTGAAGTCCTGCCTTGCCATGTCAAATAGCTTACTGTTTGTTTTTACTCTTATCCTCTTAATTTGTTCTTTTGTGACTTAAAATTCTTTTCTGTATGGTCTTGAGGTATTCAGGATACTAAATTTATTCCTACTGTATTATTGTGACTATCTCCCTTGTAAATTTTCCTGGTTTCCCCCCTCATGTTACAGGTGTGTTGCTTAAGTTCCAAATATTTGAGATTTTCCTTATTTTCTATTTCTGCTGTGGTCAGAGGACATTGTCTTATGATTTCAATCTTTTATAATTTATGAGATTTATTTTATGGTCCGAATACGGTCTTTTTTTTTTTTTTTTTTTTTTTTTGAGTTGGGTCTTACTCTTTTGCCTAGAGATGCACGATCACAGCTCACAGCAGCCTCAACCTCCTGGGCTCAGGTGATCCTTCTGTCTCAGCCTCCCAAGTAGCTTGGACTACAGGCACGTACCACCACACCTGCCTAATTTATATGTATATATATTAAATCTTGCTATGTTGCCTAGACTGATCTTAAATTCCTGAACTCAAGTGATCCTCCTGCCTCAGCCTCCCAAAGTGCTAGAATTACAGGCATGAGCTACCACATCTGACTTCAAAGCACTTCAGACATTAACACTTTGCGCTCAGATGTCCCCTGTTGAGGAACACAGAGATTGCCGGCAATTAAATAGTACAAGAATGTATGTACTTGAGCCTGCCGCCGCTTGTGCCCCCCCCACCACGCACACCACCCCCAAGTCACCCCAAATATTACTCTTTCTTAAATATACATATGTGATTTTTCAAAAATGTATGTTTTTTTAATGTATTTTTTTGATGTTTTCAAAAATGTATGTTTTCTCAAAAATGTATGTTTTCTTGAAGTTTTCCATTCAAATTGCATGAAAAAAAAGAAATGGAATATATATACTGAGATATGATTGGTCGGTTGAGAAGTGGCTTTCAGGAATCATGAGTGCACTCTTCTACATCTTCAAACAACAGACTAGACAATAAATTACATATTATTAATGTGGGAGGAGGAAAACAAGACTGCATTGTCTGCTCGAATAGAAAAACACCAGGTGGGTCAGGCTCGGTGGCTCAGTCAGTAATCCCAGCATTTTGGGAGTCCAAGGCAAGTGGATTGCCTGAGCCTGTGGGTTCGAGACCAGCCTGGGCAATTTGGCAAGACCTCGTCTCTACACTAAAAAATCAAAAATTAGCCAGGTGTGGTAGCTTGTACCTGTAGTTCTGGCTGCTTGGAAGGCTGAGGCAGTAGGATCGCTGGAGCCCAGCAGGAGCCCAGCAGATTGAGGCTGTGGTGGCCGTGAGTGTGCCACTGCACTCCAGCCTGGGCAACAGAGTAAGATTCCAACTCAAAAAAAAGAAAAAAGAAAAACACCAGGTGGAAAACGTTAAACAATTTACTATTGCATAACATGTATCAATGCACCTGCAGTGCATGTCAGTGACTGTTTCACATATTATCACACATTAGAAAAATATAAGATATAAAATTTTGATTTTTTGTCATAATTAAGTTCCTCAGTGTCCCAAATTCCATTATAAGCCAAATATTCCAATAAAATAATGGATTCCAATGCTATACTATTTAATATTGACATGGTGATTTTTTTCACTATTTTGTAAAAAAAAAGTGCAATCGAGATGCTGGTAGGTGATCCACAAGATATCTCTGAGTGTAAAGGTTAAGCCCTGAAATAAATATGACCAGATATGTATATTTAAGAAAGATTAATATTCGGGGGGTGCAAGTAGTGGCAGGCCGGAGTCCTCTCAGCTTTAAAAAAAAGAAAGATTAATAAAAACAAGGTAATTATTTATCCAATTTCTGGTGAATCAGTAATGGCAGTCATAGTGTTGGTGAGTTAAATAAAAGAATAAATGTTTGCAAAGCAAAAATTGTAAGGAGCAACTTCCTGTCATCACACAGTTAAAAAGCAAACAGTATTAAATATGGCTTGCTGAGTGCTTTCATACAAGATTGTTTGTTGTGCATTTGTATGATTATCATGTGCCTTATGAATTTTTATTTTACAATAACTTATATCTATTCGTTTTTCTTTTAGTTTTGTTTTAAAATTGTGGGGTACAATTCAGGGTGAGGTACAGCCAATCACAGTCTAAATATTCATTGTGCAGATACCATTGTTGATGAGGTGTGCCCCTCCTATCCCAGGCAGATATCGAAACTGTCAATCCCACCTCCCCGCCCCCCTCCCCCCCTGCATTTTCCCGCTTCTGTCAATCCTGTTCTTATAGTATTACAGTAATTGCTCAAGGTCCACTTATGAGTGAGAACCTGTGACTCTCAGTTCTTTGTTTCTGTGAGAGATCACTCAGTATTATAAACTCTTTAATTCTATCCAGGTTGCTGCGAAGTTCATGATTTTGTTCTTCTTTATGGCTGTGTAATATTCCATTGTGTTATAGGTACTACATTTTTTTATCCAGTCCTCTTTTGATGGACAGCACTGTTGGTTCCATGTTCTTGCTATTGTGAATAATGCTGCGATAAACATACGTGTGCAGGTATCTTTTTTATAGAGTGATTTGAGTTCTTCCAGGTATAGTCCCAGTAGGGGGATTGCAGGGTCATATGGAAGGTTGATTTTTAGAACTTTTAGGAGTCGCCACATTGATTTCCACAGAGGTTGTACTAGCTTACACTCCCACCAACAGTGTAGAAGTGTTCCCTTTTCACCACGTTCTCTCCAGCATCTGTTATTTTTTGAGTTATTGATGATGGCCCTTCTGACTGGAGTTAGGTGGTATCTCAGTGTAGTTTTAATTTGCATCTCCTTGATGACTAGTGAGGCTGAACATTTTTTCGTGTATTGTTGGCTGCTCGTATGTCTTCTTTTGAGAAGTGTCTGTTCATATCTTTCGCCCACTTTGTAATGGGGCTGTTTGTTTTTTTCTTTTCAGCACGTTTTGAGTTCCTTGTAGATCCTTGATGTTAGGCCTTTGTCAGACATGGAGTTGGCAAATATTTATTCCCTGTCTGTGGGCTGTCTCCCCACTCTCTTGATGGTCTCTTTGGCTTTGTAGAAGCTTGTCAGTTTAATGAGGTCCCACCTGTCTATCTTCTCTCGTATGGCCTGGGCACTTGGGGTTTTGATCAGGAACTGGCTGCCAGTTCCAACTTCCATAAGAGTGTCTCCTGCATTTTCTAAGTTCTTACAGTATGAGGCTTTACATTTAGGTCTGTGATCCATTTAGAGTTAATTTTTGTGTATGGGGACAGGTAGGGATCTTGTTTCCATCTTCTGCATGTGGTCGACCAGTTTCCCCAGCACCATTTACTGCACAGATTCTCCTCTCCCCAGTAGTGGGTGGTGGAGGCTTCGTCAAAGGTGAGTTGGTCTATTCGTTTTTCAACTCACTTAATCGAGTTCTGGGTCACAAGCGGTGGGAGCTTATCTTGGCAGCTCAGGGCACAAGGTGGTACCCAGCCTGGACAGGATGCCATTCCATCCTAAGTACGCCCCCACAGCTCCACACTCACGCATACCAGGACAGTTTAGGCACACCGGATCACCTAACGTGTACACCTTTGGGATGTCAGAGGAGACTGGAGTTCCCAGAGAAAACCTGTGCAGGCATGGGGAGAACATGTCAGTTCCACATAGACAGCGGCCCCCACTGGGAAGCCATGTTTTTCTTATCAACATTATAATGAAGTGACATTGAAGAGAATAGTGTTCTCTGAGGACCTGCTGTATGATAGTTTTCGATCTGTCTATATCTGTCTTTTCTTTCATTCGAATTGGACTGTTGTTTTGGTTTTGGGGGGTTAGTATTTCATTTTATTTCTTCTGTTACTTTTTTTTTTTTTTTTTTTTTGAGTTGGAGTCTCACTCTGTCGCCCAGACTGGAGTGCAGTGGCCGCTCCCGGCCACCGCAGCCTCGACCTGCTGGGCTCCGGCGATCCTTCCACCCCAGCCTTCCGAGGAGCCGGAATTACAGGCATGCGCTACCACGCCCGGCTGATTTTTTGATTTATTGTAGAGATGAGGTCTTGCCAACTTGCCCAGGCGGGTCTCGAACCCACGGGCTCAGGCAATCCATTCACCTCAGCCTCCCAAGGCGCGGGTCTTCTGTTACTTTTTTATTTTTGAGTTGAGTCTCACTCCATCGCCCAGGCTGGAGTGCAGTGGCACACTCACGGCCACCCCAGCGTTGACCTGCTGGGCTCCAGCAGTCCTTCCGCTTCAGCCTTCCAAGTAGCTGGAACCACAGGTGCGCACTACCACACCCGGCTAATTTTTTATTTATTGTAGAGATGAGGTCTCGCCAGATTCTCCGGGCTGGTCTCAAACCCGCAGGCTCAGGCAATCCTCTCATCTTCACCTCCCAAAGTGCTGGGATTATAGGCATGAGCCACTGTGCCAGGCCCCGAAACTTATTAACTGTACCATTGTGGGGTTTTTTTAGTGGCTGCTCTAGTGCACTATGCAGCTGATCACAGTCTAAATAATGTTATTCCACTTCACACATAGCAGGAAAACCTTACAATGGTATACTTCCATTTCCCCGCTCTGTCTTTCTGTTGCTGTGTAATAACCTACCCCCACATTTAATGGCCTAAAACAAGCATGCTATTATAGCTCATGATTTTTTAGGTTAGGAATTTGTGCAGAGCTTCACTGGTGATTCTTCTTCTCCATATGGCATCAAGTGAAGAAGTCACTTGGGGGTATTCAGCTGGCAGATGAGCTGGTCGGGCGGCTCCTAGGTGGCTTCAGTCGCTTGGCATGGCACCTTGGCGGGGATGGCGGAAAGTCTGGACTTCTCGGGCTGTCCATGTGGTGTACACATGGCCTTTCCAGTGTAATGGGCTTAGCATCGTCAACTTCCGTGGCAGCTTGGGTCTGGAGTCTGAGGACTCGAGAGAAGGGAGACGTTGCAAAAGAGAAGAGTGGCCGCTGCCGGCCTTCGAGAGCCTGGCCAGGCGCCGACCCAGCCGTGTCGCTTCCACCTTCGTGGATCTGACTGAGCCTCCACAGGGCCTGCACACGTCTGTTCTGGCAACCTGTTTTCCATGTGGCAGCCAGAATAGTCTTTTGAAATGGCATTTCCCTCCAGAACCCCCGGGGGCTTCCCAGTGTACTCAGCATAAAATACGTCAAGTCCCCCCAAACGCCTTCATGGTCCTGTGTGATCCGACCCTTGCTGTTGCTCGCCTCCCTGTGTTTGCTCCGCCTCAGCCACGCCGGCATCCTCGAGGTTTCCCAAACACTCTGATCACGTCCCTGACTCTCAGCCTTTGCATCGACATTCCTGCAGCCTGGACAGCTCTTCTGACTATTCAGAGATCAGTCGACCTAAATGTCCTCCCATTCGAGAGGTCTTTCCTGGCTGCGTGATGTTAGACAGCAACCACGTCCCTTCGCTTCCCTCGATCCTGCTGCTCTTTCTTCCTAGCACTTCCTGTATATTTGCTCATTGTCTTTTCAGCCTACTAGAAAGAGCTCCATCAAGATGGTGACTTTGATATTTGCATGTTGAATTTCAGTGGTGCCGTCATTTTCAGATTGAACACAAGCCTTTCCACAAAGGCTCCCTGTGGCCTAGCGCTCCACCAGCAGCGTGCCATGGGATTGATAGCCCAGAAAGCACCGTGAGGACGAGAGCTAGGTGAGAAGCGAGACGTTCCCCCTGCACTGTGCCCACCTGCCACTGCCCATGGGGAAGAGTGTCACGGGCAGGTTGCTCTCTTCATCTCGGAAGTTGCAGTTCTGTAAGAAGGGAGTGAGGGAGTATTCCTATTCAGAGCTCCCACCTCCACTAATAAAAAAAGCCAACATGGCCCAGACAGCTGTTCCACCATGTACAGAGCTGGGAAAGGGCCTCTGTCTCTGCGTGCTAGCATTTCACATGGTGCAGTCCCAGTGTTTGGCTCTGGGGGGGTGGTGGGCAGAACTAAAAATAGGTCGCTATGACAGCTTTCCCGTGTGTGCCTTTTTCAGATAGCCGTCACACGTGGTCTTAGAGCAGCTCAGCTATCATCATGCCCATTTTATAGATGAGGAAAAAAAGGAGGTGTGACTTGCGCCAAGTCATATAGCAGGAAACAGCAGAAGTGTGTGAGAGACCTTTGCCACCTTGTTGGGTCCTGTCCTGAGCAGTGTGTGTCAGAGGGGCTTGTGGTGCCCCCTGAAAAGCCGCCGCCTGTGTTTGGCTCTTGGGGGGTGTGTTTCACATCTCTGAATGATCAAGGAAATGTCACTCCTTGTGGGCCAGTGGAGGACGACTCATGGAGTGAAACCCTGCCTGCATTCAGAAGTTAGGCGTTTATCTTGGGGCCTCATCTGAAAAATGAAGAAAATGAACCGGATGGCCTCTTAGGGTCCCTTTGTTCTGATTTTCTGAGGTTGTGCCCGTTGTTCTTGATTTGAAGTCTCAAAGCCACCATATGAATAGCTTCCCAGAGCCCATCTCGGAGGGCCTACGGTGAGAGCGCCTCTCTCCTGATTCCCGTCTGGTCATCAGCCATGCCCCTTCCCTGAACCTCAGGCCCAGCACTGGGCTTAGCTCTCTGTACACGTGACTGACTGTGGTAGCTGCAGATGGTGGTGGCTTGTCCTGGGGACTGCAGAGTTCAGTGGTGTTTCTAACTACCATGTCTCATTCCTAGATTCTTAAGCTGACTGCCAGCAAGAGAAGTGAGCTGCTGGAGTTCTCCATCCTGGGGGGAGGGGACGGTTGGAAAGAGCTCCCCAGGGCAACTGGTGGCAGACCTGCTCACAAGAGGGGCTGGAATGCCACAGCCTGGTCCCCGCCTCATCTCTGACTGATGCTGCTGAAATGTGTATTCACAGGTGCTGTTTTCTGTTTCACATTTTCATGCACGGAGTAGGGGGAAGTATAGCTGCTGACAAGTAGACCATGGCTACTTTTTTGAAAGGTGGCTTCTTGGTTGTTGTTGTTTTTTTTAAACAAGATTAGTCCTTGGCTTTTCTCCCAGTCCCAGATCCTCTTCCGGCTGCTAATGTCCCTGGGTAAATACAAATAAAGATTGCTTTGTTTATTTTGTGGGGTTCTCTGTTTTGAAGAAAGAATTATGTTACAAATGTTTTTGTTGTAAAAACTACTTTCAGGGATTATTTCTGTAGTTCATTACAAATGTTTTTGTTGTAAATAAAGCACTTCCTTGTCCTAGCAAGATCCAGTATGAATTAATTGTGTGAATTCAGCTCAACTTCTAAAGTCAGGAGGTGGAGTGGAGGGAAGCCGTGTGCCAGGACCAGACGGATCAGCAAGAGTGGGAATGGGTTTGTTTTCTAGAGCCAGCAGTTCTTTTTGATTTGCCGAATAATAAGATGCTTGCACACTAGGATTGGGGTTCCCTTGAAACCTGTTTCTTTCTGTGGGAAGCTGTTGCAAGACAGGTTAATTGGAGACCTCCTGGGCTTGACACCCTGGGCTCCCTGCCTGACACGGGTCTCTCTGGGGCCTGAGCCCCGGGTGTCCCGTGCTTCCTGGGGTTGAGGTGGGAGGCTCCACCGTCCTGGGCTATTCCCCCTCGCCTCTCAGCTTCCGTCTCTGCGGTCACGCCACAGCTGTGCGTTCTCCCAGCCTGTGAGTGTGCCTTGGTCCTTCCCACAATGCCCCAGGATCCTTGCCCAACCCACGTCCTCTCTCTGTACCCTCCCTGGCCTCCGGCATCCTCGCTAGCCAGCTTCTTCAAGACGGTCATCTGCAGTGGCTTTCTCCACTCTCACAGCCACTTGGTTCCTGGCTCGCTGCTTTCCCCATCTCACCAGGACCTGCTTGGGCAGTCTAGCCCAGCACGCCTTTCTTTGTCCTAGTCTGACTTGACTGCTTTGAAACGTCCTTCTTCTCAAGACGCGGTCGCCCTGAATGGAAAGCTTCCGAGCCTCTGGATTTCCGCAGCCTTCTTCGGGCAAGGCCGCCCTTCGTTCCACGCTTCTCGTCGCCCCCTTCAAACATCTCAGGTGGACTCAGACGCCCAGCGGCGAGTGACCCATCCAGACCACGGGCCGTGCTGGAGGGCTTGGCCTGCCGCCTCCTTCAGGAGGTGCCTGGCCTGTGTCCCACCTTCCAGCGCCTCACTTTGAGACAGAAGCAGCTTAGCAGAAACCAGGTCCTGCCTGGAGAACAGGCTGGGCCTGCCTGGAGAAGTGGGGCGGGTGGTGCTGCCAGGGTGCCAAGAGGCCTTCCTGTCCCTCCTGATGCTTCCCCCAGCCTGGGTTGCTGTGGCGGTGAGCCCAGAAGAGTGGCTTTCTTTTTCTTTTTTTCTCTTTTGAGTCGGAGTCTCACTCTGTCGCCCAGACTGGAGTGCAGTGGCCGCTCCCGGCCACTGCAGCCTCGACCTGCTGGGCTCCAGCGATCCTTCCGCCTCAGCCTTCCAAGTAGCCGGAATTACAGGCACGCGCTACCACGCCCGGCTCATTTTTTGATTTATTGTAGAGATGAGGTCTCGCTGCCTAGGCGGGTCTCGAACCCGTGGGCTCAGGCCACCCACTCACCTCAGCCTCCCAAAGGCGCGGGATGACAGGCTGAGCCACCGAGCCCGGCTGCATCTTCTTTTTTTGCCAGGGAGACACGTGGTCCCTGAAGAACAAAGGAACCAGGTCACACTTTGGCGATCTCCAGAAAAGAACTTCTGAAAGCCTCCTCCCCTCAGGTGCAACACATGGCACTCGGGTGGCCTTCAGTTGTCTTTGGCCTTGTCCAGCCACGACAGTTCTTTCACCCGAGGTGGATTTCGTGTTTCAGCCCCTTTTCCAGCTCAAGTGTGACAGACGGTGTTCACAATCGTGCCTCAGCCAGGGCACGTTCTCCCCGGGCCGTGCAGGGCCCTGCTGTGATGCTGTGAACTCACTCTCTTATCCCCACCGCCTCTCCCAAAGGCTCTGCGGACCTTAGTGCGGCCGTGCAGAGTGTCTGCGGTCTCTGCTGTGTGTGTCATGAAGCCAGCCTCCCCACGGCCTCTGGGACCGTGTGGTGTACGGGGAGTGACAGCTGCCCCCGCAGTCTGGCCAGGGCCGAGCCTGGCAGCAGGGCTTCCTCCTCCCAGCCACCCTGGAGGCCACTGAGAGCCTCCGCACTCACCAAGAGCCGGAAGGCCTGGCTTAGAGAGGTCCAGAAACTTACCAGCACCCCCTTCCTTGTAAGAGCCCCGATTCGGTGGCTGCCTTTCCTGCCTCACCTGGGTCGCGGCAGGACTGTCGCTCAGGGCCTCTGGCTCTCCACACAGTCATGTGGTCCCTGGAGCCTCCAGCCTCTCCCCCGAAGCCTGTCTTTCTAGCCTCACCCTCCTCCCAGTGGGGTCCCCCACGGACATTTCAGAAGGAGGTCATCGCGGCCCAGAGCAGAAAGGACTTGTCCCAGGCAATACAGGCAGAGCCGAGGTCCACCCTAGTTCCAACCTGGAGCCACGGGCTCTTTCCTCTTGGTCCTGGGGGACCTCTCCTTTACACCTGCGGCCCGGCGCTGTCGTCCAAAAAGAGGATTTGAAGCCAGAAGGGCCCGGCTGACTTATATGGAGTAGATCGGGCAATAGGTGGCGACATAACCCACTTTGTGCTTCTCTGGGCAAGCCTGGTGGCCCCAGAGGAACTTGAATACCCACCTTGGCCCCTGCCGGTGGTCTGGGCCTGTGTGCCAGGGCAGCTACTGAGAAGGGCACCCAGCCCCTCTCTGCCACCCAGTCCCCAGGAAAGGGAGTCGGCACCAGGCTCTCAGAGACTGCCCTCGCCCTCCAAGAGCAGGAAAAGGCAGTACAGTCCTGCGCGCTCAGCCACAGGGCGGCAGAGGCCAGGCGGGGAGGTGACTTGAGCAGCAGTTTCAGTGAGCCCGTAGGAACTGCCCCAGGCTGAGTGGCGGGGGCAGAGTCCCCGGAGCACTTGAGGACCCTTGCAGCCGGGGCCAGATCCCCACCCTGAGGTCATGGATCAGGCTGAGAAGTCCGGATCCTTCTGTCCACAGAGGGGAACCCTGGAGGCTCCTGTGTCCCCTGCACTCCAGTCTTGGAGGATTCCTCTTCCACGGGCTCCAGAGCTGGGCTGGCTGGAGGGAAGAGGCCGGGCTCTTTTCTTGGCATCTGCTCTCCCCTGACCTGGTTAAGAAGCTTACCTTGACCTCTCTAATTGCTTCAGTCAACTCAGTCATGATCGTGCAATGCTGGGAGCAGTCAGACTTAATCCACAGCATTGGTTAAGCCAGAATGCCTCTGTGTGTGTGTACGCACGCAGGTATACACACATACATGTTTTGGTCTAGGAGGCAGACATTCTAGAAGGAAATAAATGTTAGCAGATAAAGCGATACAAATATTGTAATAAGTCAAAAGGTGTTTCTTTTTTTTTTTTTTTTTTGACTTGGAGTCTCACTCCGTCACACAGACTGGAGTGCAGTGGCATGCTCCCAGCCATCTTTTTTTCTTTTTTTTTTAATAAATGTGGTGGTCTTCATTCTCAACTGTTCAAGCTAAATGCAGCTGGGGCTGGCAGGAGGCCCCGAGGCGGATCTCCATTTCCCCCGCGGCATCCCTGTGCCGCAGCTCCCTCCTGCCAGGCTTGCCCTTGTCACTCAGATCCAGGCAGAGCACCCTGCTCGGAGCAGGAATGATCAGACCCAGAGAACTCACCATCCAAAAAGGCGGAGGACTTGGCGGCGACCGGGGGCTTGGGAGCTGCTTCTGGAGAGGCGCCAGAAAACAAGAACAGTGGCAGGAGACAGACTTGAGAGAGGTGACTACAGTGGGGAAAGAGGGATTCTGGGAACGGGGCCACGTGGCATCTCAGAAGGAGCCCCAAGCTCACTCCGGCCAGGTGACTGCCCAGAGTCCCTGCAGTGACACCTGCGAGGCCTGTGCCAGGAGGAGCTACCGTTCACACTCTGCTGGGTGCACAGTGGGTGCTCAGCGAGTGCTAGCTGAATTTGAATCCAGGCTCCTGAAGCTGAACTTCATGCTGGTTTCTGATGACATCGTGAGGTAAATTAGGAGACGGGTGGGTGGTGGAGGTGTCGGGAGTGGCTATCTGTTCTCGAAGAACAGGCCCGCCCGACTGTGTGTTTGGTGTTTCCTGGAGGGCTCCTTCACATAGAGACATTCCTCTGTGTAAGGAAAATGAGAGACGTTTATCCCTACCTGCGCCCCTGCCCTCAGCCCAGGCCCCTGAGCCAGCCAGACACTCTGTGTCCTGCTGTCCCCTTCTTTCCCCTCAGCCCCAGCCTGACAGTCTCTGAGGCCTTGGGCTTCGTGTCCTTATGTCTCTCGTGCCCACCCCCCCGCTTCCTCTCTCTGCTCTGCCTGGATCGGTTGCTAACGCCTCCCACCTTGACTGATCACTGCGTCTGTCCTGGTGGCCTCCCCTCTCCACCTGCTAGCTCTGTTCTGCCCCGGCCGAAAGTCCTTCAGTTGCTCCCAGCAGCCTTTGAGATAAAGTTCAAACTCCCTAATTTAGCACAGAAGCCCGGCCGCCCTCCAGCTGCTCTCTGCCTTCCAGCCTTGCGAGTCCTGAGAGCTCACTCCAGCCCACCCTCTGGGCTTCCTCCTCGATGGCTCACTCCGTCTGGCTGAATCTCTATGCCTATCCCAAACAGAGCTTAAGGCAGGATTCTGAGAGGAGCCCCAAGGCTCACAGCCTAAGGTGACACGACCTGGGAGTCAAGACGCCCCATCCATCATGGTAAAGAAGCCACTCCTCATGAGGGCAAATTTCTCTTCCCCAATCCAAATAAAACCACGGACGCTTTCCACTTTTCTTGGAATTAAAATATTGCTTTTCTCATGTTGATAAAAAGACATTTTCATTTCCTTAAACAAAAGCCACACATATAAGGTAGTAAGAATACATGCATAGGCTGGGCTCACGCCTATAATCCCAGCACTTTGGGAGGCCGAGGTGGGAGGATTGCCTGAGCCCACCGGTTCGAGACCAACCTGGGCAACTTGGCAAGACCTCATCTCTACAATAAATCCCAAAATCACCCGGGCGTGGTGGCGCATGCCTGTAGTTCCAGCTACTTGGAAGGCTGAGGCAAAAAGATCGCCTGAGCCCAGCAGGTTGAGGCTGCGGCGACCGTGAGTGTGCCACTGCACTCCAGCCTGGGCGACGGAGTGAGACTCTGACTCAAAAAAAAAAAAAACAAAAAAAGCATAAGCGTGGAGAGAAAAAAAGAGCATAAGCTCAACCTCCTCCAAGCAGCCTTCCCTAAAATGATGGCCTCTAGGATGCCTAACCCCCCTCCCTCACATCCCATCCCAGGTGGTCTGGAAACTTCCCCAAGGCCATGCGCTCCATGAGAGGCAGGGACAATATTTTACTTGACCTTCAATCTCCGTTCCCTAGCACAGTCTGGTAGACCAGAGCTCCGGTTTCTCGAAGGATGAAGTGGATCCCGACAAGGTTTGACCACGTATCTCATGAAATTCCACAGGTAAGACAGAAGGATAACATGCAGTAGGCGGCCTGGGCTGTGGTGTGCATTGGTCTGCCATGTGGAGGAAACCCCGTACAAGGACCCTTCATGGAAAAGGAAAGAGACCAACCTGGGTGACTGAGCTCGGTCTGAACCGCGGGGCGTGGTGCCGCCCAAAGAGCAGGACTGTGTTGGCGGAGGCAGGCTGCCGACAGCCTCCCATCCAGGTAGGTGGGGGCCCCGGGTTGTGCCAAGTCACACCCCTGCCCGGGACTCCAGGCATGGCTGCAGGCTGCAGTCTCAGGAGAGCCCCCAGCCCAGGGACCAGGTGGCGCTGTGACTCCTTTTCTTCACCTGGAGTGATGGGGCTACCTCCCCAGGGCTGGCCATGAACATCCAATTCCGTGAGATCTGTGGTGCGTCCTGCATGTTGTCAGACACACGGCGAGTGCCAGGAGAGCGCTGGGGGCCTCAGAAAGCAACCAGTTGGCCAGAAATGCAGGGAGGGTTTAAAACTTAGCTGTGAAGAGTTGTCAGAAAAGTCAGAGTTGACTGAGAGGACTGAAGCCCTCAATAATGTCAGCCGCCGCTGAGCTCGGTGGTTCAGCCTGTAATCCTGCGCTTTGGGAGGCCGAGGTGAGTGAATTGCCTGAGCCCGCGGGTTCGAGACCCATCTGGGCAACTTGGCGAGACTGCATCTCTACAATAAATCAAAAATTAGCAGGGCATCGTAGCGCGCGCCTGTAGTTCCAGCTACTCGGAAGGCGGAGGCGGAAGGATCGCCGGAGCCCAGCAGGTCGAGGCTGCGGTGGCCGGGAACGGCCGCTGCACTCCAGTCTGGGCGACAGAGTGAGACTCCGACTCAAAAAAAAAAAAAAAAAGGAAGACAAACAATCCAATTTAAAAATGGGCCCCCCAAATGTAAGAAGAAACAGAATATTTGCATAACCTTGAAGTATCTTCTTGTGGAGACTAGAAACTCCATCTTGGATGCTAGTCTGCCATGTTGACTTATTATTAACCCCCCTTTCCAGGAATGCCTCTAAGATTTCTGCTTTATCTACTGTTACCTAAATCCTGCCTTTGGATCAAAACAACCTTGACCATAAGTCCTGCCCCTAGGGCCAGGCTCGGTGGCTCAGCCTGTCATCTCGCACCTTGGGAGGCCGAGGTGAGTGAATTGCCTGAGCCCGCGGGTCCAAGACCCGCCTGGGCAACTTGGCGAGACCTCATCTCTACAATAAATCAAAAAATCAGCCGGGCGTGGTAGCGCGCGCCTGTAGTTCCAGCTATTTGGAAGGCGGAGGCGGAAGGATGGCCGGCGCCCGGGAGGTCGAGGCTGCGGTGGCCAGGAGCGGCCACTGCACTCCAGTCTGGGTGACGGAGTGAGACTCCAACTCAAAAAAAAGAATAATGTCAGCCGCCTCTCCTATGGCCCCGAACCAACTCGGAACCCACCATCTGCGATGGGGCCCGCTTGGGTCCCCAGCCCAGTTTGGAGAAGGGGCCGCGGCAGGGGTCACGCCCTGTCCTTCATCGACACCATGCCTCACCCTGGGCTGGGCACCTCCATCGCCACCTCGCATGTGTGCACGTGGCCCTGCCTCCCTCCCGGCCAGTCTCCACGGGCTCCGGCAGGGCCACTTGCCCCACCCCGCTCAGCATTTGGAGTGCAAAACAGGCGTCTAGCTGGGCCGACCCCCGCCTGGCCGCAGCCGATAGCTCGCCGCCGTCAATAGCACAGTGTTCCGCCGCGCACAAAGAGCCTCACTCAGGCTCAGTGGAAGCGATGTGAAATCCACCAAGGTGCATTTCCAACCTCAGAATTACTCAGCGGCCCATTCCTGCGTCACCGGCTCCCTTTGGATTCCGTGAGGAGGCCCTTCCTACCTCGCCCTCGACGTCTGGGTCCCCTTCCCTTCCAGGCACCCGCACGCCTCTCTCCAGGCCCACAGAAAATAAAGCCCAGGCCGGGCACCGTGGCTCCCACCCGTAAGCCCAGCATTTTGGGGGCTGAGGTGGGAGGAGTGCTTGAGCCCAGGAGTTCGAGACCCACGGGGACAACACAGTGACACCTCGTCTCTGCAAAAAAAAAAAAAAAAAAAAATTAGCCAGGTGTGGCGGCTCACGCCTGTAACCCCAGCTCCTCGGGAGGCTACGGTGGAAGGATCTCCCGAGCCCAGGAGATCAAGGCTGTGAGCCATGGTCTTGCCACTGCACTCCAGGCTGGATTACAGAGTGAGACCCCAACCTCCTCCCCCGCGCCCCACCACAAAGAAGAAAGGCCAGCAGGCAGGAAATAAGCCCTGCCACCAGCCAAAGCCGCCTTCCCACTCCTTCTGTATCTTTGCCCGCCCTCAGCGCCGCCTCTGAGTCCTGGAGGGCAGACGTGGCCTCTTCCCTTCCTCTGTGCCAGTGACACTGGCACCACCAGCTCCATCCCCATCCTCTACCCCATGCATGGCCTGGTCCCTCCTTCCAAATGTGATGCTCCTTCAAGCCTCGTTTCACTCACAGCCGGACCAGTTCGATTTATTCTACGTTCTTCTTGAACATGTAATCTAATCACACAGTTCGGCCTCCATGTCCAGCAAGCCACCTCTCTCCCTTCCCGGCCCCTCCCTCATTCCTAGTCTTTCTCACGGTTGGCAGCTTCAGGAGAGGGAATGATTCTTACAAGAGGATATCTTCATACATTCTTTCTCCTTTTTTAAAAAAATTGAGGTAACATTCACACACCATGAATTTCACTCATTTAAGGTATGTAATTCAGCGGAGCATTTCTGGTAGATTCATAAAGTTGTATAGCCATCACCCAATCTAATTCCAGAATATTTTCTTTTTAAAAATATTTTATTTTTATTATTATTATTGGTGGTGGTGGTGTTTTAGAAAGCAGAATTTATTGAGAGGACAAAAAAGCTCCCAGAGTGGGAGGGGACCTGAAGGAGTTGCCCATTATTATTATTTTAGAAGGCAGGATTTCTTGAGAGGACAGAAAAGCTCCTGCAGTGGGAGGGGACCCAAGGAAGTTGCCCTATTATTTGTTTTTTAGAGACAAGGTCTCACCATGTTGCCCAGGCTGGTCCTGAACTCCTGGACTCAGGTGATCCTCTCGCCTCCCAAAGTGCTGGGATTGCAGGTGTGAGCCACTGTGCCCAGCCAGCATACTTTCACCACCTCAAATAGAAACACCACATCCATAGCATCACTCCCCCCTGTCCTCTCCTCCAGACCCTGACAACCACGAATCCACTTTCTGCCTCTGGATTTGCGTTTTCTGGACAATCCGTACACATGGGACCATAGAATATGTGGCCTTTGATGCCTGGCTTCTTTTACTTAGCGTGATGTTTTCATGGTTCATCCATGTTGTAGCATGTGTAGCATGCGTCATTCCTTTTTATGGCTGAATGATACTGCATTGTACACACCTACTCACTGCCTTTTGTTTATTCGTTAGTTGATGGACATTTGGTTTGTTTCCTCTTTTTGCCTGTTACGAGCAACGCTCCTACGAACATTCACATATGCTTTCATTTCAGTTATCTGGGGAATGTACTCAGGAATGGAATCACTGGGTCACGTGGTACTTTCACGTGCTCTTTTTGGAGGAGTTGCACCATTTCACATCCCCACCAGTAGTGTATGAAGGTTCCAGTTTCTCCACATCCTCAGCAACACTTGTTCTTTTCTTTTTCCTGTCTTCTTTTTTTAAAATATCCTTCCCTGGTGGGTGTGAAGCAGTATCTCGTGGTTTTGCTTTGCATTTTCTCAGTGACAAAGTTGAGCATCTTTTCATGTACTTACTGGCCATTTGTGTATCTTCTTCCCAGAAATGTCTTTTCAGGTCCTTGGCCCAGGTAAAATTGGGTTATCTGTCTTTATCATTGAGTTGTAAGAATTGTTTATATAGGCTAGAAACTAATTCCATATCAGATTTATGATTTACAAAAGTGTTCTCCCAGCCGGGCTCGGTTGCTCAGTCTGTAATCCCGCGCCTTTGGGAGGCTGAGTGGATTGCCTGAGCCCATGGGCTCGCGACCCACCTGGGCAGCGAGACCTCATCTCTACAATAAATAAAAAACTAGCCGGATGTGGTAGCGCACACCTGTAGTTCCAGCTACTTGGAAGGCTGAGGCGGAAGGATCGCCGGACCCCAGCAGGTCGAGGCTACGGTGGCCGGGAGCGGCCACTGCCCTCCAGTCTGGGTGACAGAGTGAGACTCCAACTCAAAAAAAAAAAAAAGAAAAAGAAAATAGATGCCATTGCCAAATCCAAGGTCGTAAAGATTTACCCCCCCCATTTTAAAAATAGTTTTATAGCTTTAGCTCTTATATTTAGGTTGTTGATCCTGTCAATTTTTACACATGGCATGAAGTAAAGGTCTGATTTCATTCTTTTGCATATGTATATTTAATTTTCCAGCACCATTTACAGGAAGGACTATTCAAGACCCGTTGAATGACCTTGGCATCCTCGTCAAAAATCAGTTGGTCATAAATGTATGGGATTTCTATTTCAGTGCCCTAGATGCCAGTACCACACTGTCTTGATTACTGTTGCTTTGTGGTACATTTTTAAAATCAGGAATTTTGCGTCTGCCAACCTCGTTCTTCTTTTTCCGTTTTGTTTCCGCTACACTGGGTTCCTTGCATTTTTTCCATACGAGTTTTAGGATCAGCTTGTCAGTTTCTGCAACAACAACAAAAAAAGGCAGCTGGGATTTTTTTTTTTTTTTTTTGAGTCGGAGTCTCACTCTGTCGCCCAGACTGGAGTGCAGTGGCTGCTCCCGACGCAGCCTCGACCTGCTGGGCTCCGGCGATCCTTCCGCCTCCGCCTTCCGAATAGCTGGAACTACAGGCACGCGCTACCACGCCCGGCTGATTTTTTGACTTATTGTAGAGATGAGGTCTCACTGCCCAGGCGGGTCTCGAACCCGCGGGCTCAGGCCATCCACTCACCTCGGCCTCCCAAAGGCGCGGGATGACAGGCTGAGCCACTGAGCCCGGCTCAGCTGGGATTTTTATAGAGATTGCTTTAAATCTGTAGATCACTTTGGTGTGTATCGACTGCCATTTTAACAATGTCAAGCCTTCTAATCCATGAGCGTGAACTTCTTCCTATTAATTTAGAACTTTGACTTCTTGCAGTGATGTTTGTGGTTTTCAGTGTATCTTCCTCCTCTGCGTTAAACCCAGATTTGCCAGGCTTTGGGGCTGAGTAGTGGGCACTGGGCTTCGCAGCCCCTTGGCCCACTGCCGTCAGCGCCACTACCCGCTGACGCTGCTCTGGCCTCGGCCCCCAGTGACCTCTTGGTTAATTGTCCAGTGTGCACCTTCCTTCTAGACAGAAGCCCTCTTCCCTCGCTGAGACCGTGTGCCGCCTCTGAAGGATCCTTTCTGAAAATCCCTTCTCCTGCGGCTTTCACGCGGCACTCCCCTTGTTCTCCTGTCACCTCCACTGACCTCCCTTCTCCTGTTCTCCTCTTCCTCCTTAAAAGGTGGGATTCTAGCCGGGCTCGGTGGCTCAGCCTGTCATCCCGCGCCTTTGGGAGGCTGAGGTGAGTGGATGGCCTGAGCCCGCGGGTTCGAGACCCGCCTGGGCAGCGAGACCTCATCTCTACAGTCAATCAAAAATCAAAAATCAGCCGGGCGTGGTGGCGCACGCCTGTAATTCCGGCTACTGGGAAGGCTGAGGCGGAAGGATCGCCGGAGCCCAGCAGGTCGAGGCTGCGGTGGCCGGGAGCGGCCGCTGCCCTCCAGTCTGGGCGACAGTGAGACTCCAATTCAAAAAAAAAAAAAGGTGGGATTCTGCGCTGGATCATTCTTGCTTCCTGATCTCAGGCGAACGCAACCCCGAAGGCCTCAGCTTCCGTGGTTACCCCAGAGCCGTCCTCCAGCCCAGCCTCCCTAGACCCTCATCCCTGTACCCCCGGCGTGCTCAGGCCCACCCTGGCCCCGCTGGGGCGACCGGGCCTCCTCTGGCCTTCCAGATTGGCGATCACGCCCACGCCAGAAGCCTTGGGGGTTCCGCGCTTGACCCTCTCCTGCTGCTCCCAGGTGGCCTCCGCCGTCACACCCCGTGGCCTCTGCCTCGTCGACATCCAAAAGCAGGTCTGCCCAGGGCCGGCGCCGGCCACCAGCACGCGACTCCGCACACGGGAGCGAGGAGGGAGAGCAGCCGCCCCGCGTCCGGGGCCCGAGGGGCCGGCTCCCGAGGCCAGGGCCGGGGGGTTCTGCAGGCCGCTCCTCGCGGGAGGCGGCGCGCCCCGGGCTGCCCGGCGCGGGTCGGCCGCGAGAAGGAGCCGGGCGCCGCGCCCGAGCGCGGGTCCAGGCGAGGCGGGAGGCGTGCGGGCCCCGGGGGAGGCTGGCCGGGGTCTGCGGCGACCGGGCTCCGCGCTCCTCCGCCTCCCTGCCTGCCCGGTGGCCTGGGAGCCGGCTCTTCAGGCCGAGGCCTCGGCTTCCTTTGCTGACCCCGAGGTGTGCTCAGGCGTCGCCCCGGCCGAGTCCTTCGCGAACGGCGGGGTGCGGGCGAGCGCGGGACCGAGAGCAGGCGGGAAGCAAGGCGCACCCTGCAGAGGCGCGAGTGCCACGTCCCAGGGCTCGGGCTTCATTTTTCAGGCCCTGACGAGGGTGCCGGCGGGCCTCTCGACGCCCGCGGGCAGGAACCAGCGGCAACGGGCCCACGCAGAGAGCGGCTGCTGTCATGGGCCGTCCGGGGTGGCTTCGCCTGCAGGCACAGCTGGATCCAGGAGCCAAAGATGCCCCCCACCCCCGGCTCTCGGGGTTTTCCTCTTTCTCTCTCGCCCCGACCCGCCGTACCTCGTTTCTGCTTTCCTCGGCGCGGTGCGCTTGCATCGCCCGCAGCAGGCTGTGGGGGCCGGACGAGGACCCCAGGACAGCCGGCAGCCTCCGCCTCCCCCTTCCGGGTGCTGAGTCTCGTCACCGCGCTCGTGGGAAACCCCAGGGAAGGCTTTGACCGGCCGGGCTTGGGCCGCCGCTCGCTCCTGACCCAGCGGAAGCGGGGTGGCGGTTCGCGACGGGCCCCCGCGCTGGAGCCCGCCTCTGCTCCGGGGCGGGCGCCCAGGGAGGAGGTCCGGCTGGGGAGGGCGGGGTGGGCGCCGCCGCCGGGCAGGGCCTCCTCCCCGACGGGGCGTCCCGGGGACGGGCACGGGGCGGCCGAGCCTGGGCGAGCCGGGGGCCGCGCCCGGGACGGGGCTGCGGGGGGCGGGTCGGGGCGCGTGCGCGGCGCCTGCCGTTCCCACGCCGGCCTCGCGTCTCGCAGCCCCCCGCCCCGGCGGCTCGCGGCAACGGCGCGCCCCGCCCGTCTTGCCGCGGAGGTCGAGCGACCCTCCCAGCACGAGAGCCGAAGCCCCGGGCGACGCGCCACGGGCCCCCGGGCCCCAGGGGGACCCCGCGGGGAGCGCGCCTCGTCCCGCCGGCACGCGGGCCGGGCGGGGCCGGGGCTGCGGGGGCGCCGCCCGTGGGAGGGGTCGCCCGGCGGCGGGGCGGCCGGCGGGCTTCCCGGACGAGGCGGCCCCCGCCGCGCCGGGCGGGCCGGGGCCGGGTGCCCGCCGGCCGCCCCGCCCGGCGGTTCCCGCGCGTCAGCACAGCGGAAACGCGGAGCGGCGCCGGCCGGGGCGGGCGGGCGCGGCCGGCAGCGCCGGCGCTCCGCGGGTTCGGACCCGCCCGCGTTTGTGTTGGCAGCGGCCGGCGGCGCGCGGCGCGCATGAAAGGGGCCTCTGTCCGCGCCGCCGCCGCTCGCCCTGCGCCGCCCGGGCCCGCCCGGCCGCGTCCGCTGGCTCGCCGCCCGTCGTCCAGACACCCGCGGCGCGCGCCGGTGCTCGCGAGAGGCCCGCCCGCGGAGGCCGGGCCTGTCCCGGGGAGGCGCGCGGGGCCCGGGCGAGCGCGGCGAGGCAGAAGCGCCTCTCTTCCCGGCCGGGGCCTCCTCCGGCCGCCGCCGCCGCCGCGGGGGTCCCCCGGGACGCCCCCCGGCCGCCCCGGCCCGCCCGGGATCGGGCGGGGGGCGACGGCGCCCCCGGGGGTCCCCGCGGGTCAGCGAGCGCGTGGCCCGCCGGGGCTGCGCTCCCGGCCGCCCGTGGGGCGGAGACGGAGCCGCGGGTCCCCGGTTCGGCTCGGGGGCGCCCAGACGCTGTCCCGACGCCCGCGTGTGGGCTTCGGAAGCCCGCCGCGGTGTCTGGAAACCCCTGGCCGGCGGCCCTTGGCCCCCCGGCTGGGCAGACGGGATTTTCCGCGCGACGCCGCTGCCGTTCGGAGAGACCCCCAGCCAAGCGTCCCAGGGCCAGAGGTTTCTGCACACGTCCCCAGGCGCGTCTCTTGAGGCCCTGGGAGTGGGGGGTGGTCGTTCGTGCAGAAGGGAAACACAAAAGGCAGGAAACACAAAATAGCTGAGTGCCTTTTCTGAATTGCAGGGCACGAGGTCATGGGGTGCAGAAACCCGAGGTCTCGCCCTCTGTGTTCTGCAGAGCTGCTGTTCACATCGACGGTCCTGGAAATGTGGGGATCTGAGATTCTTTTAAAAAACTGACTTATATGTCTACTTAGACTTGTGTTTTGAGCAGTGTAGCAGATTACAATCCCGCTCCAAACAACTAGAAAAGCTAGGTTAAAAACAGCAAACACCAAAAGCATGGCCAGACACCGTGGCTCGTGCTTGTAATCCCAGCACTTTGGGAGGCCGAGGCTGGAGAATCCCTCGAGCCCAGGAGTTTGAACCCGGTCTGGGCAAGATAGCAAGACCTCATCTCTACAAAATCATCCAAAAATGAGCTAGGTGTGGTGACACACACCTGCAGTCCCAGCTCCTGGAGAGGCTGAGGTGGAAGGATTGCTTGAGCCCAGGAGTTCAAGGCTGCAGTGGGCTATGATCATACCACTGCACTCCAGCCCGGGTGACAGAGAAACACCCTGTCTCAAAAAAATAAAAAGAGTGATTAAATAAATGAAGCATTCAGAGGATAGCTAAACGGCAAATTGGCCATAGCTGAAGAGAGATTTAGTGAACTGGAAGACAGATTTGAGATGACTTATCCACAGGAGAGTACAAAAATTGTTTACTATGACAAGGAATATGGTCCATTGTATGCAAAAATGACCAAAATGATTCCAGTCTTATCCCAGATTTATTTTCTAAATCGCTGTCATGGATGGGACATACATACAGGGGCATAATCCATGTCACTTTCCTTTATAAAATTCTGTTTTCCTCCAGGTGATTCTGAAGCTTCCACTGCCAAGGAATGATCTTTCCCCCCACCCGTTTGCAATCTGTCTGACCAACAGAATGTGGCAGAAATGATGTTGGTTCTGAGCCTTGACTTTGCACAATTGTTCTCGCTCTATTGAAACCCTTAGTGAGTAAGTCCGGGCAAGCCTGCTGGAGGTTGAGAGACTGTGCAAAACAAAGAAGAGCCATCCCAGACAAGCCAGCCCCAGTCGACCTGGGAGTGAGCTGTCGTCCCAACTACTCAGAGCTGCCTGCACACGCATGAGTAAGCTCAGCCTCGACCAGAAGAACCACCCGGCTGAGCCCAGCCCAAATTATTATGCACAGATCATGGGCTAAAGAAATAGTTGTTATTTTAAGCCAGTACATTTTTTAGGTGATTGGTTATGCCACAGAAGCTTATGATCCAGAAAGAATGAAGACAGGAGTAGGAGGACGAGGTCCAACATTCATCTACAAGGAGTTCCACGGGGGAGGGAGCAGGCAAAAGAAGGGGACATACAAAAAGAGATGTCCACAAAATCCTAGCTTCGGTGAAAGGTATAAATCTTGAGTTTCAAAAAGTACTGCTTCCAAATGAGGGAAGCATAAGTAAATCCACACTTGGACACGTCACTGCGAAACTGCCAAGCACTGTAAAGAACATCTTAAGGGCGATCAGAAAGAAGAGACGGATTATCTTCACAAGAACCACAATTACATGCCACTAGATTCATCAATGGTAACGTTAGAAGTCAGAAGACTCTCTTGTAAAGGAAATGCTGTCTGTATACACGACGGAGTACTAGTCAGCCTTTAAAAGGAGGGAAATCCTGTCATTGTGATAACACGGATGAGGGTGGAGGGTATAATGTTACATGAAATAAACCAGGCACCGAAAGACAGTTGCCACGTGATAAGTGAAATCTTCAAAAGTGGAACGCATGGAATCAGAGAGTAGAACAGCGAATACCAGGGGCTGGAGGGATTGGGAAGATGTTGGTCAGAGGATACAAATTTCAGTTTGATAAGAGGAATAAGTTCAAGAGATCTATTGTACAACATGGTGACTACAGTTAATAACAATGTATTGTAGACCAGGTCCGGTGGCTCACGCCTATAATCCCAGCACTTTAGGAGGCTGAGGTGAGAGGATTGCCTGAGCTCGGGGGTTTGAGACCAGCTTGAGCAACATGGTAAGACCTTGTCTCTGCCATAAATCCAAAAATCAGCCGGGCATGGTGGCACATGCCTGTGGTTCCAGCTACTTGGAAGGCTGAGGCAGAAGGATTGCCAGAGCCCAGCAGGTCGAGGCTGCAGTGGCCATCAACGTGCCACTGCACACCAGCCTGGGCGACAGAGAGACTCCAACTCAAAAAAAAAAGAAAAAGTGAAGGTAAAAATAAGGTCACTTTTTGACAAAGACTGACAGAATTTACTACTGACAGACCTTAACTGAAAGAACTACTAACTAAAAGATGCCCTTTAAGAAGAGAGACTCCGGGTTTGGTGGCTGACACCTGTAATCGCAGCACTTTGGTAGGCCGAGGCAGGAGGATCGTGTGAACTCATAAGTTCAAGACCTGCCTACACAACATAGTGAGACATTGTCTCTCAAAAAAAATTTTTTTAAATTAGCTGCGCATGGTGGCACACACCTATAGTCCCAGCCACTTGGAAGTCTGAGGAGGGAGGATTGCTTGAGCCCAAGAGTTTGAAGCTGCAGTGAGCTGTGATTGTGCCACTGCACTCCAGCCTGGGCGACAGAGTCAGACCCTGAATAATAATAATAATAAAAGACCTTTACAATGTATGAACTTATTTTCATCTTCATAGCAACCATATGAGGTAGGTTTCATTATCATCATTGTATGGGTGAGTAAAACATGGTAGAGAGAGATTAAGTAACTTGTCTAGATCACCAACTTAGTAAAAGGTGGGGCTGAAATTTAAATAGTAGTATAGAAGTATGAACTTACTACCTGTCTTTGTGTGTGTGTGTGTGTGTGTGTGTGTGTGTGTGTGTGAGAGAGAGAGAGAGAGAGAGAGAGAGGAAGAGAGAGAGAGAGAGAGAATGTGTGTGAGTGTGTGTGTGTGTGTACGCTATATCCTTTAGGACCTAGGGGGTAAGAAGAAAGAAGCAATGGTTAAAAATACAAAATAGGCTGGGCTCAGTGGCTCATGCCATATTTTATTCATTCATACAATGATGATAAATAATGAAACCTGTCTCACATGGCTGCTATGAAGATGAAAATAAGTTCATATATATAAAGGACTTTTTTTTTTTTAAGTTAGAATCTCACTCTGTCACCCAGGCTGAAGTGCAGTGGCACAATCACAGCTCACTGCAGCCTCGAACTGGGCTCAAGCAATCTTCCCTCCTCCGTCAGGTGCAGTGGCTCACGCCTATCATCCCAGCACTTTGGGAGGCAGAGGCAAGAGAATTGCCTGAGCCCAGGTGTTCACGACCAGCCTGGGCAACCTGGCGAGACCTCACCTCTGCAATAAATCAAAAAATTAGCTGGACCTGGTTGTCTGTAGTTCCAGCTACTTGGAAGGCTGAGGTGGAAGGACCGTCCGAGCCCAGCAGGTCAAGGCTGTGGTGGCTGTAAACATGCCACTGCACTCCAGCGTGGGCAACAGAGTGAAACTCCGACTCAAAAGAATAAAAATGTATGGAGCAAAAGTTGACAAAAATGAAAGGAGAAATAAACACTACAACAATGATAGTTGGAGACTACAACACTTCTTTCTCAGTAAGAGCACCAGTCGACAGAAAATCAGATAGACCACAGCAAAACTGAAAAACACCACCGGCTGGATATCACCGGCACTTATAGAACATTCCGACCAAAAATGGCAGAATATGCGTTATTTTCAAGTGCCCAATGGAACACCCAGCAGAATAGACTATATCCAGGGTCCTGAAACTGACCTTTACAGATGGAAAAGAAGCAGAATAATACAAAGCATGTTCTCTGACCATAGTGGACATAAACTAGGCATCGATAACAAAACAATAGGAAAATAACCAAATGCCTGAAAATTAAGCAGCACGTTCCTAAATAATCTGTGGATCTGAACGCTTCTCACTCATTTTCATTACCCTGAAACCAACACCGGGTGAAGACAGACTGGAAAAGGAAACTGTGAGGTAGTATCCTTTATCAAACTAGATGCAAAAATATCAGCAAACCAAAGCAGCACTACAGAAAAAGGATGGTCAGACTTTTGCTCAAGTGGAATTTATCCCTGAGGTGCAAGAGTAGTTCAGCGTGCAAAAGTCAGCCAGTGTAGTATATCATACAGTGGGATAGAAAACAAAAACCATATGATCATCTCAGTAGATGCAGGAAAAACATTTGAAAAAATGTTTCTGAAGAACATTGGAAAAAAATCCAGTATCTGCCGGGCACAGTGGCTCACACCTGTAATCCTGGCACCTTGGAAGGCTGAGGTGAGGATTGCATGAGCCCAGGAGTTTGAGACCAGCCTGGGTAACTTGGCGAGACCTCATCTCTACAATAAATTAAAAATATAAATATTAGCCGGGCGTGGTGACACACACCTGTGATTCCAGCTACTTGGAAGGCAGAGGCAGAAGGATCACCTGAGCCCAGCAGGTCAAAGCTGCGGTGGCCATGAATGTGCTACTGCACTCCAGCCTGGGCGACAGAGTGAGATGCCAAAAAAAAATTCCAATATCCTTTTGTGATAAAAACGCACAATAAGCTAGGACTAGGGAGGATTTATGAATGCAAATCTATTTTTTAAAAAACAGCTAACATCATACTTAATGGTGAAAGACTTAAAGATTTCCCTCTAATATCAAAAAAACAAGAAAAGGATGTTCACTCTTGCTTCTATTCAACATTGTACTAGAGGGGACAGGCTGGAAAACTAGGCAACAAGAAAGAAATAAAAGGCATCACTCTGTCAAAGGAAAAAAATAAAAGTTTCTTTATTTGTATATGGCATGATTTTATATGTAGAAAACCCTGAGCAGTCAACACAATAACTATTAGAGCTAACAAATAGTTTAGCATATGGTTGTGCTACCACTCCAGCCTGGGTGACAGAGCAAGACACTGTCTCTCTAAAACAATCAAAAATAGTTTAGCAACTTGCAAGATATAAGATAAATATGCAAAAACTAGTTGCACACTACCAATGAACAATTTGAAAATGGCATTAGGAAAACAACTCCATCTACAATAATATCACAAAGAATAAAATGTTTGGGGATACGTTTAACCAAAGAAATACTAGACTTTATACACTAAAACCTATAAAATATTGTTGAAATAAATTAAAAACCTAAATACAGAGACAGCTCGTGTTCATGGATTGGAAGAATGTGAAAATGGCAGTCCTCCCCAAGCTGATCTGCAGATTCAATCCCTACCAAAATTCCCACCGACTTTTGTCAGAAATCGACAAGCTGATCCTAAAATTGTAGGGAAATCCGAGAGACCTAGAACAGCCAACATCATTTAAAAAGAAGAATAAAGTTGGAGGAATAAAGAATAAAGAAAAAAGAATAAAGCTCACATTCCTGATTTGAGAATTTACGCCAAAGCAGCAATAACCAAAACAGTGTGGTCATGGCATAAAGATCGACATAGGAGTTATAGATAGAATATATTGGGGTTTGGAAATAAACCTGTGTGGTTATCATCATCTGGTTTTGGACAAGGGTTATAAGACCATCCAGTGGGAAGAACAGCGTTTTCCACAAATGGTGCTGGAACAACGGGATAATCACATGCGAAAGAATGGAGTTGGACTCTTGCCTCATACGTATACAAAACTTAATCCCAAATTAATCAAAGACCTACATACAAGAGATAAAATTACAGAACTCTTTGAAGAAAACTTGGATTTTATAATGATTTTTTAGATAATGATATTTTAAAACAAAAGCATGAGCAGTGAAAGAGACAAATTAATTGGACTTCATAAAAATTAAACACTGGGCTGGGCTTGGTGGCTCAGCCTATCATCCCAGCCCTTTGTGAGGCCAAGGCAAGTGGATTGCCTGAGCCCATAGGTTCGAGATCAGCCCGGGCAACTTGGCGAGACCTCGTCCCTACAATAAAATCTTTTTAAAAAGTAGTCGGGCGTGGTAGCATGCTGTCTGTAGTTCCGGCTACTTGGAAGGCTGAGGCGGAAGGATCACTGGAGCCTGGGCAAAGGAATGAGACTCCAACTCAGTAAAACTTTTGTGCTTCAAAGGAAAAGAAAAGACAGCCCACAGAATGGGATACAAATTTTGCAAGTCATCAATATAATATGCGATTAGCTTCCAGAATGTCTAACGAACTCCTACAACCCAACAACAAAAAGGCAAATCCAATTTTTTTTTTTCTGGAGTCATGGTCTCACTCTGTCACCCAGTCTGTAGTGCAGTGGCGTAATCACAGCTCACTGCAGCCTCAACCTCCTGAGCTCAGCTGTTTCTTCTACCTCAGCCTCTAGAATAGCTGGGGAGTACAGGGGTATGCCACTGTTCCTAAGTTTTTTATTTTTTTTAATTTTTCTTTTAGAGATGAGGTCTTGCTGTGTTGCCTAAGCTGTCTCAAACTCCTGGGCTCAAGCAATCCTCCCACCCTGCCTCCCAGAGTACTGAGATTACAGGCATGAGCCACTGCACCTGGCCCTCAAATTATCCAACTTTTAAACGGGCAAGGGATTTGAATAGACATTTCTCCAAAGAAGGTGTATAAATGGCCAATAAGTACCTGAAGACGATGCTCAGCATCATTAGCCATTAGAGAAATGCAAATCAAAACCATAATGAGTTACTACTTCATACCTCCTAGGATGGTTATAATAATAATGTTTTAAGATCAGAAAATAACAAGTGTTGACAAGGATGTGGAAAAATTGGAACCCCCATACCTTTCTCTAGGAATAGAAATGGTTCAGTCGCCATGTCAAAAAGTGTGGCAGTTCCTAAAAAATTTAAACATAGGGTTACCGTATGACCCAGTAATTCCACTCCTGGGTATATCTCCAAGATAATTGAAATGTTACGTCCACACAAAAACCTGTGCATTAATGTTCATAGAACCATTATTTATAAGAGCCAAAAAGTGAAAGGAAAACTGACGCCTGAAGAAATAGAAAAGCTTGATAGACCCATAAACATTAAATAAATTGAATTGGCACTTTCACATCTTCAGAAATAAAACACTAAGTTTAGGTGGATTTTTTTTTTTTTTTTTGAGTCATAATCTCGATCACCCAGGCTGGAGTGCAGTGGCATGCTCACGGCCACACAACCTCGACTCGCTGGGCTCAGGTGATCCTTCCGCCTCAGCCTTCCAAGTCACTGGAACTACAGGCATGCACCACCACGCCTGGCTAATTTTTTGATTTATTGTGGAGATGAGGTCTCGCCATATTGCTCAGACTGGTCTTGAACTCCTGAGCTCAGGCAATCCTCTTGCCTCCACCTCCCAAAGCGCTGGGATTACAGGTTCCACCCCCGGCTAGGTGGATTTTTATTTGAGTTCTTTCAAATATTTAGGGAAAATAAAATACTAATCATTAATAAAATATTCTAGAGGAAGAAAGGGGGAATGTTTACCATTTCATTTATTAAGGCTGGTATGGTATTGAACCCAACATCAGACAAGGACAGTGGGAAAAAAGGAACTTGTATATAAATCTCTCTTGGCCAGGCTCAGTGGCTCAGCCTGTAATCACAGCACTTTGGGAGGCTGAGGTGAGTGGATTGCCTGAGCCTGTGGGTTCGAGACCTGCCTGGGCAACTTGGAGAGACCTCATTTCTACAATAAATCAAAAATTAGCCGGGTGTGGTAGCATGCGCCTGTAGTTCCAGCTACTTGGAAGGCTGAGGCGGAAGGATCGCCGGAGCCCAGCAGGTCGAGGCTGCGGTGACCGGGAGCAGCCACTGCACTCCAGTCTAGGTGACAGAGTGAGACTCCAACTCAAAAAAAAAAAAAAATCTCTCTTGATAGCATAGAACATTTTACAAACACAAAAATCCTAATTAAATTTAGTGAACTAAATCCAGCAATCTTTAGTTTTAACTAGGACATTATGACCAAGTTATAAAATATATCAGATATACAAAGATGGTACTACATTAGGAAAATCTATTTATTGTAATTCACTATTATTATCAAATTAAAGAAAAAAAATCATATGATCTCCTCCATAAATGCGGAAAACACTCTTGATAAAATAACAGCCATTTATGTTTTTTAAAAAAGGAAACAACTTTTGGCAAAGTACAAATACAAGAGTATTTCCTTAGTCTGAGACTGCTAGATGCCCTCCTAAATCTAGTCGCCTTTTTTTGTTGACAACAAATTTTTAGCTGGGCCCTGGAGCTGTCCCCATAAGGACTGAATTTCCCAGCACTCCTTGCATGCCAGTGGCCTTCCGTCGCAGTAGGGTATGAGGGCATGTTTCTGAGAGCCTTCCCCAACAGATAGTGGTGGGCCTCCTTTCAGTCTCTTTCTCAAGTCTTCCTCCATCATTCTGTATAGAGCTCAGAGGCTGCTCTAGGCCATGAGTAAGGCCCTTGGGGACAAGAAAATCAGTGACCTAGAAGACGCTTGAGTCTCTGAGGACTTACTTCATGTAGAAGAGGTGTCATGTGAGCCCCTGGTTTCCTATATCTGAACTGTTTTGTCGAAGAGACATAAATGTTCATCTTGCTTAAGTCACTGTTATTTGGGTGTTTTCTGTTACAGCTGAGCCCAACCCTAAACGAACACAACCTGATAAAGAATGTCTGTCAAAAGTCTAAAATAAATGTTATACTTGATAGTGAAACATTAGAAACCACCATTTTAAAATCAAGACTTCTCTTCCAGCCAGGAATGATATAAAGACATCCACATCACAGCCTCTATTCAGTATTATATTGAAATTCCTGGACAGTGCAATAACATAAGAAAAAAAATATGATACTATTCTAGGATGATGGGCTATCACATAGTTTCCCTGCGCCTGTGACCTGACAATTCTAATTCCAGTTAAATACTCAAATGCCTTCATGCATTCCTTTTTTTTTTTTTTTGAGTTGGAGTCTCATTCTGTCACCCAGACTGGAATGCAGTGGCCATTCCCGGCCACCGCAGCCTCGACCTGCTGGGCTCCGGCAATCCTTCCACCTCAGCCTTCCAAGTAGCTGGAACTACAGGCGCGCGCTACCACACCCGGCTCATTTTGATTTATTGTAGAGATGAGGTCTCGCCAAGTTGCCCAGGCGGGTCTCGAACACGCGGGCTCAGGCAGTCCACTCACCTCAGCCTCCCAAAGGCGCGGGATTACAGGCTGAGCTACCAAGCCCAGCTCGTGTCGGTTTTGCTTTAAAATAATTCAAAGAAGTGAGAGGAACTGGGCAGAGATTTCAACGAAACAATTGTAGCCATAACTGATCACTGGTGAAGCTAGGATGGATGCACATGGGTTCATTATATTATTTATTCTTCTTTTGTATATATTTGGGGAAAAAAACAGTGTGGGAAAAAGCAAGTTGAAGAATGATATATTCAAAATGGTAACATTATATAGTTTAAAAGCATGTAAAATTCAACCCTGTATTGTATAGTGATACACACAAGGCCAGGCGTGGTGGCTCATGCCTATAATCCCAGCACTTTGGAAGGCCAGGGTTAGAGGATTGCCTGAGCCCACGGGCTCGAGATCAGTCTGGGCCACTTGGCGAGACCTCATCTCTACAATAAATCAAAAAAATTAGCTGGGCATGGTGGTGCGTGCCCATAGTTCCAGCTATTTGGAAGGCTGAGGTGGAAGGATCGCCGGAGCCCAGCAGGTTGAGGCTGCAGTGGCCAGGAGTGTGCCACTGCCCTCCAGCCTAGGCAACAGAGTGAGACTCCAACTCAAAATTTAAAAATTGAAATAAATAAAACAAAATTTTAAAAAAGGTATATATATATTCAGCAAAAATATCATGGGCACAAATACCAAAAGGAAAATGAAGTGGGGAGACAGGCAGAGGACTTCAACTGATTTTGTTATTTTTAAAAAATTTTTGGAGTCAGGATCTCATTCTGTCACCCAGACTGGATTGCAATGGGAGGGTCATGGCTCCCACAGCCTCAACCTGCTGGGCTCAGGTGATCCTTCTGCCTCACCCTTCCAAGTAGCTGGGACTACAGGTGCACACCACCATGCCTGGCTAATTTTTGTATTTATTGTAGAGACAAGGTCTCGCCAAGTCGCCCAGGCTGTTCTCTAACCCCTGGGTTCAGGCAATCCTCTTGCCTCAGCCTCCCAAAGTCCTGGGATCACATGCATGAGCCACCATGCCGGTCCTATATTTTATTTCTTAAAAGAAAAACCAGAAGTAAATATTGTAAAATGTGTAGATTTTACAAAACTGGATTGTATCTGCTGTTGTTGATATAACTCCTATCTTTTTCTGGATGTTTCACATGCTTATTTTTGAAATATTTTTAGTTATTTACAAAAGATTGACATGTACACTCAAATATATATATATATATATATATATTTTTTTTTTTTTTTTTTTTTTTTTTTTTTCCTGAGTCGGAGTCTCACTCGGCTGCCCAGACTGGAGTGCAGTGGCCGCTCCTGGCCACCGCAGCCTTGACCTGCTGGGCTCCAGCGACCCTTCCGCCTCAGCCTTCCGAGTTGCCAGAATTACAGGCGCGCGCTACCACGCCCGGCTGATTTTTTGATTTATTGTAGAGATGAGGTCTCGCTGCCCAGGCGGGTCTCGAACCCTCGGGCTCAGGCCATTCACTCACCTCAGCCTCCCAAAGGCGCGGGATGACAGGCTGAGCCACCGAGCCCGGCTCTCTATTTTTTTTTTAATCTTTTTTTTAGTCAGGATCTTATTCCGTTGCCCAGGTTGGAGTTCAAGTGGCACAATCATGGCTTACTGCAGCCTCAACTTTCTGAACTCAGGCAGACCTTCTGCCTCAGCCTCCCAAGTACCTGGGACTACAGGTACACATCACCACCCACGGCCAAGTTTTTTTACTTTTTTTTTTTTTTGAGTTGGAGTCTCACTCTGTCGCCCAGACTGGAGTGCAGTGGCCGCTCCCGGCCACCGCAGCCTCGACCTGCTGGGCTCCAGCAATCCTTCCACCTCAGCCTTCCAAGTAGCCGGAATTACAGGCATGCGCCACCACGCCTGGCTGATTTTTTGATTTATTGTAGAGATGAGGTCTCGCTGCCCAGGCGGGTCTCGAACCCGCGGGCTCAGGCAATCCACTCACCTCAGCCTCCCAAAGGCGCGGGATTACAGGCTGAGCCACCAAGCCTGGCCATAAAAGTTTTATTGACATCATTCTCATATCAATTTAAGGTGTAAAATTAAGTGATTTAAAAAATATATTCACGGATATGTACAGCATCACCACAAATTTAGAACATTTTATCACCTCATAAAACAAAACACCCAGGTGCGGTGACTCATGCCTATAATCCCAGCACTTTGGGAAGCTAAGGTGAGAGGATTGCCTGAGCCCACGAGTTCGATACCAACCTGGGCAACTTGGCAAGACCTTATCACTACAAAAAATAAAATAAAATAACTGGACGTGGTGGCACATGCCTGTAGTTCCAGCTACTTGGAAGGCTGAGGCAGAAGGATCGCCTGAGCCCAGCTGGTCAAGGCTGTGGTGGCCGGGAGCATGCCGCTGCCTTCCAGTGTAGGTGACAGAGTGAGATGCCAACTCAAAAAAAAAAAAGCAAAAACAAAAACAGAACAGAACAAAAAACACTGCTATAACACTTAACAGTTACTTCCTCATTTTCTCCCAACCTTAATAAAAAACTTATCTACTATGTGTTTTCTATAGATTTACCTGTACTGAACATTTCACATAAATGGTATCCTACATACCTTTTGTGACTGACTTCTTTCACTTAGCATAACGTCTTAATGTTCATCAATCTTATAGCTTGCGTCAGTATTTCTTTCCTTTTATGGTTGAGTAAAATTCCATTGCCTAAATCTACCAAACTTTGCTTATTTTTTCTTTAGTTAATGGACATTTGGTTTGTTTCCACCTCCTAGATATTATGAATAATGCTGCTGTGAACATTTGTCTACAAGTATTTCTGTGGACACATGTTTTAATTTCTCTTGGGTATTTCCCCAGGAGTGGAATTGCTGGATCATATTCTAACTCGATGTTTAACCATTAAAAGAACTTTCCAAAAAGACTGCATCATTTATCTGTTTGTTTGTGTATTTACTTTGAGATGAGGTCTTCTCTATGTTGCCCAGTCTGGATTCAAACTTCTGGCTCAAGGGATTCTCCCACCACAGCCTTGTAAGGCGTTGGGACTACAAGAATATGCCATCACACCCAGCCTCGACTGCACCAGTCTGTATTTCCCTCAGAAGAGCATGTAGATTCTTATTCTTTTTTCTTTTTTCTTTTTTTGAGTAGGACTCTCACTCTGTCACCCAGGCTGGAGTGCAGTGGCATGCTCAGGGCCACCACAGCCTCAACGTGCTGGGCTCTGGTGATCCTTCCGCCTCAGCCTTCCAAGTAATTGGAACTACAGGCCTGCACCACCACGCCTGGCTGATTTTTTAAAAAACTTTATTGTAGAAACAAGGTCTTGCCAAGTTGCCCAGCTGGTCTCAAATCCCTGGACTCAGGCAGTCCTCTCGCCTCTGCCTCCCAAAGTGCTGAGATTATAGGCGTGCACCACTGCGCCCTGCCGGATTCTTACTCTTTACATCCTTGTCAACACTTGCTATTATCTGACTTTTTCATTGTAGCCATCCTAATGGTGTGAAATGGTATCCTATAGTGGGCTTTGATTTGTAGATTTGTATTTTGCTGATGACTAATGATATTGAGCATCTTTTCACGTACTTATTGGCCATTTGCATATCTTCTTTGGAGAAATGTCTGTTTATGCCTCTTGCCCATTTTTTTAATGGGTTTTTTGTCTTTTTATTATTAAACTGTAAAAGTTCCTTTCTAGGTATATTTGTATATAGAGTATATTAAAAATAAGCATCTAAAATATATACATGTATCTAGAATATATAAAGAACTCTTATGACTCAACAATAACGTATCATTTTCAGATATATGATTTGCCAGAATTGTCTCCCATTATGTGGGTTGTCTTTTCATTTTCTTAATAGTGATCTTTGAAACACAAATATCTTTCATTGTAATGAAGTTCCATTTATCTATTTATTTTCTTTTGTTGCTCATGCTTTTGGCTTCGTATCTAAGAAGCAATTGCCGAATCAAGGTCATGGGCATTTATTCCTATGTTTTCTTGAGGTTTATAGTTTCAGGTCTCATATTTAAGAATTTGATCCACTCAGTTAATTTTTGCTTATGGCTCAAAGACTCCAATGTCAATCTCTTGCATGTGGCTCTCTGATTGTCCCAGCACCAAAGCCACTTGTCAGGATGAAATTTCCCGAGCAAATCATCTTGCCACCCTCACTGAAAATCAGTTGACCACCATGTTGATGTCTGGACTCTGAATTCTATACTACTGATCTGTATGTCTGTCCTTATGCTAGTGCCACACTGTCTTGATGACTTTGCTTTGTAGTAAGTGTGGTCATCGGAAAGTACGAGTCTTCCAACTCTGTTCTTTTTCAATTATTTTGGTCATTCTGGATTCCTTGTATTTTCATCTAATTTTAGGGGCATCTTGTTCATTTCTGGAAAAGAGAAAGAGAGCAATTGACGTTTTGGTAGAGACGGCATGGACTCTTTAATCAATTTCAAAATATTAACTCTTCCAAACCATGTCTTTTTTTTTTTTTTTTTCTTTTCAGCACGTTTGAGTTCCTTGTGGATCCAAGATGTTAAGCCTTTGTCAGACCTGGAGTTGGCAAATACTTTTTCCCAGTCTGCGGGCTGTCTCCCTGCTCTCTTGATGGTTTCTTTGGCTTTCTTGTCAGTTTAATGAGGTCCCACTTGTCTATCTTATCTCTTATGGCCTGTGGGTTTCCCGTTCTGTTCAGGAATTGAATGCCAGTTCCAATTTCCATAAGGGTGTGTCCCGCATTTTCTAAGGTTCTTATGATTTTAGGTTTTACATTTAGGTCTCTGATCCATTTAGAGTTAATTTTTGTGTATGGGGATAGATAGGGGTCTTGTTTGAGTCTTCTGCATGTGGTCAGCCAGTTTTCCCAGCACCATTTACTGAATAGGTTCTCCTCTCCCCAGTGGTGGGTGGTGGAGACTTTGTCTCACTAATCATCAAGGAGATGCAAATCAAAACCACACTGAGATAAAACCACACTGAGATGCAAATCAAAACCACACCTAACTCCATTCAGAATGACAGTCATCAGTAACTCAAAAAATAACAGTTGCTGGAGAGGGTGTGGTGAAAAGGGCACACTTACACACTGTTGGTGGGAGTGCAAACCAGTGCAACCCCTGTGGAAAGCAGTGTGGCGATTCCTAAAAGCTCCAAATATCGACCTCCCATATGACCCCACAATCCCCCCACTGGGAGCACACCCCGAAGAACTCAAATCACTCTATGAAAATGATACCTGCACATGTATGTTTATCACAGCATTGTTCACAATAGCAAGAACCCGGAATCAACCATGCTGTCCATCAAAAGAGGACTGGATTTTTAAAATGTGGTACATATACACAATGGAATACTACGCAGCCATAAGAAAGAACAAAATCATGAATTTCGCAGCAACCTGGATGGAGCTAGAGACTATAATACTGAGTGACCTCTCACAGAAACAAAGATCCGAGCATCACATGTTCTCACTCATATAGTGGACCCTGAACATCCATCATAATACTATAAGAAAAGGACTGACAGTGGTGGGAAACCATGGCGGGGAGGGAGGGGAAGGGAGGTGGAATTAACGGTAGTCAACATCTGTCTGGGGATGGAGAGACACCCCCCATCAACAAGGGTGCCTGAACGAAACACACTTGCACACCCAACCCTCAACTGTACCCCACAATACCAAAACAAAAAAATATTGATTAATTAAAAAAAAAAGAACCATCAGTTCTTGGGATGGTTTCATGAGCGGAGGGTGGTAGGAAGAAAATGCTGTCACAAGCCAAAGTCGGCTGTAAGGCTCTTTGGTTCTGCTCCTCGTTAAGGCTCACATTAAGATACCTGTTGAAGAGAATGCCCTTTTATCCTGTTCTGCTTCCCTCCCCCTGACTGCCTACTCCTCCACCACCAGCTCAGGGGTCCTGCAGCCCTAGCATCTGCCTCATCCTTGCAGGAACCCCGGCAGGAGCTGACGTGTGGAGCCATGCTGTCTCCTGCGTGGTGTCCTGTGATCCCAAACCACGCCTTGACCATATTATTCTCAGTTGGATGAAAGGCTCACGTGAGCCTGTAATCCCAGCACTTTGGGAGGCTGAGGTGGGAGGAGTACTTGAGCCCAGGAGTTCAAGACCAGCCTGGACAACATGGTGAGACATCGTCTCTTAAGAAATCAATCAATCAATCAGTCAGTCAATTAGCTGGGCATGGTGGTGTGCACTCTGTCGCCCAGACTGGAGTGCAGTGGCCACTCCCGGCCACCGCAGCCTCGACCTGCTGGGCTCCGGCGATCCTTCCGCCTCAGCCTTCCGAGTGGCCGGAATGACAGGCGCGCACTACCACACCTGGCCAATTTTTCGATTTATCGTAGAGATGAGGCCTCGCCAAGTTGCCCAGGCGGGCCTCGAACCCGCGGACTCAGGCAATCCGCTCACCTCAGCCTCCCAAAGGCGCGGGATTACAGGCTGAGCCACCGAGCCCGACTGGTTGAGTCCTTTTAACCCTTCCCTTTGATGGGAGAAGGTCATTAAGGCAATTGGGAGGTGATCTGCTCCACATCACCATGATGGGGCAGGTAAGTGCAGGTACTGACGTCAAGTGATGGACAGCAGGCAGATGGGTGGGTTAGTCACATGATTGCTGCCATGGTGGTGGGCTAGGTAGGAGGAGACAAGGGGAGGGTTTTTTTCTGGAAGAGAACTGTTAGACATTTCCAATCCACAAGCACCTTAGCAAAGAGGTGGTCTTATTATCATTGCTGTGGTTTTAGCCAGCAAAGGGTCCAGAAAGTTTCTTAGAGATTATGATGCTAAATCATGAATTGAGTGGTTGGGATGTCCTTGTCTTGCAGCTGATGGAGATTTGCCAATGGGTGGGGTAGGCTGCCAGCTTGGTCTGCAGTAAAAATGTCTGAATGCTTCCTAAAACCCGCCTATTGGAAATTTATCAATCTATGTCTAACTTGTGCTAGATTCAAAACGTGTCAGTCTAAGCAAAAATGGTTATGCTGAGGCAAAATGTGAACTAAGGTTATTCTAAGTTTCTCGAGGTCCCCTCTTTCAGATAGGGACGAGGTTTTGCCATGTTGGCCAGCCTGGTCTCAAACTCCTGGCCTCAAGCAATTCTCCAATATTGGCCTCCCAAAGTGCTGGGATAACAGGTGTGAGCGATCACACCTGGCTAGAATGTCTTTATTTTGCCTTCATTTTCAAAAGATAGTTGGATATAGCTGGATATAGGATTTGGGGTTGACAGTTTTTCTCTCCCTCTTTTTTTTTTTTTTTGAGTTGGAATCTCACTCTGTTGCCCAGGCTGGAGTACAGTAGCACTCTCACGGCCACCCCAGTGTCGATCTGCTGGGCTCTGACGATCCTTCCACTTCAGCCTTGCAAGTAACTGGAACTACTGACATATGCCACCATGCCTGGCTATTTTTAATTTAATTGCAGCAATGAGGTCTTACCAAGTTGCCTGGGTTGGTCTCAAACCCACAGACTCAGGCAGTCCACTCACCTCAGCTTCCCAAAGTGCTAGGATTACAGGCTGAGCCACCAAGCATGGCCTCGTTTTTTTTTTTTTTGAGTTGGAATCTCACTCTGTCGCCCAGGCTGGAGTGCAGTGGCATACTCACAGCCACCGCAGCTTCAACCTGCTGGGCTCAGGCGATCCTTCCACCTCAGCCGTCCAAGTGGCTGGAACTACAGGCATGCGCCACCATGCCCCGCTAATTATTTGATTAATTGTAGAGACAAGTTCTCGCCAGGTTGCTCAGGCTGGTCTCAAACCCCAGGAATCAGTCAATCCTCTCACCTCTGCCTCCCAGAGTGCTGGGATTTCAGTCATGAGCCACCACGCCCAGCTCTTAGCACATTTTGAATATGTTATCCAGTGACTTTTGGCCTCAATTGGTTCTGATGGTAAGTCAGCTATCATTTTTTTTTTTTTGAGTTGGAGTCTCACTCTGTCGCCCAGACTGGAGTGCAGTGGCAGCTCCCGGCCCCCACAGCCTCGACCTGCTGGACTCCGGCAATCCTTCCGCCTCAGCCGTCCAAGTAGCTGGAACTACAGGCACACGCTACCACGCCCGGCTCATTTTGATTTATTGTAGAGATGAGGTCTCTCCAAGTTGCCCAGTCGGGTCACGAATCAGCTATCATTCTTAAGCTTCTACTGTAAATGATGAGCTGTCTTCCTCTTCCTGTTTCCAAGATTTTCTTTGTCTTTGGCATTCAGTATTTTTAATGTGATGTGTCTGTTTGTGGATCTTTATCCTATCTGAAGTGTGTTGATCTTCTTGAATGTGTAAATCAATGTTTTTCTATCAATTTGGGGCATTATCAGTCATATTTTCTTTAAATTTTTTTCTGCTTGTTTCTCTCTCTCTTCTCTTTCTAGTATTCCCATTTCACATATTTTAGTGTGCTCAGTGTTGTCCCATATTTTTCTGAGGCTCTGTTCATTTTTCTTTCTTTGAGTCAGAGTCTCACCCTGCCACCCAGGCTGAAGTGCAGTGGCACGCTCACGGCCACTTCACCAGCCTCAACCTGCTGTGCTCAGGCGATCCCTCCACCTCAGCCTTCCAAGTAGCTGGAACTACAGGCATGCACAACCATGGCCAGCTAATTTTTTATTTATCATAGAGACGAGGTCTTGCCAAGTTGCCTAGGCTGGTCTTGACCTACTGAGCTCAGACAATCCTCTCGTCTCTGCCTCCCAGAATGCTGGGATTACAGGCATGAGCCAATGTGCCCAGCTCTGTTCATTTTTCTACACTTTAAAATACCTCTGTTCTTAAGATTATATAATCTTTATGAATCTGTCTTCAAGTTCATTATTTGCTTCTTCTGTCAGCTTAAATCTATCATCACCCTGAGCCCGTAGGTTCGAGACCCGCCTGGGCAACTTGGCAAGACCTCATCTCTACAATAAATCAAAAAATCAGCCAGGCATGGTAGCGCGTGCCTGTAATTCCAGCTGCTCGGAAGGCTGAGGCGGAAGGATCGCTGGAGCCCAGCGGTTCGAGGCTACGGTGGCCGGGAGCGGCCACTGCACTCCAGTTTGGGCCACAGAGTGATTCTCCAACTCAAAAAAAAAACAAACAAAAAAACCTATTATCGTGCCTCTAGTGAATTTTTTATTTTAGTTATTCTACTAATTTTTTTTTTTTTTTGAGTTGGAGTCTCACCCTGTCTCCCAGACTGGAGTGCAGTGGCCGCTCCCGGCCACTGCAGCCTCGACCTGCTGGGCTCCGGCAATCCTTCCGCCTCAGCCTTCCGAGTAGCCGGAATTACAGGCATGCGCTACCACGCCCGGCTGATTTTTTGATTTATTGTAGAGATGAGGTCTCCCTGCCCAGGCGGGTCTCGAACCCGCGGGCTCAGGCAATCCACTCACCTCAGCCTCCCAAAGGCGCGGGATGACAGGCTGAGCCACCGAGCCTGGCTTTATTCTACTAATTTTAACTCCAGAATTTCCATTTTGTTCCTTTTTATAATTTGTGTATCTTTATTGCTATATTCTATTTGATGCAACTTTGTTATCATACCTTCTTTTACTTCCTTTTCACAGTTTTCTATAGTTCTTTTAAGATATTTATAAGGACTACTTTGAAGTTGTTGTTAAATCTGACTTCTGGCTGGACTTGGTGGCTCAGCCTATCATCCCAGCACCTTGGGAGGCCGAGGCGAGTGGATTGCCTAAACCCACAGGCCCAAGACCAGCCAGGGCAACTTGGCGAGACCTCGTCTCTACAATAAATCAAAAATTAGCCGGGCATGGTAGTGTGTGCCTATAGTTCTGGCTACTTGGAAGGCTGAGGAGGAAGCGCAGCAGATCAACGCCGGGGTGGCTGTGAGTGTGCCACTGCCCTCTAGCCTGGGCAATGGAGTGAGACTCCAACTCAAAAAAAAAAAAAAAAAATCTGACTTCTGGTCACTCTCACAGGCAGATTCTGTTGCCTGCTTTTTTCCTGGTTTCTGGGTCATACTCTTCTGTTTCTTCTCATGTCTTATTTTAGAGAGGAAAACTGAACATTTTAGATAATATAGCTGGAGCAACTTAGCACTGGTCTCCCACTTCCTGGTCTTGTTTTTGTTATCTGCTTATTTGTTTAGTGATGTCTATTCCACCCTAATGTTGGTTCATTGCTGTATTGTTCTCAACCTTGTTCAGGGGCGCAAACTGTCCCACGGAAAATCCAATCAGGTTCATTCGAAGGAATAGGCATTGAAGTCAGTGTTTGAGACTTGTTCCGGCCCCAGAAGGGTTTCTCTCAGCTGTCTCTTTTCCTGGCTGTCTCCAAAAACCAGCCAGCCCAGAGGTTAGCCGTCTTCTCCAGTGAATCTACCAATCTCCTTTGGATTGTCTTTTGCCACAACCTCTGGTATCTGTGGGAGCACCCGTAGGCTTCAGCCTTTCCAAACTTGGTTACAAATGAAGTTAACTCCTTTGGGGGAAGAGACTTAAAACCCTCTGTTGTGAATTTCCCCCTCCCCACTCATGCCTCACCTCCTGGGCAAAATTACGGTGCCATCATGGCTTTGGAGCTGGGACAATCCATGCTTCTCTCTGAATGACACTCCTGCTTCAGGATCTGAGTGCCCAGTGGAGGGGACCCCTCAGGTCTTCTTGGCTTGCCTCTCCCACCACGGAACCTCTGTCTTACAAACCAGAGCAGGGGGTTAAGGGTGCCAGCATTCTCAGGGGTGCCATGCCCACAGCCCAGTGGGGGCTGGGTGGAAGAAGGGAGCCCTCACCTCTTGGCCACACTTACCAGAATAATGCCTCAGCAACCAGTAGCTGGGGGCAGGATCAGAGATTCTGATTTCTTATCCCTCTTGGGAAGGAAGTCTTACTAGAGGCAAGGGACTTCTGTGTTCTTGGCTGCACTAGACTGGAGTGGTATTTCCAGCTCCTTGAGCTCAGGGCGTCAGGAGTGGGTCTCAGTTTAAATACCACAGACTCTCACTGTTCTTACTAAATTTTGGTAGATTTTCTTGAATAAATGTTTATTCGTCTTTTTATATGCCTTTAGGACCACTTCCAAAAGGTGCCTGAGTGCTGTGGTAAGCTTTCCGCCCCCAGTGCAAGTAGCATGGGCAAGAAATATCCCTTTGCTGTTTTAAGCCACTGAGAGTAGGGAGTTTTTGTTACCACAGCAAATCTAGCTCAGGGGTTCTCAAACTTGAACATGCGTTAGAAACACCCAGAAGGCTTGTCAAAACAGAGTGCTGGGCCTCTCCCCCACCCCCGGAGTTTCCAATTCAGCAGATCTGGGTTAGTGCCTGATAATTCACTATTTTTTTTTTTTTTTGAGTTGGAGTCTAACTCTGTCGCCCAGACTGGAGTGCAGTGGCTGCTCCCGGCCACCGCAGCCTCGACCCGCTGGGCTCCGGCGATCCTTCCTCCTCAGCCTTCCGAGTAGCCGGAATTACAGGCACGTGCTACCACGCCCGGCTGATTTTTTGATTTATTGTAGAGATGAGGTCTTGCTGCCCAGGCGGGTCTCGAACCCGCGGGCTCAGGCAATCCACTCGCCTCAGCCTCCCAAAGGCGCGGGATGACAGGCTGAGCCACCCAGCCCGGCTGATAATTCACATTTCTAACAAGTTTTCAGGGGCAGTCGGTGCTGCCGGTCCAAAGACGACACTTTGAGAACCAGTGCTCCAGCCCGTCCTCTTGGATTATGGGGGGATAAATAGTAGCACAATAGTATTTACTTCATAAGACAGGTATAAGTTATTGTGGCAGTAAGAGCTGCAAAGCATTTAGAAGAGGTAGCCTTCGTATTATTAGGTCTCCAAGTTTTCTTAATATAAAGATACTCTCAGGCTTTTAATACTGTTAGCTCTTTAACCCAGATCACTAGAGTTCCTAGCATCTCCAGCTTTCTCTTGTACTGTTTCTTGATCCACTTCCAGAGCAGACCAATTGCTGAGGACAGATAGTCGTCTGGGCAGGACTGTCAACCGAACTCCACACTCTTACCCACTTTTTTAGTCAGCCTGCTCGACCCTGCAGACCTGAAGGACAGCCCTGTCTCTCTCCAGGTTCACAAGGGCTCGGGAGCTTCGTGTCTGCAGCGCCCTGTTCCCATCAGGGCTGAGCTGGGTGTCTTCCTTCTTGATGGACTGACAGACCCAGGACGAGTCCCCAGGCTGCTAACGGGAAGGAAGAGAAAAGATAAACAGCTGTCAGATATCTTCCTTGTGAACAGATTGTGTAAGGGGAAAGATTAAAAAAAAAGCCAGATCAAGGGGCGGGGAAGTGTTTTCTGCGACATCCCCAGACCTTTGTCCAGCTGCTTTAAAGAGTCAGGAGGTTGCCAACTGTGGTGCAGGAAAAAGATCCAGGGAGAAGGCAAGCGCAGGCCCCTTTGCACGGAGGAGAGGGAAGCATGCAGGGGCTACCGTGGGCTAAGCTGTGATACCTGGTACTTTGATGCCCCATATCTTGCCATCTGAGGTCCTCAGGCCAGGCACAGACAGCGACAGCGGCCAGCGTTCTATCCCCTGCGCCACTAACTCATCCAGTCCTTCCAACAGCAAAGCAGGCCAGGCTCGGTGGCTCAGCCTGTAATCCCGCGCCTTGGGAGGCCGAGGTGAGTGAATTGCCTGATCCTGCGGGTTCAAGACCCACCTGGGCAACTGGCGAAGCCTCATCTCTACCATAAATCAAAAAATCAGCCGGGCATGGTAGCGCGTGCCTGTAATTCCGGCTACTCGGAAGGCTGAGGCGGAAGGATCGCCGGAGCCCGTGGGTCGAGGCTGTGGTGGCCGGGAGCGGCCACTGCCTCCAGTCTGGGCGACAGAGTGAGACTGACTCCAACTCAAAAAAAAAAAAAAAAAACAGCAAAGCAGGTGCCATTATTACCCTCCTTTTACAGATGGGAGAACTGAGGCAGAGTGGTTAAGTGTTTTGCCCAAGGCCACACAGCTAGTTAAGAGTCAGAGCCGGGAGTCGAACCCAGATGTTTCTGGAGTCTCTGTTCTAGCCCCTTTGCCGTGCACTCGGATGTTCCCTGGAATGCAAATGCCGCATGGACAGGGATGTTGACCGTCCTGCTCCCCGCTTTACTCCCGGCCTGGGAATCGTGTCTCCCCGTAAGAAATTCTCCCCGGACACTTGTGGGACGAGTGAGAGAATTCCCGGTTTTCTGCTCATGGAATCTTGGTCACACAAAGAAGGCTCAGAGAAGAGGAACTCCTCCAAGGTCTCCTGGGTGTGGTGTGGCCAGAACCACCGCTCAAGTCCAATTAGATGAATTAAGTGCCTGCAGCCTCTGCCAGGGCAACGGCTTCTCCCCTCAGCGCCCAGGGCATGGCAAGGTTCTGCCAAGCAGAGGCCGCTGCCCGGGAAGAAGGGCCGGGCTCCAGGGAGGGTGGAGAGGGCACCCTGCCACCGCCTGGTCTGGCCGAGGCTGGAAGCCCACACCCTGGACGTCACGGGAGGGAGACACTGAAGGCTGCTCTGTGACGATACTGAGCTTGGACACAAGAAGGAATCTGGAGATTTTCGCCATGACCTAGACCCTGGGTCGCGGTCAGAGAGAGCCCCGTTTGAATCCTAGTGTGTACAGATAGGGATGATAGCAGCTTCAAAGTCTGCCGTACAGATTGAACGAAGGCATGCCCTTCTCCTGGTCCCTTCCCAGACCTGGCCCAGGGCCTGATCCCCAGGAAGACGGCCTCCCCGACCCGAAGCCTGGAGTGGATCTTCCAGAGCGGGGCTGGGACGCTGGAGAACTGGGCAACCTGGGCAGGGTGTGATTGCGCCCCAAATAGGTCCCTTTTCCAGCCGGTCACATTTCCCACAGTTGCTGACCCAGAGACAGCTGGAAGACTGGCAGGCCCAGTGGGGAGGGACGGAGGGAGGGCCGGGAGGAATGACCTTGACCCTGTTCGCCCCCAGCCTCTCAGGGGCCAAGTCTTGTGGTGGGAAGTGTATCAGAGTGGCGGGGAGGGGGGTGGGCTTAAGGCAGGGACAGCGGCCCTTGGAGCGGTGGGGGTCTTGTGTCAAACGTAACTCCGGCCCCACCGCCAGAAAGTCCGTTTCTTGGGGGGCCTGGGACGGGCCCTGGAATCTCCGTCGTAAGGAGCCCCCCAAATGCCCTGCTGTGGACCCCAGACTGCTCTGCACGTTGCACTGGCTGAGGGGCTCCTCCCACTTCCGTCCTGGTTCAGGCTCGCCCTAAGGTCCCCCTCCTGCTTCTGCCTCAGTTTGGCCTGCTCTCAGATCACGGAAGGCCTAGGGGTGGCCTGGGACGCCTACTTGAAGCTTCCAGCTGAAGTCCCCCCGCCCCGGCCCGCATTCCTCACGCACGGGGGCCGGCTGACCCTTCCTCCACCTCAACTCTGCCCAGGGATTTGCAGTGTCCCCTCCGCGGCTGGTCTGAGCCAATCCCAGGCAGCAGCCTCAGCCGGGCGCCCCTTCCTCAGCTGGGACGTGGGACCCAGTGGCCTCGTTTGGGAAGCAGCCCCAGGGGCGGGCGGCACGTCTGGGGCCTGGTCAGGAGGCGGAGGAGGTGGAAACTCGGCAGGATGGTCAAACGAGGCGTGACCAGAGGGTGGGGCAGGGGGTGGAGGGGCTGGCCGGGTCGGCTCTGTTCCATGCACAAGCATGTGCAGGATGCCATGTGGCTATTTTTACTCCTGCCAAGGAAATAGCTGATTTATGGGAGGCCTGGTCCCCTTCAGGGCTAGGTTATAAATACACCTGGCCCCACACTCCCCATTACCCGGAGCAAAGGCCCAGGCCCTGTCCTGTGTGGCCTCTCTCTCTCCGGCCCTGCTAACATGTGGCTTTCTCCTTTGTCGCTCTACTGTGAAGGCCCAGCTCACCGCGGTCCCAGGGCCTCAGTGTGGCTCCGTTTATCAGACGCTTTCTGGAGTCACAGTTTCGGGGAGCCAGCTTTGAGGTTCGCATCTCCAGGGACAGGTCCGGGCGACAGGCAGGAGAGGGGGGTACAGGCAGGAGCTGGGGAGGGGGCTAAGAAAAATGGCCTCTTGGCCGGGCTCGGTGGCTCGGTCTGTAATCCCACGTCTTGGGAGGCCGAGGTGAGTGAATTGCCTGAGCCCATGGGTTCAAGACCCACCTGGGCAACTTGGCGAGACCTCATCTCTACAGTAAATCAAAATGAGCCGGGCGTGGTAGCGCGCGCCTGTAGTTCCGGCTCCTTGGAAGGCTGAGGCGGAAGGATCGCCGGAGCCCAGTGGGTCGAGGCTGCGGGGGCGGGGGCGGACACTGCACCCAGTCTGGGCGACAGAGTGAGACTCCAACTCAAAAAAAAAAGAAAAGAAAAATGGCCTCTTTTCCGAGGTGCACCCATCTGACCCCGGCTCCTTCCTGGAAAGTAGCCAGGCAGGAAGGAGAGGGTGCCCAGGGGTCTGGCTTCCGAAAGGGCAGGCAGTTGCTGGCCGTGGAAAGACCCCATCCTCTGGAGGTCTGTTCTCGGCTGTTCCACCTACCGGCCACGGGGTCTTGGGCAAGTCCCTTAATTCCTCTGACCCTCAGTTTGTCTTCTAAGAATGGGCACGAAGACCCATCCCTTGTGGTCCATGTGTGTGACGTTCAGGCCGGGCTGGACAGACAAGGGACCATCGTCAGGGTGGCAGCCCCTATCCAACAGGCACCCTCTCCCCTGAGGAGCCCGGGTGCTCACGAAGTGGGGCCCAGCCACGCGAGACCAGGTCCCACCTCTACCCTGTCCCGGCAGGCAGGCTGGGCTGCTTCTCGTGAGCTCTGGACACTCAGCTCCCGTTGTTCCCGGGAGGCAGAGACCAATCAGTGCAGCTTCCAGGCCAGAGAAGTGGATTTTCAAACCTGGCTTAGCAAGGCTAGGAGTGGTCCCTCGTAGACACTGGGAGCTCCCAGGGGCCGGGGGTTCATCTGAACCCACCAGTCAGCCATCGCTCCAGTGATGCTGCGTAAAAAACCACCCCAAGCTGGGCTCGGTGGCTCAGCCTGTCATCCCGAGCCTTTGGGAGGCTGAGGTGAGTGGATTGCCTGAGCCCGCGGGTTCGAGACCTGCCTGGGCAGGCGAGACCTCATCTCTACAGTAAATCAAAAAAAAAATCAGCCGGGCGTGGTAGCGCACGCCTGTAATTCCGGCTACTCGGAAGGCTGAGGTGGAAGGATCGCCGGAGCCCAGCGGTCGAGACTGCGGTGGCCGGGAGCGGCTACTGCTCTCCAGTCTGGGTGACAGAGTGAGACTCCGACTCAAAAAAAAACACCAAAAAACCAAATACCCAGAAGCTTGAAACAGCAAGCATCTGTTTCTCACTCAGCTTCTGGCCAGGCCTGCACCACCCGTGTCTTATCCTCCCAGGGCCAGCAGGTTAGGGCAGAGCCAGGCCTACGCTGCCCCTAAGACAAGAGGCCAGGGGGCCAGCCCAGAGGCACAAGCCCCTTGCGAGCCTCTGCTCACCTTATCTGCTACATCCAGTCACTTGGCCAAGCCCACGTGAGTGGGTGGGGACGCACACGCCTCCCAGGTTTGTGGGAAGGGGGTGGATATTACTGAACAATAATCTAGTTCTCCAATAATCGAATTAATTGATTTCCAGCTGCTGCCTGCACGATGACTGGAATCCCTGGAGACCCTTTGGGGACAAGAAGGCTGGGAAAGGGCAGACAGGGCATCGTGTCTCTGTCCAGAGCACAGGCTTCTTCAAGGTGGGGCATGGGGGAGGGGCTACATTATTCTTGCGTTCTACTCTTGTGCCACGTCCTTGGCCCGGGCAGCGGGGAAGACCAGGATTTGCTCCAGACAGAATACAAAAAGGAAGAAGGGATTTCTGACACTCACACGACGTTCACACGTACCATTTTACCTCCTTGTTGAAGAATGGACTTGGCTGGGCTCGGTGGCTCAGCCTGTCATCCCAGCACTTTGGGAGGCCAAGACGAGTGGATTGCCTGAGCCTGTGGGTTCGAGACCCGCCCGGGCAACTCGGTGAGACCTCGTCTCTACAATAAATCAAAAAGAAATTAGCCAGGTGTGGTAGCGCGCGCCTGTAGTTCCAGCTACTTGGAAGGCTGAAGCGGAAGGATCGTCGGAGCCCAGCAGGTCGAGGCTGCGGTGGCCAGGAGCGGCCACGGCACTCCAGTCTGGGTGACACTCAAAAAAAAAAAAGGACTTAATGCCACTTCCCTAAGCAAAGTTCAGGGGAAACTGGACAAGGCCTAGAGTCTTCCACAGGGTTTGTTATGAGGAAAACAAACCAGATGAGAAAAAGGGGCGCCTCCCTCTTGGGCCCCTGGAATTTGTGGGGAGTGGACGGCAGAGAAAAGAGGAAGCGCCTGGCCCCGGAGTCCTGGTGTGGGCGTCCCCATCTCAGCCGCTGCTGGGGGCAGTTGTGAGGCGTCAGTGGAGGCGGATGGAGGGCTCCCTTGCCCTGCTGTCCCATGGACCTGGGGAAGGGACCCCTGCAGGCGGCCGCGCCATCCTGGAACCAGTGGCATCAAAACGGCCGTGGGGACACACCTTGGCATGACCTCTTCAAGGTCCCTCATGGCAGGTCCCGCAGCAGAAGTCCCTGGGTTCAAAGCCAGCCATGGACCAGACGCGGTGGCTGACGCCCGCAATCCCAGCACTTTGGGAGGCTGAGGCGGAAGAATCGTTTGAGGAGTTCGAGACCAGCCTGGACCACATAGCAAGACCTCCCCTCTGCAAAAAATTAAAAAATGAGCCGGATGCGGTGACGGGCACCTGCAGTCCCAGCTACTTCGGAGGAGGCTGAGGCAGAAGCATCGCCTGAGCCTAGGGGGTGAGTCACGATCGTGCCACCGCCCTCCAGCCTGGACAACAGAGTGAGACTCTTACTCAAAACAAACAAACAAAAGCCAGCTACGGTGGCAGCTGTGGTGGGCCAAGTGCCATCTCGCAGAGGGCAAGAGGGGACAGACGACAGGCCTGGGTCCCAGGGACTGGCAAACACCAGCAGGTTCTGGGCGAGCATGGGGTTGAGGCCCTTCACCCCCTGTACCTTCCCGTGTCTTTGGGAGAGAAGGGGAGAGAGGCAGGTGGTTTTCAGAGACTCAGAGCCCCTGACGGGGACTTTACACCTGATCAGATGAGACACGCAACGTTTCCCTGCCACCCTACGCTGATGCAGCCCACACGCTGCCAGAGCTGGTATCCTCCCCCGTGAAAATGGGTCTGAGCAGTTCACTCAGCTGAGTGTTCGTGGCCAGCCCGTTGCCCTTGGAGATGGGCTCTCTCCACCCCCCCAGGTGACTCCAGCCGCCCTGGGGTGGCAGAAGCCTCTGGTGGTCTCTCAGAACCTCTCTTTTCTTCCTCCCATTGTATTTGAACCTCTGAGTCTCAGGTGAGCACGTTGCCCCCCAGAATAATCTCTTGTCCTTGCAGCTAGGGTGATTACAAATTATGAATGGATTTGTAATCCGTTCCTGCCAACGGATTACAAAAAGAAATGTTGCCTGCCAGCTTCCGAAAGCCTTCCTGCAACACACCCACCCATATCCTTTGCCACTCCTTCATCTCTTCCTCCATGCCACTGCCTGAAATGTGGGTGTGATGGCTGGGACTCTAGCAGCCACCTTGGGCCAAAAGGTCAAAAACCACATTCCAGGGGTGTGTGGTGAGATGGAGAAAGCCTGGGTCCCTCAGGAATTCATGGAGCTGAGCTGCCAAGTCAGCCCTGACTGCCTACCTCTGGACTTCGGCTTGAGAAAGAGCCGGTGGAGGAGAAAACTGTCTCTTTTGTTGAAGCCGCTACTATTTCACATGCCCGTAAATAACACACCAAACTCCCTGTGCCTGGAACGTGCTGTGTTCTTTCACACCTCCAGGTCTTGCACGTGTGCCTCTCTTTTTCTGGAATGTCTTGTCCCCTGAAAAGCTCCCATCTAGCCTGAGAAACTCTCCTCAGCAAAACCTTCCCAAACCCTCCTAGACAGAGCAAGTTGCTCCCCGTGTGGTCTCCCACTCTGGGTCTGCTTGAGAGGCCTGTCTTTCCAGCCAAGCAAAATCAGAGTGGGTGGCTGGGCTCGGTGACTCAGCCTGTCATCCCAGCGCTTTGGGAGGCCGAGGTGAGTGGATTGCCTGAGCCCGTGGGTTCGAGACCCGCCCGGGCAACTTGGTGAGACCTCATCTCTACAATAAATCAAAAATTAGCCGGGCGTGGTAGCGCACACCTGAAGTTCCAGCTACTCGGAAGGCTGAGGCGGAAGGATCGCCGGAGCCCTGCAGGTCGAGGCTGCGGTGGCCGGGAGTGGCCACTGCACTCCCATCTGAGTGAGACTCCGACTCAAAAAAAAAAAAAATATCAGAGTGGGCAGGGGGCCACAGCCCTGGGCCGCACCAGACATGGCGTGGGGTGAGGAAGCCCCAGGGGACCCTCCCCATCCCCCCAGGGCATCTCTGGGAAGAGGTTCTGGATGGAGAAGACCCGGGGTCTCAGACAAGGGGCTGTGGTGAAGGGCCCAGGAGTCGGGGCACGGGAGGCCGCACAGGGAAGTGTGGGTCCTGCTCCCCGGAACCTTCTACTTCCCACCCTGGGCGGGCACGGACTGGGCACCCTCTCTGTAGCCGTGCGACGGGCCCGCCCAGGACGCCGCTCTCCCCGGCACTGCCCTCCCCTCCAGAGCCAACTCCGTCCGAAGCAGTGATGCTGTTGAGCGCTGGCCTCCAGGCCCTGGAACAGACACGGGCCCAACTTCAGACTGAGCCCCGCGCTTTTCCACGCACCCACGTGTGTCGGGGCCGTCCAGACGCCGGAGACAAAGACCCCTAAGCCTTCTTTTTGTTGCTGGCTTTGGCAGAGTAGCTAGTTAGGCAGAGGGACCGAGTCCAGCAAGGTTGTGTGCTTGCGCTGGGCAGACGGACTGAGGGTGTTGACTGGAGTGGGAACCGCCGGAGGGCCGACGGTCTGGGCGTGGGGGGTCAAGGCCATCCCGGTGTCTACAACGCTCGCTGGGCGAGATGTCAGCCCAGCGAGGAAGACGAAGAGGAAGGAGGGACACGGGAGCGCAGGAGGGGTGGGGGACGCGAGATTCTGTCCCAGTCGCGTCACGCGGGGGACGTCTTGGGGGACGCCTGTCAGATACACCACGGACTGCCAGAACTCGGAGGGGACATCCGGCAAGAGATGGCAGCTTGGCAGGGGGCGTGTGGCTGAGACAGGTCACAGATGGACAAGGGAAGTTGAGGGACATCCACAGACCGCAGCGATGGGAGTCGAGGCCAGGGGGCCAAGCGCCTTCGCAGAGGACCCCAGATGTGGGTTCCATGTGGGCCGGGACCCTGTCACTCTGTCTCACCCCGTGTTGCCTGTGCCTCCCCCGAGTGACCGGGAAGGGAGGCTGTGAGCCCCAGCACGGAGGGGTGAGGCTGTGTTCCTAGCGGTGGCAGCTCTGAGCCCAGCAGGTGAGGCCAGGGGTCTGGGTCTGTAGCCCTGGGAGTCCCAGGGAGAGGCTTCTTCCGCGGCTCTGGGAACCAGGAGAAATCCTGGCAGGACGGACCCCCAGATTCAGGGCTCCGCGGGTGCCCGCTGTAATTGTCACCACCAACTGTGCCGTGATGGCCCTGTTCTGAAGCTGTGGAAACTAAGGCCCCAGGAGCCAAGCAGGGGGTGCGCACCCCTCCAGACAGGCAGCCCCTCCGAGCCGCGTTTGCAGCTGGATGCGTTTCCTTCCTGAAGTCACAGCCTCCAAGGTGGCACAGCTGGGACAGGAACCCAGGGTGTTGCCATCCACTCCAGGGCCCTTTCTGCCTGTCAGCTGCTGCCCTGTCTCCCCCAGGCCCCATCCCAGGGTTCCTGCAGGGATCCGTGGCTCCTGGGCTTCCTCCCTGCGGGTAGCCCCTGGGGGGGAGGGGACGGGCACAGCCACAGGCAGGGCGGCCCAAACCCTCAAGGGGGTCCGGTGCTCCCAGAGGTCAAAGAAACCCGGGGGGGAGGGGCTCAGCCTTCCATCCCGGCCCCCGTGGCCACAGAGCAGCCGTGGCTGTGGGGCTGGGGCGGGGGGGGGGAAAGCCCATCGGCCCCCTTCCCACCCCAGGCCCCGACTTCTCTGTATTTGTTTATTTACCTTGGAAAAGGCCCCACGGCCCAGGCAGGAAATGGGCCAATTTCAGGAGGCCGTGCCGGGAACAAGGAGCCACATTGTGCGCCCGGCCCAGGCTCCCCACCCGGGGCCTGCGCCAGAGCCGGGAGAGAGGGATCTGCGTGGGGGCCGGGCAGGAAGGGGCGTGGGGCCGAGCGGCTGCCAGCGCCCGAGCCAGGCCATCCGTGAAAGGGCTTCTGTGCGGGGGGCGGGGCGGGGGCTGCGGCTCCCCACCCCACGTGGGAGGGGACAGAGGCTGGGGGGGGAGGCGGCCGCCAGGCTGGGGAGGGCCCCATCAAGGCCCAGGGCCCACCTGGCACCAGCCTGCGCGCCCAGGGCGGAGGGAAGAGACCCAGGCCTGGCCTGGCACCCCCAGCAGCAACTCATGGGCAGATCCTGGCCCTCAGAGAGGGCACACTCTGCCCTCAGCCCTGCTTCCGGGGTCTCCCCTCCTGCCAGGCACCTGGTCTGCCCGCAGGCTGCCCTGCCCATTCTTAGTCCGAGGCCGGAAAGCCCTGTGGCCAGATTCAGCCCGAGTTGCCCAGGAGCAGGCTAGCTGGCTGGGGCTGAGGCCGTCATGTGGGCGGCTTGGGGACGGGGCTGGCCTCTCCCCCATCCTGGACTCTTCCCGGCCAGCAGGCTAGTGTTTGCATGGCTGACCATTCCTTCACTCATTCATGGAATGTCTGTTGCCTGCACACAGCCCTCTGACTCCTGGCCCCGACTTAGGGCGACAGTCTGCTCCGATCCTGCCTCCCTGGTTCCCAGAGTGTGAAATGCAAACCTGTCACCCCTGTCTCTAAAGGTCTGGAAGACTTCCTGCTGCTTTCGGGGTGAAGCCTGCAGGGTCTGCCACCCTCCCTTTGGCCCCATGCCAGGCTCCAGTCTGGAATTCCAGGCTACCCTGGGTTTCCCAGGGAGGGGACCGGGGCGAGGTGGGAGGAAAGAGGTGAGAGTGATTTCTCCCACCCGGCACTCAGGGAGCCTTCTGGATGGACACGTCCTTCCACTGGAAGACAGACCGGGGGTCCTCAGTCCTCTAGCCATGGACCAGGATGTCCATGGCCTATTAGGAACTGGGTCGCACCCCAGGAGGTAAGTGGCAGGCCAGTGAGTGAAGCTTCATCTGTACTTACAGCCGCTCCCATCGCCCGCATTACTGCCTGAGCTCCAACTGCCGGCAGAGCAGCAGTGGCATTAGATTCTCACAGAAGCACGAACCCCATTGTGAACTGCGCATGGGATTTAGGGTGCGTGCTCCTGGTAAGAATCTCATGTCTGATGCTCTGAGGCGGAGCTGAGGTGGTGATGCTAGCCATGGGGAGTAGCTGCAAATACAGACGAACATCAGCAGTGAGGCCAGGCTGCATCGCCCCCCCCCACCCGGTCTGTGGAAAAACTACTGTCTTCCACGAAACCAGTCCCTGATGCCAAAAAGGCTGGGAATCACTGCCAGGCCTCAGAATTGGGATGACGTCCTGGGACAAGAGTTGTGCACAACAGTCACCTGGTTTCTTCCACAGTGGTCCCCTCCCAGCACCTGGCACCTCCGCTCAGGGCATCCCTCTCTCCCCGACCCTCCTTTCTGTTCCTCAAAGCCTGATGTCACGCTGCACGTGTTTCATCTGGGGTCTTCCATCAGCTCCACTGGCCAAGACCGGCCTGTCTCCTTCTCTGTGTCTCCAAATGTGGGTCATACTGGGTGCTGAGTAAATATGGACTGAATAGAGAAAGGGAGGAAGGGAGCTTTCACTTTTTGCTTCATGTGTTCATGTTTCACGTACTTTTTTTTTTTTTTTTTGAGTTGGAGTCACTCTGTCACCCAGACTGGAGTGCAGTGGCGGCTCCCGGCCACCGCAGCCTCGACCCGCTGGGCTCCGGCAATCCTTCCGCCTCAGCCTTCCAAGTGGCTGGAACTACAGGCGCGCGCTGCCACGCCCGGTTCATTTTGATTTATTGTAGAGTTGAGGTCTCGCCAAGTTGCCCAGGCGGGTCTCGAACCCGCAGGCTCAGGGAATCCACTCACCTCAGCCTCCCAAAGAAACGAAATTACAGCCTGAGCCACCGAGCCCGGCTTCACATACCTTTTAATTTAATTTAATTTAATTTTTGAGGTTGAGGCTGTGGTAGCCGTGATCGTGCCACTGCACCCAGCCTGGGCGACAGAATAAGACCCCCACTCAAATAAATAAATAAATGGATGTAATGTCAACCTTGGATACTAGAAGACAATTGAGCAAAGCCTTCAAATTCTGAGAGCACTTGATTTCCATCCTAGAATTCTATTCTCAGCCAAGTGACCCATCAGACATTCAAGGACTCAAAAATTTTACCTCCTGGGGAGGGGGGGAAGGGCTAGAGGGACAAAAAAGTCACCTATCAGGGACAATGTGCACAGGTGGGAGTGGTGGGTACTCTTAAAGCCCAGACTTCTGACCAGGCTCGGTGGCCCAGCCTATATTCCCAGCACTTTGGGAGGCCGAGGCGAGTAGATTGCCTGAGCCCGCGGGTTCGAGACCAGCCCGGGCAACTTGGTGAGACCTTATCTCTACAATAAATAATAATAAAAAAAAAATTAGCCGGGCGTGGTAGCGCACACCTGTAGTTCCGGCCACTTGGAAGGCTGAGGTGGAGGGATTGTCGGACCCCAGCAGGTCAAGGCTGCGGTGGCCGGGAGCGTGCCACTCCCCTCCAGCCTGGGCTACAGAGAGAGACTCCAACCAAAAAAAAAAAAAAAAAAGCTCAGACTTCTTCGCCACTACACAATGCAACTGTGTAGCCAAAAACCATTTGCACCCCCTAAAGCTATTGAGATAAAAAAAACTTTTTAAAAAATCAAATTTTACCTCCTAGGCACTCTCTCAGGAAGGACATGCTTCTCCAAAATGAAGCAATAGCCCAAAAAGAGGAAGCTGTGAGATCCAGGAAACAGTGGAATCCAGCACGAGTGGGAGGCGGACGGAGCCCCGAGGACGGTGAACCAGCAACGCCCCAGGACGCAGCGCGCCCAGGCCTGGATGGACATGGAGAGAGGGCTGGGCCAAGAGCCCCAGAAAGAAACGGGTCAATTATCGGATGCTCTGCTGACTTCCTGGAGCCGTTCGGAAGAACCAGCAATCAATGACACCAAATTAAGCCAGTGGGCCGGGACAACCTGACAACAGTTAAGTTCAGAAGAAACAAAAGCGCCAATAAGAAAAGATACCCAAGACTCCACGGCCTGGCTCAGCAGGGCTGCTCCGGCCACAGCGTTGGAAGACACTAAGTGTTAATTCCGTCAGGGAGTGTGACGTCAGGACATGAGGAAGCTGGGGAAAGGAACGTGGAAGGGCCAGGGTTTCGGTCTCACACCGAAAACTCTGTGTGTGTCCTGTGACCCGACAATCCAGTCCTGGCTTTAGCCCCGCAGATGTGCCTACCAGAAGACAAGTTTGAGAAAGTTCATGGCAGCCTCATTCATAATCGCCCCCAACTGGAAACCACCCAGATGTCTACAGGACAGTGAATGAGCAAACTGTGCTATGACCACACCACAGGGTATGACTCGGCAGTGAGAATGAATGAACTTCAGAGACATGCAGCCACGGATGGATCGCAGACAGCACGTTGAGTAAGAGATGCCAGAGACGAGAGTAGACACCCCATCATTCCTTTTTTTTTTTTTAAAGCCGGTTCTCATTCTGTGGCCCAGGCTGGAGTGAATGCAGTGGCATGATCACAGCTCACCGCAGACTCCACCTCTTGGGTTTAGGCGATTCTTCTGCCTCAACCCCCCAAGTAGCTGGGACGATGGGCATGCCCAGCTGATTTTTTTTTTCTTTTTTGCAGACACAGGTCTCGCTATGTTGCCCAGGCTGGGCTTGAACTCCTGGGCTCGAGAATCCTTTTACCTCAGCCCCCCCAAGTGCTGGGATTTCAGGCATGAGCCGCTGTGCCCGGTCACATGATTCCGTCTATGGCATGTTAAAGAACAGCACAGCTCGGCTGGGAGGGACAGTAGGACAGTGGAGTATCTGGGGGTGTTGGCTGGAAAGGGGCGTGAAGGAGGCTTCTATGATGGGTTCACTCTGTGTCTTGATCTGGGGAGGCTGTTACACAGATGTGTTCACTTTGTTAAAAACTCATCAAGCTGGGCCGGACTCAGTGGCGCAGCCTGTCATCCCAGCACTTTGGGAGGCCGAGGCGAGTGGATTGCCTGAGCCCACGGGTTCGAGACCCACCCGGGCAACTTGGCGAGACCTCGTCTCTACAATAAATCAAAAATTAGTCAGGCGTGGTAGCGCGCACCTGTAGTTCCAGCTACTAGGAAGGCTGAGGCGGAAGGATCGCCGGAGCCCGGCAGGTTGACACTGGGGTGGCTGTGTGTGAGTCATGGCACTCCAGCCTGGGTGACAGAGTACGATTCCAACTCAAAAAAAAAAAAAATTCATCAAGCTGGACACTTGAGATTTGTGCACTTTAACGTAAACTATACCTCAATAAAAAAGAAAGAACCATATGCGTAGATTACTTTCATTGAAAAGTTAATTATAAATACCTAAACACACCCCACTTTTATTCATTTGTGAGTTCATGTCTCTGAAGGTCTTGGGGGAACACACCAACTGCCAAGAGGAGCTCCTTCCAGAGAGGAGGAAGATAGGGCGAAGAGTGTGAGATTTCCCCTTTATTATGAAAACTCATGTATACTTTAAAGTTACACGGAGCAGAATTCTTCTTTTAAAATATATGTGGCCGGGCTCGGTGGCTCAGCCTGTCATCCCGCGCCTTTGGGAGGCTGAGTGAGTGGATGGCCTGAGCCCGCGGGTTCGAGACCCGCCTGGGCAGCGAGACCTCATCTCTACAATAAATCAAAAAATCAGCCGGGCGTGGTGGCGTATGCCTGTAATTCCGGCCACTCGGAAGGCGGAGGCGGAAGGATCGCCGGAGGCCAGCGGGTCGAGGCTGCGGGGGCCGGGAGTGGCCACTGCACTCCAGTCTGGGCGACAGAGTGAGACTCCGACTCACACAAAAAAAGAAAGAAAATCAAAATGATGACAACGGGACTTGAAACGTTAGTATATTCCGGAATCATGGAGAGACACCGAACGGAAAATGAGAGCGAAAGACGGAGGTGCCATGCGAATGGCGGGAACGGTCGCTGTGAACTGATGCAATTGTGACGTCGCAGGTGTGTGTGTGCCAAGGTCAGCACCTGCGTGTCATCAGACCCTCTCAGCAACCCCGTAACACTGGCCACACCGAAAATTCCTTTCACCGTCACTGAGGAAATGACAGCAAGAAAGGAACGATGAATTGTCTACGGTGGGCTGGGCGCGGTGGCTGCAATCCCAGCCCTTTGGGAGGCCAAGGCAAGAGGACTGCCTGAGCCCAGGAGTTCAGGATCAGCCTGGGCGACATGGCAAGACCTCGTCTCTACAATAAACCAAAAAATTAGCCGGGTGTGGTGGCACGGGGCCTGTAGTCCCAGCTACTTGGAAGGCTGAGGCGGAAGGATCACCTGGGCCCAGCAGGTCGAGGCTGCAGTGGCCATGAGCGTGCCCCTGCACTCCAGCCTGGACGACAGGGTGAGACTCTGACTCAAATAAAAAAGTAAATAAAACTTTAAAAAAATTGTCGCCGGGCTCGGTGGCTCAGCCTGTAATCCCGCGCCTTTGGGAGGCTGAGGTGAGTGGATGGCCTGAGCCCGCGGGTTCGAGACCCACCTGGGCAGCGAGACCTCATCTCTACAATAAATCAAAAAATCAGCCGGGCGTGGTAGCACGTGCCTGTAGTTCCAGCTACTCGGAAGGCTGAGGCGGAAGGATCGCCGGAGCCCAGCAGGTGGAGGCTGCGGGGGCCGGGAGCGGCCACTGCACTCCAGCCTGGGCGACAGAGTGAGACTCCAACTCAAAAAAAAAAGTTGTCTCAGATGGGCACAATTTGAATCTGGAATACTAAGGCCAGGCGCAGTGGCTCGTGCCTATAATCCCAGCACTTTGGGAGGCCGAGATGAGAGGATTGCATGAGCCCATGGGTTCGAGACCAGCCTGGGCAACGTGGCGAGATTTCGTCTCTACAATAAATCAAAAAATTAGCCAGGCATGGTGGCGCGTGCCTGTAGTTCCAGCTACTTGGAAGGCTGAGTCAGGATTGCCTGAGCCCGGCTGCCGTGGCCCTCCAGCCTGGATGACAGAGTGAGACTCCGACTCAAAAAAAAAAAAAAAAGAAACACAAAAAGAATCTGGGCAGCTTACTCCAGAGCCCGCCCTTAGCCACGATGTGTCATTGCTCCCTCAAAGGGGCACCTGAGGTTTTTCCTTGTGTGGGTGCCTGAGGACATGGTGATAGTGACACAAAAAGACACGTGGGTGCTGGATGTTAGGGCACAGGCAGGTGCTGTCCTTCACACGGAAGAACTCCCCGCCTCTGCCACACCAGCGCCTGTGGAAGGCCGGATGCAGGGACGTGCTCCCCGCCAGTGGGAGCCTCGTGGCCCCGCGTGTGAGAGCCGAGGAAGCCTTCAGACACACCGACCAGTCGTGGAAACAGGGAAGCAAGCGGCTCTGTCTGGCAGGAGGGCCAAAGAGAGAGGCCGAGGCAGAGATGCAGCCAGGGCACCAGCCTGGAGTCCGTGAAAGCCAGGGTCCTAGCTCACCTCGCTCAGTCTTCCCAAAACTGTCTCCTCGTCTGTAAAATGCGGTCAAAGTCAGAAAGGGCCGCACAGGGCACGGGCACTGTTGGATGGGCTGTGATCCAAAGGGTCCATGCAGCTGGGGGGACAGAACCGGGAGACTTTGGAGAGAAACTAAGAAGGGCCCGGAGACAGAACAGAGGCCAAGCCACGGTGAAAGCACTGAGTTCTGCTGGGATCTCAGTGGCAACCTTGCAGGGCCTTGGGAAAGGCCACTTGGACTGGGCTGTGTCTCCCTGAGCCTGGCCCCACATCGAAGCCCACAGCTGCCCACCCTGGCCACTGCTCTGGGTTCACAGCTCATGGCCCGTCTTAGGCAAGAAAAGGGATAAGAGTCGTTTAAGAGGAGGGAGCCGGGCTCGGTGGCTCAGCCTGTCATCCCGCGCCTTTGGGAGGCTGAGGTGAGTGGATGACCTGAGCCCGCGGGTTCGAGACCCGCCTGGGCAGCGAGACCTCATCTCTACAATAAATCAAAAAATCAGCCGGGCGTGGTAGCGCGCGCCTGTAATTCCGGCTACCCGGAAGGCTGAGGCGGAAGGATGGCTGGAGCCCAGCAGGTCGAGGCTGCGGGGGCCGGGAGCGGCCACTGCACTCCGGTCTGGGCGACAGTGAGACTCCAACTCAAAAAAAAAAAAGAAAGAGCAGGAGGGGCAGGAGCATGTGACCAGGCCGGGCAGACCTCACAACTCCAATGGCCACGAAGCTAGCAGACCGAGGACCCAGTGAGCGTCTCCCCCTTAGGGTGTCCAGTTCATTTTCTTCATTCCACAGGTGTTCACTGACCGCTGTGCTGAGAGGCCGTCATGAACTAGACCCAGGCCCTGCCCTTGGGAGGGTGTGGGGAAGGTGGCAGGGCGGGACGGCCGGCGTGTCCTGGAGGAGGTGATGGCCAGGTGGAGTCCTAGGATTGAGTTGGAGAGGGCAGGGAAGGCACAGGGGCAGGGAGGGGAACATCCGGGCCTGTGCAGGTGCGGGGGGCCCTCGGAGAGAGGACTGCGGCGGCTGGGTCCCGCCAACAGCCAGGGCGACTGGAGGGCAGGTAAGTGGGCTGAGAGGTGAGCCGGCTGGATCTGCCATGCGCCGCGGTGAAGAGTGAAAGGCCGCTGCCATCTGGGCTGGGCGGGGCCCTGAGGGTGGCTGGTGACGTGTGTGCATCTGCCGCTCTTCTCAGTTCCTGCCATGGCCTGGGGGGCCACTGTGACCATTCAGACCAGGCTGGGAGGAGCTTGAGGGGGGGCTGGGACAGAGAACTGCACCCACCCAGGAGATGTCCCGCTGCCGGCCACGAGGAACAACTGATGCAAGCACCCTTGTCCAGACCCCGTGCCTGGCCCCGCCCGGCTCCAGCCAGCCTGAGGCCAGGCGAGGGGCGTGGCAAAGGGCCACCTGCCCCTCCCACCGGGGGCTGACCCTCACCTGGACTGCCCCCACCCCTAGACGGGGGCTGGACAGGGAAGGAGAGGCTATGGGGGGACAGCGGGGAGGCCCACGCCATCCTGGCACACACACCGCTGGCTGAGCAGGACGTGGTCTCGGGTGGCCCGTGGTCACACGCCGCCTGCCCTGCCTTGCTGGACCTCTGCCCTCACACCTGGAGAGGTCGGGGGCTGAGATCCAGGGTCCTGCGTTGGCTGCGGTGGCCGGGCTGGGCCAGGCAAGCCAAGCGGGCAGAGACTGTGCCCAGGGCAGGCGGGGCGTCCACCCCGGAGCCTGCCGGGGAGGCCTGCTGGCCCCAGGGGCTGGCCCAGGAGGGGACGTCCCCCGGGAGACTCCCTGGGCTGCACACACAGGGGCTGGGAGGGGGAGACAGGGGTGGGGACACCCGGTCCCGGCTCTGGGGTGGGGATGGCCGGCGGGCCTGGGCCTCCCGGCCCTCTCTGGGCCGCAGGGTGGCTGGGGGAGGGTGGACAGGCTGCGGGAAGGGAGGGGGACGCCGGGCCCCTTTCCTCCTCGCTGGGCGGCCACCGAGGTTCCTTTTCCCCCCTCGGCCGCGGCTGAGTTTCCCTCCGAGCTGGGCAAACAAGCAGCAGGTTCCAACGTCAACGAAACAGGAGCTGGCCGGCCACACAAAAGCGGCTTTCAGCGGCGGCGGCGCCTGCGGGCCGACCGGCGGCCGGGGCTCCCCGCTCCGATCGCGGCGCCCGGCCCGCCTCGGGGTCCCCCTCCCCCCCGCCCCCCCCGGGACGCGCGTCCCCCTCCCGATCCCGCCGACCCGGCAGAGCCCGGGCTCGTCCTCGGCCCTCCGCGCCCGCGCGGGAAGCGCCCCCTGCCTGGAGCCGTCCGTGGCTCCCAGGGCCCAGGGTGGATCTGGGCTCCCCGGACCGCGCCGGGAACGTCAGGGGCTCGCCGAGGCCTTGGCAAAGGCGGTCCGCGTCTCCCCGCCTGGCTCCCACGTGGCCGGGCGCCTCCGCGGACCCCCGAGGGGGCAGAATCCTGAGACTCTGGCGGAGCCAAATCTGGTTTATCTCGGGGGCCGGCACCCAGCCCAGACCCTGCTGGGTGCTGGGGTGAGGAGAGTGTGGAAAAGGGTCGTGGCCTGGCACCAGGCAGTGCTCAGTGACCGTGGGCCATGGAAAAGCCGCCTAGGCCGGGCTTGGTGGCTCACGCCTGCCATCCCAGCACTTTGGGAGGCCCAGGTGAGAGGATCGCCTGAGACCGGGAGTCTGAGACCAGCCTGGGCAACAGTGTGAGAACTCTTCTCTACAAAAAAAACACAAACCCGCAAACAAAGAAATAGTAGCCAGAGGACGGGAGCAGTGGTTCACGCCTGTCACCCCAGCACTTTGGGAGGCTGAGGTGGGAGAATTGCCTGAGCCCGCAGGTTCAAGACCAGCCTGGGCAACTTGGCGAGACCTCACCTCTACAATAAATCAAAAAATCAACCGGGCGTGGTGGCGTGCGCCTGTCGTTCCAGCTACTTGGCAGGCTGAGGCCAGAAGGATCCCCTGAGCCCAGCGGGTTGAGGCTGCGCTGGCTGGGAGCGTGCCACTGCCCTTCAGCTTGGGCAACAGAGTAAGACTTCAACTCGAAAAAAGAAAGACAGAAAGAAAGGAAGAAATAGTAGCCGGGTGTGGTGTTGTGCCTGTAGTTCCAGCTACTTGGGAAGCAGACACAGGAGACTCATCACCTGATCACCTGAGCCCTGAAGGTCAAGGCTTCGGTGAGCCATGATTGTGCCACTGCACTGCAGCCTGAGTGACAGAGTGAGACCCTGACTCAAAAGAAGACAGTCACATTAACAGTCCATGTATATAAAAAAAAATGCAAACTGATCTATGGTGACAAAGAACAGCTCAGTGGTTGCCTGGCTTCAGGTGTGGCAAGGGGAGAGAGGGCACAGGAAAACTTTTGGGGTGATGAATATACGTATTGTCTTAAAAAAATTCTGGCGTTATCATTTATAGATAAATAAAAATTAGAATAATAATCCTCATAAAGTATTATGAGGGTTAAGTGAGATGCAAATCAATATTTAATAAATAGTAGTTATTATTAAACTCATTTCACACTATATACCTATGTACCATTTATTAGCATTTTAATATGTTACTTCCCAGTAAGATATTTGGATTTTAACTGGAAGAGGTTCATTATCTGGATCACGTGTGGTGATGAGTTCACAATTACATTCATATATCAAAGCTCATCAAATTATACACTTTAAAGATGTGAGATGTGTGGTTTATTGTATAGCATCAATAATGTACCTCGATGATGCTTTAACAAAATTCACATAGTCATTGACCCAGCAATCCAATTGATCAACTCTATGCTATAGAAGTAAAAGCATAAGCCAGGTGCGGTGGCTCACACCTGTAATCCCAGCACTTTGGGAGGCAAAGGCGAGAGGATGACCTGAGCCCACGTGTTCGAGATCAACCTGGGCAATTTGACAAGAACTCACCTTTACAATACATCAAAAAATGAGCCAGGTGTGATGGCGTGTGCCTGTCGTTCCAGCTACTTGGAAGGCTGAGGCAGAAGGAATAACTGGGTACCTGCTTGGCCCAGCAGGTCGAGGCGTCGGTGAGCCATGATTGTGCCACTGCACTCAATCCTGGGAGACAGAGTGAGACTCCGACTCAAAAAAAAAAAAAGAAAGAAAGAAAAGAAAAGAAATAATAGCACAAGTACATTTAGGGGGTCAGCAGACTTTTTTGGGAAAGGGCAAACTTTTCCTGTAAAGATAGTTAATATTTTCGGCTTTGCAGGCCATGTGGTCTCTATCACAACTTCTCAACTCTGCTGCTGCACCTTGAAAGCAACCAAGACTGCATAAACCAGTGAGCATGGCTGTGTTTCAATAAAACTTTATTTACAAAGAACAGGTAGCCAGCCTGTCTTGGCCTGTGAACCAATCTGCCCACCATGAATATAGATGCATACAACTGTGTATGGGTGACACAACTCTTATCAGAAACAACCTGAATGTCTATCTACAAAGGATTAGCTGAAGCCGGGCTCGGTGGCTCAGTCTGTAATCCCACGCCTTTGGGAGGCTGAGGTGAGTGGATTGCCTGAGCCCGCGGGTTCGAGACCCGCCTGGGCAGCAAGACCTCATCTCTACAATAAATCAAAAAATGAGCCGGGCATAGTAGCGCATGCCTGTAATTCCAGCTACTCGGAAGGCTGAGGCGGAAAGATTGCCGGAGCCCAGCAGGTCGAGGCCGCGGTGGCTGGGAGCGGCCACTGCACTCCGGTCTGGGCGACAGAGTGAGACTCCAACTAAAAAAAACAACAACAAAGGTTTAGTTGAATAATTATAATAAAGCTATACTGTGGAAATCAAAGTAGCTATTAAAAAGAACCAGTGGGCCAGGCACGGAGGCTCACGCCTATAATCCCAACACTTTGGGAGGCCAAGGTGAGAGGATTGCCTGAGCCCTTGGGTTCGAGACCAGTCTGGGCAACCTGGCAAGACCTCATCTCTACAATAAACCAAAGAAATAAAAATTAGCCGGGCATGGTGGCACGTGCCTGTAGCTCCAGCTACTTGGAAGGCTGAGGTGGAAGGATCGCCTGAGCCTGGCAGGTTGAGACTGCGGTGGCCGGGAGTGTGCCACTGCCCTCCAGCCTGGGTCAAACAGTGAGACTCCAACTCCAAAAACCCCAAACAAAACGGGTTATATCCTTGTGTGTTGACATGGACAGACATTCATGATAGAGATTTTCAAATATTTTATTATGAAAATACCTAAATACACAGAAGAACTGAACAAAATTTATAGTGAGAACCCAAATGCCCACCACCCAGATGCTACTATTAACATTTTGCTGTTCCTTTGTTCTCCATGTATCTATCCGTGATGGTTTTTTTTTTGAGTCGGAGTCTCACTCTGTCGCCCAGACTGGAGTGCAGCGGCCGCTCTCGGCCACCGCAGCCTCGACCTGCCGGGCTCCGGCGACCCTTCCGTCTCAGCCTTCCGAGTAGCCGGAATTACAGGCGTGCGCTACCACGCCCGGCTGATTTTTTTGATTTATTGTAGAGATGAGGTCTCACTGCCCAGGCGGGTCTCGAACCCGCGGGCTCAGGCAATCCACTCACCTCAGCCTCCCAAAGGCGCGGGATGACAGGCTGAGCCACCGAGCCCGGCTTTTTTTAAATTTTATTTATTTATTTATTTTTTTTAGAGACAGGATCTCAGTCTGTCACCCAAGCTGAAATGCAGCGGGTGACACTCCTGGCTCCAGCCATCCTTCTGCCTTGGCCTCCCAAAGCATTGAGATTACAGGTGTGAGCTGCTGAGCACAGTCACTCCCTAATGGGTTTTTAGGTGAGAAAGGTGAGGTATAACATGTACGTCATTAGTTCCACTTTAGTGAAAGAAAGAGCAGGTAGATAAAGTCTGTGCTTTTATGCCTATGTGTTTGCAAAGTCCGGAAAAAAGTATCCAAAAGGATGCTTGAACCAAAACCGGTCACCTCAGGGCTAGGATTTTTTTTTTTTTTCCAGTTGGAATCTCTCTGTCGCCCAGACTGGAGCGCAGTGGCCGCTCCCGGCCACCGCAGCCTCGACCTGCCGGGCTCCGGCGATCCTTCCGCCTCAGCCTTCCGAGTAGCCGGAATTACAGGCGCGCGCTACCACGCCCGGCTGATTTTTTGATTTATTGTAGAGATGAGGTCTCGCTGCCCAGGCGGGTCTCGAACCTGCAGGCTCAGGCCATCCACTCACCTCAGCCTCCCAAAGACGTGGGATTACAGGCTGAGCCACCGAGCCCAGCTCAGGGCTAGGATTGTAAGTGGGGGAGAGACGATTTCTTTGCCCATCTCTTATGTTGAGTTGTGAAAACTGTCGAGCTCTAACAAGGAATTGCTGAAATGCTTCCTAGTAAGAATGAAGCAGTCCTAGTCCAGTTCTTGACACCCTCGAAAGGCAAGCTGAGTGAGAACCAGGGCTCTAGCTGCAGGAGGTAGGAACGTTCCCTGAGCCCCACCTGGGGTCTTACTCAGCCGGGCTCCCACGCGCAGCCTGCGGACCCGGACTGTGCATACAGGAGTAACCAGGCCCTTGCTTGGCCTTGTATGCACGCACACACACATGCACACCCGCACACACGGGCTGGTCTGGTACTCATCTCTGCAGGTGCACCCTGGGGCTCCCGTCCGCCCACCCCAGGAGACAGGAGTGTGGGTGTACCTGCTGGGTCCTCCATGACCATGACCCCTGACAGCCTCTCCTGAGGGGTGGCCCGGGCACCTGGCGGAGGTGCATGTTGGTCACATGGCCACCTCTGTCCTCGAGTCCAGTCAGCACCCTTTCCAACCTCAGACCCACTTGCATTCAGCCTCTTCCAGAAGGACCTATGGATCCTTTCTTATTCCAACATACTTTTTTTTTTGAGTCGGAGTCTCACTCTGTCGCCCAGACTGGAGTGCAGTGGCCGCTCCCGGCCACCGCAGCCTCGACCCGCTGGGCTCCGGCGATCCTTCGGCCTCAGCCTTCCGAGTAGCCGGAATTACAGGCATGCGCTACCAGGCCCGGCTGATTTTTTTTTTTTTTTTAATTGTAGAGATGAGGTCTCGCCAAGTTACCCGCGGGCTCAGGCAATCCACTCACCTCAGCCTCCCAAGGCGTGGGAATCCAGGCTGAGCCACCGAGCCCGGCTATTCCAACATTCTTTTCGCACAGCAAAATACTTATGGGCGTCCACTCAGGCCGGGCATCAAGACACCGCAGAGCGGGGCGGGGTCCCTGACCTCCAAGAGCCCCAGGCTCAGATGGAGACAGGTACAGGTGCAACATGGCGGCCGTAAGGCACAGACGCGGACGCCAAGGTCAGAGGGGTGTGGGGTGGGGTTCCTTCTGGAGGGAGCGGCACCAGAGCCAGTCGGGGAGGGGAGGGCGGGGAGGGCTTGCCCCTGAGGGTGCGGTGGGTGTCTGGTGGGGGGCGAGTGGTGAGCACGGCCTGGGAGGGTGGCGAGGAAGGACACGGATCGGGAGGGTGTCCCCTCCCACCGACGCGGCGCAAATCACCACCCCGGCCAAGGCCCCCTGGAAGGGAGGCGTCTCCCCGAGAGGAGGGCCCCTCTGCCCAGGGAGCGGGACTGGGGGTGGGCCCTGATGGTGACCTCCGGTCCTCCTCACAGTCTCCCTTTCAGTGAGCACCTAGGGTATTGTTCTGCCTTTGTAAAGAGGGGGATCGGGTGACAAAGCCGGGTGGGTGGGCCGGAGGCAAGAGGCCTCTTCCCTCCCGGGCAGCATCTGCATGGGGGCGGGGCTCTTCCACCCCCCACCTCTGGCTTCCCGGGAGCGGCCGTTGCCATGGTGACAGGCCTGGCATCCCACGGCCCCTGGCGCGTCCTGCCCACTGTGGCTGCCAGAGGAAGGGCCCCCGACTCCTCTGCACCCCGGTTGGGGGCGGGGACACACAGAACCTGGCTCCTAGGCCGGCCCCGGCAGCGGGACGCCTCCAGCAGCCTGTGCCTCTAAGGCCAGTGTCCAGCCGACGGTGCCCAGTGTCCAGAGCCTCAGGGCCTGGGAGGCAAGGCCACGCATCGCTATCATCCCTGCACCTCGGCCTCCTCAGGGCCAGGCATTGAGGGAAATAATAGGTTCCCTCCATCCTTGAGTGGCTGCTGGCCTGGGGCAGAGGGAGGAGACAGAGGCAGAGATCAACTGTGGGCCAGTACCCTGGGCCCAGAGAGCAGAGCCTCCAGCCCTGGACAGGAGAGACAGGGGCTGCCCGGGGAGGCAGTTCTTGAATCCAGGGTGCCAGGTGGAACAGAACGGGACAGAGGCCTTCGGGGCTGGGGCGCCGTCCAGGCAATGGCATGGAGGCATGGCTTTGCAGGAGTGAAGGGGTTTCCGGGGAGTGAGGGTGGGTGAGGGCGTAGCAGGAAGAGGGGTGAGGGCTCTACCTGGAAGGGTTTCTGCTGCCATCCCCAGGGGCACTTTGGGGAGCTGCCGCTGATATGTTGGGACCTTCCATTATCCTTGTCCAGACGGTCAAAGCCGGCCACACCTGCCTGCCATAGAGCCTGGCCTGTTTCCAAGTCACCATCCTCCTGTCTTTCCTCCTTAGCAAGTTCAGCCTCTCTCATGGACCACGCAGTCCGAGTGGGCGTGCTGGACGCAAGGCTGGCTGCATCGCCTCGGGCGGCCCGTCTCTGGGTCCTCTCGGGGAGCGAGGGGCTGGGCATGTGCCCAAGACACTCTGCTTCCTGGTCCCTTTCCTGCTCCAGCGCAGCTTGAAGGGCCGCCGAGCACTAATCACAGGGACGAGTGGGGAATCATGGCCCCGTTTTCTCACCACCACCGCCATCATCGCCCAGCTCTTTTCTGAGTCCCACCACTGACCAGGCTCTACGGCAGGCACGTGTGGCCGAGCTGGGCCAGCCGCCTTGGACACGCCGCAGCCTCAAGCAGCGGAAGACCTTGAAGGCCAACCCTCGCCCTTATGGGAGGCATAATCCTAGGCAAAAACCTAGCCTCAATTTTTCATCTGTAAAGTGGGTACGGGATTCTTTGTGGGACTGTTCCGAGGGTTAAAAAGGTCGTTAAAAATGTCTGGTCCGGGGCCTGCTTGGCTCACAGGAGGTCCTCGGTCAGCATCTAGCCTCCCTGCAATGCTAGGTCACGCACTCAGCAGCTCCTAGAATGTCTGGCTTGTGCCGGGCTCTCTGGTGAAATGAGTCTGGGTCTGCCAGGTATTTTTAGGCCAAGGAGTTGGGGACAGCAGTGGGGCAGGCGAGGTGGCAGTCTCTAACGGGTGCCAGAGCAGGGTCCCTTGGGTACCCTGCCAGTGGCACTTGGGTGTTACCCAGAGAGCTACCTGGAACGACGGCGGTGTCTAAGCAGCACCCCGAAAGAGACGAGAGGGTGGTAACACCCCTTCCGAGGGAACCACGGTGGCCTTGTGAAATGAGTCTGGGGTCCGGAGCCCATCGCCAGTGAACACGTGGTAGCCCTGCGCCCTTGGGTGTGGCGTTCTTCTCTGGGCCTCGGTCTCCCCGTCTGGGAAACGGGGACAGTGAGCGGTTCCGAATCGCCGAGAAGACACAGCCGGGGCAGGCGTGCAGCGCCAGCCGTCGGCAGCTGGCGCGCGCGACAGGCTGATTTCAGCAGGGTCCCCCGCCCACTGCGGAGAGAAGGAAGCCGAGGCTCGGAGAAGAGCCCGCGGCCACGTTCCGCCCGCAGAGGGGCCGAGGCTGCGTCGGGGCCGTCGCCGAGTGCGAGGCCACGGGGCCCCGCGCGCCGGTCTCGGGCGAGGCGAGGCGCCGGCACGGGGGTCCTCCCGCCGGGAAGCCGTCCGGCGCGCGGCCCCGCTGCGGGGCGAGGCCGGGCGGCGAGGGAAGGGCAAGAGCGAGCGGAGACGGGGGGCGAGCGGGCGGAGCACGCGGCCGGGCCCCGCGCACGCCCCGCCCCCGGCCCGCCCCGGCGCGGCGCCTTTAACTCGCCGCGGGGCGTGGCCGGCGCGAGGCCCCGCCCCTGGGCGTGCCCGCGGAGCCCCGCCCCGCGGCTGGTAGCCGCGGCCCGGGAGGCCGCGCCGGCTGTGGCTCGGCGGCGGCGCGGGCGGCGGCGGCGGCGGCGCGGCGGGCTCGGCGCCTCCTGTGCTCCGCGCGGCGAGCGCGCGCGGCCGGGGCGCCCGGCGGTGCCCGGACCCGCGCGGCCGGCTCGGCGATGGCCCGCGCCCCGCGCCGGGGCGGGCGGGCGCCGGGGCGCGGGGCGGCGCGGCCGGAGTGAGCCGGGGCCGCGTCCCGCCCTCGGCCCGGCCGCCCGGGATGGCCGCGCCGCCGCTCCCGCGGGCGCTGCTGCTGTGGCAGCTGCTGGCGGCGGGCGGCGCGGCGCTGGAGATCGGCCGCTTCGACCCGGAGCGCGGGCGCGGGCCGGCGCCGTGCCAGGCGGTGGCCATCCCCATGTGCCGCGGCATCGGCTACAACCTGACCCGCATGCCCAACCTGCTGGGCCACGCGTCGCAGGGCGAGGCGGCCGCCGAGCTGGCCGAGTTCGCGCCGCTGGTGCAGTACGGCTGCCACAGCCACCTGCGCTTCTTCCTGTGCTCGCTCTACGCGCCCATGTGCACCGACCAGGTCTCGACGCCCATCCCCGCCTGCCGGCCCATGTGCGAGCAGGCGCGCCTGCGCTGCGCGCCCATCATGGAGCAGTTCAACTTCGGCTGGCCCGACTCGCTCGACTGCGCGCGGCTGCCCACGCGCAACGACCCGCACGCGCTCTGCATGGAGGCGCCCGAGAACGCCACGGCCGGCCCGGCCGAGCCGCACAAGGGCCTGGGCATGCTGCCCGTGGCGCCGCGGCCCGCGCGGCCCCCCGGCGAGGCGGGCGCGGGCGCGGGCGCGGGCGGCGGCGCGTGCGCGAACCCCGAGAAGTTCCAGTACGTGGCGAAGAGCCGCGCGTGCGCGCCGCGCTGCGCGCCGGGCGTCGAGGTGTTCTGGTCGCGGCGCGACAAGGACTTCGCGCTGGTCTGGATGGCCGTGTGGTCGGCGCTGTGCTTCTTCTCCACGGCCTTCACCGTGCTCACCTTCCTGCTGGAGCCCCAGCGCTTCCAGTACCCCGAGCGCCCCATCATCTTCCTGTCCATGTGCTACAACGTCTACTCGCTGGCCTTCCTCGTCCGCGCCGTGGCCGGCGCCCAGAGCGTGGCCTGCGACCAGGAGGCGGGCGCCCTCTACGTGATCCAGGAGGGCCTGGAGAACACGGGCTGCACGCTCGTCTTCCTGCTGCTCTACTACTTCGGCATGGCCAGCTCGCTGTGGTGGGTGGTCCTGACGCTCACGTGGTTCCTGGCCGCCGGCAAGAAGTGGGGCCACGAGGCCATCGAGGCCCACGGCGGCTACTTCCACATGGCGGCCTGGGGCCTGCCGGCGCTCAAGACCATCGTGGTGCTGACGCTGCGCAAGGTGGCCGGGGACGAGCTGACCGGGCTCTGCTACGTGGCCAGCACGGACGCGGCGGCGCTCACGGGCTTCGTGCTGGTGCCCCTCTCCTGCTACCTGGTGCTGGGCACCAGCTTCCTCCTGACGGGCTTCGTGGCCCTCTTCCACATCCGCAAGATCATGAAGACGGGCGGCACCAACACGGAGAAGCTGGAGAAGCTCATGGTCAAGATCGGGGTCTTCTCCATCCTCTACACGGTGCCCGCCACCTGCGTCATCGTTTGCTACGTCTATGAACGCCTCAACATGGACTTCTGGCGCCTCCGGGCCACGGAGCAGCCGTGCGCAGCGGCCGCCGCGCCCGGAGGCCGGAGGGACTGCTCGCTGCCGGGGGGCTCGGTGCCCACCGTGGCCGTCTTCATGCTCAAAATCTTCATGTCGCTGGTGGTGGGCATCACCAGCGGCGTCTGGGTGTGGAGCTCCAAGACTTTCCAGACCTGGCAGAGCCTGTGCCACCGCAAGATGGCGGCTGGCCGGGCCCGGGCCAAGGCCTGCCGGGCCCCCGGGGGCTATGGCCGCGGGCCGCACTGCCACTACAAGGCGCCCACCGTGGTCTTGCACATGACTAAGACGGACCCTTCTCTGGAGAACCCCACACACGTCTAGCGACACAGGCCTGGCTGGGGGGCTGCCGGCCCCTCCCGCCCTGCCCCCCCAGAGGCAGCTGACGAGCAGCTGCCCAGCTGTCAAGGTCAGGCGAGTATGGGGGGCAGAGGACCAGGGCGGAGACCTAGTGAGGCTCGTGCCCCTCTTGTAATGCGGGGGGTGGGCCTGGCTGAGTCCCCGGAGGGTCCTGAGAGAGGATGTGGGAGGAGGGGGCATGGTCCAGCAGGAGTTTATTTAATGATGTAATTTATTGTTGCGTTTCTCTGGAAGCTGTGACTGGAATAAACCCCCGTGTGGCACTGCTGAGTCCGCTCTGGCTGGGGAGGCGGAAGGTGGGAGGGCGAGGGCCCCGCAGGAGCCTCCCGGGAGCGAGCTGGCCGTGGGTGCTGGGCCCAGCCCTGGCCCCTGTGCTCCGGCTCCCCACCCACCAGGAGGAAGCGCCCCCAGGAGCAGCTGTGCCTTGCGAGAGCCCAGACGCTGTGTTTCCCTTCGTCCTTGTCTCTGAGTCCGAGTCCTGTGCTTCCAAAGTGAGCCTGGGATGCCTGCCGGGACACTCGGGGAATCCCCTGGGGTGACGCCGTCACCTCTGGTCCTGGGGAGTCCAGCCTGTTTGGGGCTGTGGGTGAATTTTCCTCCCCTCAGACCTGGCTCTCATGGGCGTGAAGAGTGAGGGCGTCAGCCTGTGCCAGTGTTGCACCATGGCGCCCTGGGCCCTCGGGGGTGAGGCTGGAGGCTGACCATCCCATTGCCTTGGAATTTGCTGGTGTGTCTACCTGACTCCTAGGGGCCCTAGTCAGGGCACCCCCGTCCCACTCCCTTGGTCGGGTGGAGATGGGCTGGACTGGCATGTGGGCATCCTGGTAGCAGACATGGGCTTAGAGATGGGGAGATGGGGTGCACTTGAGTATAGTGGGAATTGGGCTCCCAGCTCCTGAAGTTGAAAGATTTGAGGTCAGCCAGGCTCGGTGGCTCGCCCTGTAATCCCGCGCCTTTGGGAGGCTGAGGTGAGTGGATTGCCTGAGCCCGTGGGCTTGAGACCCGCCTGGGCAACTTAGCAAGCCCTTATCTCTACAATCAATCAAAAAATCAGCCAGGCGTGGTAGCGCACGCCTGTAATTCCGGCTACTCGGAAGGCTGAGACGAAAGGATCGCCGGAGCCCAGCAGGTTGAGGCTGTGGTGGCCGGGAGCGGCCACCGCACTCCAGTCTGGGCGACAGAGTGAGACTCCACCTCAAAAAAAAAGAGAAAGGTTTGAGGTGCTGATGGCAGCAGTGAGAATGGGGCCGTCCACAGGGGTTGTGCAGAGCTCCACACCAGGGATCTGTGTGCTGGGAGCGAGGGAAAGGTCTCGTGTCTGTGTGCTGGGCGAGCTCAGGGCTGCTGGGATTTGCCTCTTCTCTGCCCACTGTGAGGTAGTCTGGTGTTTTGTGTGGCCATCCCAGAGATAGGTCAGCTTAGGGTAAAGGCCTAGGGCCCCGTCTAGGCTGTTAGGACTTAGGTGACTGTCTTCCAGGTGCCTACGGCACAGCCAGCATTCGGTGTCAGCTCCAGGAGGTTCCAAGGGTCCAGCCCTGCTGCCTGCCTCCCTCTAGAGGGTCAGGGAGGGAAAGGCTCAGGTCCCCAAGGTCAGTGGAAGGGCTGAGCCCCAAACCTAGGGCATGTCAGGGCTCTCTGTCCTGCTCCAGCCATGACTCCCACAGGGACACGAAGGAAATCCCAGTGTCAGACTGGGTCAAGTTCCTGGAAGACAGGCCCACTGTGGGTTGAGGGGCTTAAGGCCTGCCCGTCACAAGGAGCAGCCCCATCCCAGGGGAAGCTTGCAGCCCTCACACCTGTACTCTGGCTGTTTCTTGCACAGGGAACACGCCTCCCGCATACCTCCTTCCTGGAGAAACACCTTATGCTCCTGCACACCTTAGAGCTACAAAGCCAGGTGACCCAAACTCCTTATAATGTCCCATGTTGAGAGTCACTGGGAAACCGAATGAGCTCATTGAAGGTAGTAAGGAGGCCACACTGGGCATGGGAGGACCAGAGGCCACACAGCTGGACTCAGACCAGGTCTGCGGGGAGCGAAGGGAAGATGCTAAGGGCCTGCACCAGGACAGGAGCTAAAATGAAAGGATTCCAGCGACCTGGGAAGGCGGCAGCAGGGGGGGAGTGTGGGAAAAGGGGCGGGGGTGAGAATCAAAGGGTATCCATCTGACCCCTCTTCTTGCTGGTGGGTGGGCATGTGCCCCACTCAGCGGAAACAAACCTGGTGGCTGGTTTCCAGAGAACTGGGATGGGAAGGGGGGGCGCAGAGGGAGGCCAGGACTTGGGAGGGCAGGCAGGGCCATCCTAAGTGAGATTCTCAGCCCTGGAAGACACGGGACGGAAACACATTAATCCTCCCACCTGCTCCTCTCCCCGTTAGATGGCAAGTGTTTGGAGAACTTGGCCAGCTCAAAAATCACACAGCCAGGCAACTCCAGGCCCGGCAGGGAGCTGAACCCAAGTCCGCCTCCAGGGCATCTTTGATTTCCACATCATGGATTCAGTTCGGTCCAATGTGGGGAATGGCAGGGTGTGCAACCTAGGGAGGTTATGTCCAGAGAAGCTGGACAAAGTGGTCGGGGAGGAGACAACTGCCCCCCCCACACCTCCTCCTCCTACCCCCAGGAAAGAACATTCCAGACGGGGAAGAATGCTTCAGAAAGCAACACCTGCTGGCATGCGCCTTGTGTGTCCCCGCCCCTGCCTGCCCTTGGCGGTCTTGGGGCCGGCATGCGGTTCTTGGGAGCGCAGCATCGCACGTCCACACATCCTCGGTAGACACAGCCTGTCCCTGTGGGGCTGAGCTGGGGGCCCAAGGGAACCGGGTTCACGGGAGTCAGCAGGGACGATCCTGACTGAGGCAGACTGGGGAGATGACGTGAGCAGCTCAGGTGCTGCTCCAGATCACACCCTGAAGGAAGAAGCTCCTGGCTCTGGCAGTTCTGGGTACAAGGCCTTAAGGCTCAAGGAAGGGGCTAGGGGAGGGCAGTGGTTTAAGGTGACACTCTCAGCACCTGGGCAAGGCCCCGACTCCTGGAAGAGGCGCCCCTCTGAGACTGGCTCTGGAATCTAGACACCACCTCACTGCCACCCGAGTCCAGACCATGGCCCCTCTGCAGAGACAAGGTTTGAGGAGTAGGAAGAGTGCCAAGACGAAGGCAGGTCTCAGCTGACTCCCAAGTCATGATTCGGACCGCTGAGAAACGGCATTCTCCTGTCTCCATGTGTAGTGACCACCCAAAGTGGCTTCCCCCAAGGCAGCAAGGAAGCTGAGATCAGGATCCTGTCCTAGCGTGTGCCTGAGGGAACTTACCTGAGGAACAGGACTTCACAGACGTGGGCTGGGAGCCCTGAATGCCGCTGGCATCATGCAGAAAACGTTCAGAGGTAGCACAGTTCTCTTCTCCAGGGCTGGAGGGCTACAGCAGATGAGCTAGTCAATCCAGTTTTTTGTTAGGGCAAGCCTGCTTCCTCCAGGCAGGACTGAAAACCGCTGAGAAGGCTCATCACAGGCCCTGGCTCGAAGCCCACTCGCCCACCAAAGGCCACAAAGCCAGTGGCAGGACATTCACCCAGAGCTTCAGTCTTCCCACTTTACCTTATGTCATCCCTGGCTCAGCTGGCCAGGAACTAGCAGTTTCACGGCTCAGTAGCTGGGTTCACAGTAGTGGCTGAACAAAATATTTGTATTCCATAGGTGAGGTGCTTCCAGCATTGACCTACTCAAATCAACCAGTCTGACTTTAAAAAATAAATGAAGGCATAAATAGAACAAGACTGCCCATGTGGTAGAATTGTTAAAGCTAAGTGCATGGGAATTCAATATACTCAGTATTTGAAACTTTTCTTGAACAAAGTTTAAAATATCAGGATTTTCCCCCCCAAATTCCACATAATTCTCATAGTGAAGCTTTAAAATATATTTTTCCCCAACTCCTAGTTTCAAATAAGGTTTTTTGAGGTTTCAGATGGAGACAAGGCCAGGAGAGGCTTGAAGGCCGTGTTTTTTTACCCAATGCATGAGAAAAGTTGCCTAGGAGCTAAGAAATGCAGCAGATGGATCTGAACTGTAGTTAACAACACTAAGGGAGAAACCCTTAGCTCGTAAGCCAAGCCTTTGCAGAGGACCTGGCTCCAAGTGTCAGTGGGACAACAGCAGTGGTACTACGCTATCCACCACCACCTCCAAGAGCACAAAGGAAGATTCAAGAAATTTCTTCTTTATATAAACACAAGTACATAATGTTTATTTGAAACTGTAATTTATTACAAGTTTTACCCTTTAATGGGGCCCTTCCTCCTCAAAGACAATTTAAAAAACAACAAACAATCGGGGTGTCACTGAAGTGGGAACACAGGATTCTCACTATTAACACGAACAGACTGGATCTAGAATACCAGGCAGGGGAAGTCGGTGGTGGCTGGGACTACGAAGCTGTGATGTCAGGGCTAACTCCATGCCTGTAGGAGAAGGGATGGTAAACTATCCACCAGCCATGGGAGCAAATCCCCCAGTCCTTGGGTGAGGAGGAGAGGGGAGAGACAGAGACCGTATATACCCTGCAGGTGAACAGTAAGAGGCTTTCTACCAAGTTCTGGGAGCTGCAGTCCCCTTGATGGACTTCTTTTCCTTTCACTGAAATAGGTACAGAAGAGCTCAGGGGCTCAAATTTTCCAAATTCAAGGCTGATAAAAAATAAAATTAAACCCTGTTTTGTACTTTTATCAAAATCTGTCATAAAAGGGAAAGAAAACTCCAAAGTTTGCCTAAATATGACAACTAGCGCTAGACGTGCCATGGGAAGGGCTCTCGGAGCTCCTCCCCTGCTCTCCCCCCCCAGCCCACCCCACCCCCGACACTGACGGCGGAAACATTCAGGTTCACAAGGAGCTCAAGTCCGAGGCCAGACTGGGCCCGGAAGGAGCAAACGGCGCCCCCCAGCCCCACCGCCTGTCTTGATGGGCCTCCAGCCTAACTTCCCCGAAGGAGAGTGGCAGGGCTGAGGGAGGAGACGGAAAGCAAAGCAAGCACATCATCATAGAAACGGTTCTGTACATGTGCCAAAGCAAGATGTCAGGAGTATCTTACAAGATGTTCTTTATACATGATCACTGCGGAAACAAGCAACCTTTAATACTACAAAAGTCAATTAAAAAATTAAACATTTTACTTCTTCCTGCTTTTCTTCTGCTCCCCTAAGAGCTTGTCTGGTATGTGGGTGGGCTGGGCTCCAACACCCCTCTGGCCAGATCCATCAAAGTAAAAGTTATATGCATGATTACAAGCAGGACTCCAGTCTCTAAGTGAAGTGCCTTAGGTTTTTGTTTTTTGTTTTTTTGTTTTTCTTTTTTTTGAGGGAGTGACGTGGGGGGGAATGGGAAGAGGGTTGTCACAAAGGGGGGGAGGGATATTCAGGAATGGCTCCAGAAAACGTCCCTCTGCTCTGCCAAGATCAACTCAAAAGACAACTGTTTCATGATGCTGGTGAACACAGAATTCTGTATGGCACTCACTGATACCGTCAACCTGAGAGGGAGGGGAAGAAGAGACAGAGCAAGGGCTTAAAGAAACCAGACTGTAGATAAATACAGATCTCTAAAAAGCCAATACCACCTCCCCAGCTGGCCTGACGTAGGTGATACAGTGATCCCTCCCCTGGAGACCAGAGGGGCTTGGCACTGTTGTGGGAGCCAGAGTGGGAGAGACCTTGGGAAAGAAGGAACAGGAACTGGGTTCACCGGCAAAGCTACGCCTCTGGACTCTTCCTGGAAACTCTCGGAAGGAAGGGCTCATGGCCTTCTTCTCCTCACATGGCTGGACAGAGACCACCAACCCCACACTAGGCTCCCCCAAGAGGCTTGCTTGAGTGAGACTCTGGGGAGTTTTGGAACGCTGCAGAGGCCCGGGAGGCCGGGCCTCTCCGGACTCCCCGCGACCTCTTCCAAGCGCCCAGCCTCCCTCCCTCCCCTCCCTCCCAGCCTCCCTCGCTGCCTCCCGCCGCAGCTCCCTTACCAGGCCCTGCCTCTCTACTTCCTCTGTCTTCGTCCCCTGGACTGGCCAATGGGCTCTGACTCACTGTCCCCTTCATCTTCAGCAAGCCTGTCAGGAAACTTCTTGCGTTTCCTTCGGATGTATGGATGGCCAGGAAGGTGTTTATGCAACAGAGCCACCAGACACTGTTCTGTCTTCACCATGCAGTTTAGCACATGGCTGCCACGGCAGTTGTAAAGCTCAGCATTGGTAAACACTTGCTTCATGTCGGCAAGAAACTCCTGCACAGAACGATAGCTCCCACAGGAACATTTGTTCTGCACAGTCTGAAAGTCCATGGGGTGAGTGATCACATCATAGTAGTCCTCAGCCTCATCTCTGGTCACAGGCTCCCTGTGGAGAAGAGCCAAATGGAGGGGTCTGCACAGGCTTAACTGCACCAGGGGAACCCTGGTGTCAACCAGCCCCGAGGTGCCTATCCCCACTGCAATCGGCCAACTGGCAGACACAGAGGGGGTGAGTTCACCTTGTACTAAGGGTAGTGGCTACCAATCTGGGAAGGTTGCCCGCCACTGAGACACGTCCTGAAAGGACAGTGATCAGGGAGTCTCTAGGAGTTCCGCCAAGCACTCCCTCAGCTAGCTGCCTTTTTTGAATGCTTTCAGAACCTGCCAGGTTGTTCCTATCTCCTGTGCTCACAGGAGCCCACAGAGCTCACCTGAAGGGCCAGCTGAAGCGGTACTTCACAATCTTGTGGAGGATCTCTTCACACTTCTGCAGCTCCAGGCTTTGCCTCCGGGAGCTCCGCTTGGTCTGAAGCACCTGGTGCCAAAAAAAGAACGTCACTACACATACGAGAGAGGAAGGAGAGTGGACAGGGCAGAAAATGTGTAAATCTGCTTTACAAAACAAGAAAAGGCCGGGCTTGGTGGCTTGGCATGTAATCCTAGCACTTTGGGAGGCTGAGGTGAGTGGATTGCCTGAACCCGCAGGTTCAAGACCCACCTGGGCAACTTGACGCGATCTTATCTCTACAATAAATCAAAAATTAGCCGGGCGTGGTAGTGCGCGCCTGTAGTTCCAGCTACTTGGAAGGCTGAGGCAGAAGGATCACCGGAGCCCAGCAGGTCGAGGCTGCGGTGGCCGGGAGCAGTCACTGCACTCCAGTCTGGGTGACAGAGTGAGACTCCAACTCAAAAAAATAAAAATAAATAAAAAAACAAGAAAACAAAGGAAAGGAAAGGGAAAAAAAGAGAATGCAACCATTTCCTTGGAGCAGAGTTGTCAAAATCTTCTGATGTTCAGGCTGGGTGCAATGGCTCACACCTGTAATCCCAGCACTTTGGGAGGCCGAGGTGAGAGGACTGCCTTAGCCCACCAGTTCGAGACCAGCCTAGGCAACATGGTGAGACCTCGTCTCTACAATAAATAAAAAAATTAGTAGGGTGTGGTGGCATCTGTATGTAGTTCCAGCTACTTGGAAGGCTGAGGTGGAAGGATCACCGGAGCCCAGCAGGTCGAGGCTGCAGTGGCCATGAGCGTGCCACTGCACTCCAGTCTTGGCGACAGAGTGAGATGCCGATTCAAAAAAAAAAATCTTCTGATGCTCAAGCCAGGGAGTGTGCTCAGCCCAGGGGCCGGCGTCTTCCCATCAGTCCACTTGCCTCCTCCTTGGCAGATGGTGATCAAAAAGGCAGAGAGCAGGCAGCAGTTGTTGAATGAGCAGCAGTCCTGCTAGAGGTCGGCTGGAGAGTGTCACTGTCAACAGGACACTAGCCCTCTAGCCCTCTGAGAACAGAGGGACCTGGGATTATGGTGATACCATGGATGGGCAGCAACTGCAGAAAGTCAAACAGGCTAGCTAGGCCACCACCAGCCCATTCTGTGGAGGGTGGGGTGTCTCTGGGAAGAAAATCAAGAGGTTCATCCACTGTTAAGTGGCTAAGGAGAAAAGGGGCAAGGCCTCGGCTCATGGTAGCCAAAACAAAGCTGTGACTTAGAGCAGAAGCCAAAGAGTTGAAGGGGCTAGCTGGGCAATAGGAGCATCTTTGAATGCCCTTTGATCTCCCTAATGGCTTGCTTTGTGCCAACAATCCCAACTTAATCTGTAAAAGCAAGCACCTTTTCAAGAGCTTCTTTCTTGTTCTTTAAAGTTCAAGTAAGAGCTAAAACAAAACTGCTAGAATTACATTGGTTAAGAGGCAGAGGGGAGGGTAATGTCCCTCCCATAACAACTGTCAACTGAACAGTAAGTGAGGCTCCAACATTGCTAACATTCCCACAAGAAGACCCAGTCCCTCTGAGCCCACTGGAGACACATGGATACTATTTTAAAATCCTTACTAAGTTGCAGGCTGCCTGCTAACTAGAGAAGACAATGTTTGCAGGCTACAGGAGGGAAATGCCGGGCATAGCTGTTCCTGGAGGGCCTGCTACTTCTGCCTGCCTACAGGCCCACCCATCGGCCTCACCAGGCTCCCACCTGTTGCCTGATGATTTCCTAATGCTGGAGTGGGGAATAAGAAACAGAAAGGTTAGAGAGAGGCTGATAAACAATTCTCACCAGCTCGTCAACCTCAGCATCATCCACAGGTGGTGCCTTCGGCCGAGACCTTCTGGTAGGATGTGGCTTCTTACCTGGTCGTCGGCCTGGCCTTACTGCAGGGGGAATGACATTCTTGCCCCGGATGGTTTTTCGAGGTCTCACTGAAACAAAAAGTACGGATTCAGAGCAGAATTGAGCGTAAAGGAAGGAGCATTTCTGGAAAGGGGGAAAGGAAAGGGGTCATGATTTGGACAAGCAAAGCCATGGCCTATTTGGTCTCAAGGTGCTCTTGCTATTTTCCTCTTGCCTTACTTAACAGGACACTAAAAAGTAGCAGTAGCAGATGAAGTGTGAATACCTTTCATAACTGCCAAAGACCTTTCAGGTCCTTCAGTACTTCGTTCCTCTGTCCCCAACCTGTACAGTCACTCCCAGCAATGAGGCCCTTGAAGGAATCAACTGGAAACTGACTCACTCAGGAGTAGAAGCAACGTGCAAACAGGTCAGCCTGGATTCCCTACAGCCTAAGCCCAGCCTGCGAGTGTGTATGTATTTACATGTGAAATGGAATTCAATGGTCAACCAGACCCTGTTTCATAATCCCCAGAGTTATTCCACACCCACCATCACAATCTTTTCAAAGAAAAGCTGATCCTTACATGAAGGGCCACAAGGTTTCCTCGCTGAATCCAATTTAGGGTTAATCTCAGTCCCGCTTCCTTCCATTTCCAAAAACCAGCGACAGTGGCCTAGGCCCTGCTCAGGGTTCCCAAAGAGAGAATAAAGAATACCAAGGGCTAGGCACAGTGGCTCATGCCTGCAATCCCAGTACTCTAGGAGGCCAAGGCAAGACAATCACATGAGCCCAGAATTCGTGGCCAGCCTGGGCAACATGGCGAGACCTCGTCCCCACAAAAAATGCAAAAAGAAGCTGGCGTGATGCTGCACGCCTGCAGTCCCGGCTACTCAGGAAAGTGAGGTGGAAGGATCCAGGGCCCAGGAGGTGGAGGCTGTGGTGAGCCAGGATGGCAACACCCTGCACTCCAGCCTCGGTAATACTCAGACCCTGTTTCCAACAACAGACAAACAAAGGCACAGAGACTACTTGTGTCTCAGGTTTACAAAAGGTGCTCAATGTCAGGAAAACCACATTCTTCAGTATGTCCTCTGGGCTATCCTTCCTAATTGGCTCAAGGTTTCTCCACAGGTGTTTCCTTGTTAACATCCTGGGGTGAGGGGAGATGATATTTGAACACAGATAGGGGCATAGAGAGGCAGTGATACAAAAAAAAAAAAAAAAGATAAATAACGCTTTACATTGTATTTCTGGACCATGATACGCCCTCCCTGAATTGTAGGGTCTCTAGCTCAAGACTGAGTAAGAAACTGATGCTGAGGTGCCAGGGCCTTGAGTCACACGAGGAAACTACATCTTTGGCAGTCTGAAAGGTGAGAGAGACAAAGGCCTCTCAAGGACCAAACAGCTCCTAGATCCTTTTGGTAGATAGAGGCCCTAGAAGCCTAGAGAGGGAATAATTCATTGGAAAGAAAGCAACAATGTGGAAACAGAAAGCAATCACTAGCCTGAAAAGAAACAAAATCAATATACTATTTTCAGAATGTTCCCAGACAAATGTGTGCCCAAGTCATTGACCCTCTGGTCAACAGAAGATGGTTTCCTTGAATGCAGGGCCAATGGGCCATTTGCTCACTTACTCTGGGATACCTAAAAAATCACACCTAGTGAACAAAAAAAAGGAGTCCTATAAGAATGGGAGATTGCGCGTGCCTGTAATTCCGGCTACTCGGAAGGCTGAGGCGGAAGGATCGCCGGAGCCCAGCAGGTCGAGGCTGCGGTGGCCGGGAGCGGCCACTGCATTCCAGTCTGGGAGATAGAGTGAGACTCCAACTCAAAAAAAAAAAAAAAAAAAAAAAAAGAATGGGAGATTGGTTGGGCACTGTAGCTCACACCTATAATCCCAGAACTTTGGGAGGATTGCTTCAGCCCAGGAGTTCAAGACCAGCCTGGGCAACATAGCAAGACCTCATCTCTACCACCCCCCCCGCCCCAAAAAAAACACACACATAAATTTCAGCCAGTCGTGGTGGCACATGCCTATAGACCCAGCTACTTGGGAGGCTGAAGCAAGAAGATCACTTGAGTTCAGGAGGTCAAGCCTGCAGTAAGCCATGACTGTGCTGTTGTACTCCAGTCTGGGTAATACAGTGAGTCCCCAACCCAAAAAGGGAGATTAAGGTATCCCAAATTACACCTCTGGAGTATAGGGGAGGAAAGTTGGAGGATGGAAGCAAACGTGTAAACCCAAAGTCATTAGATTTTTGGCAGTCTCATTGCAGTAAGAGACTGGTCATACCAGACTCTCCTTGTACCAACTAAGAATATTCAGAAGTTCTATGATCTTGGGAAATGTGGCATCTCTTTAAAAACTCATCAAAAACCTGATCTGTAGTCTCCTTTCTACTAACCTATAAAGAAAAAGTATATTTTGGAAAGAGGGAAGCTGTTAAAAACCTAGACTGTTCGTCACCCACTCGGGCAACTTGGCGAGACCTCGTCTCTACAATAAATAAAAAATTAGCTGGGCATGGTAGTGCACGCCTGTAGTTCTGGCTACCTGGAAGGCTGAGGCAGAAGAATTGCCCAGCAGGTTGAGGCTGCAGTGGCTGGGAGCGTGCCACTGCACTCCAGTCTGAGCCACAGAGTGAGATTCCAACTCAAAAAAAAAAAAAAAAAGCCTAGACTGGTGAACATAAAGCTATAAAAATTTTGAGACTCTCAAAGAGTCAAGAAAAATGAACGTGAGAGATTTAGAGTCAATAAAAAAATGATGCTGTTTTTTCATACTGACATCTAGTGAAAACAGGTCTGAATCTTCATCTTTACACCTAAGCCATGGAAAAAATCAGTGTTCTCTTTGCAAACTAGCAAAGATATATCCCTGCACACTACAGGGAAGAGAAAATCACTATAACCAGAGAGGAAAAATCACTCCGGAAGGAGCACTGCACCAAGGGCCAAAAGAACCATTAGGAGATGGTAACGAGCCTAGCTCTTCCTTACCCATTGTCCCTGTATACTGAGAGATTCAAAACCGGCAGCCCGTGCCCACTCTCACCCTTCATGTTCAACATTGTGTTGGAAGTCCTAGCTTGGGCAATTAGACAAGAGAAGGAAATCCGGGTAATAGAAAAAGAAGTCATCATTGCTGATGGTATGATCCTATACCTTGAAAATCCAAGAGAATCTGTCAAAAACCTGTTTGCACCGTTAAAGGACTTTGGCCAAGTCTCAGTATACAAAATAAATGTGCAAAAGACAGTTGCATTCCTACACACCAACAAGCAGGCAGAGACCCAAATTAAAAGCACAAGCCCATTCACAACAGCCACCAAAAATACGAAATACCTCAGCATCTTCCTAACCAGAGAAGTGAAAGACCTTTACAATGAGAACTACGAAACACTACTCCAAGAAATCCAAGACGACACAAACAAATGGAAAACTATCCCATGCTCAAGGGTAGAGGAGTCAACGCTGTCAAGATGTCCGTCCTGCCAAAGGCAATCTGCAGAGTCAACGCAGCACCCATTAGGCTGCCAACGCCCTTCTTCTCAGACCTGGAGGTGACAACACAGAAATTCGTATGGTGGGGAAACACCTCTTATCCGCAGGGTGCCTGAATGAAACGCAATTGTACACCTAACCCTTAACTGTACCCCACAAAACCATAATAAAAAATATTGATTATGAAAAAAAAAAAAGAAATTCATATGGAAACATAAATGACCACGAATAACCAAAACAATCCTCAACAAAAGAAACAAAGCAGGAGGTATTATACTTCCAGACTTCAAACTTTGCTATAAGGCTACAGTAATCAAAACAGCCTGGTACTGGTACAAGAACAGGTACATAGACCAGTGGAACAGGAGAGAGATTCTGGAAGCAAAGGCTCAATTTCTCAACCAACTCATCTTTGACAAAGCCTTCAACAACAACCACTGGGGAGAGGAGAACCTATTACAGTAAATGGTGCTGGGAAAACTGGTTGACCACATGCAGAAGATTGAAACAGGACCCCTACCTATCACCATACACAAAAATTAACTCTAAATGGATCAAAGACCTAACTGTAAAACCTCAAACTATAGGAATCTTAGCGGGAGACACCCTTATGGAAATTGGAACTGGCAACCAATTCCTATTCAGAACCCTAAATGCCCTTGCCTTAAGAAATGAGATAAGCCGGGCTCAGCCTGTAATCCTGCGCTTTGGGAGGCTGAGGTGAGTGGATTGCCTGAGCCCGTGGGTTTGAGACCCACCTGGGCAATTTGGTGGGACCTCATCTCTACAATAAATCAAAAATTAGCTGGGGGTGGTAGCGCACACCTGTAGTTCCAGCTGCTTGGAAGCCTGAGGCGGAAGGATCATTGGAGCCCAGCAGGTCGAGGCTGCGGTGGCCGGGAGAGTCCACTACCCTCCAGCCTGGGCAACAGAGTGAGACTCCAACTCAAAAAAAAAAAAAAGCCGGGCTAGGTGGCTCAGCCTGTAATGCCGTGCCTTTGGGAGGCTGAGGTGAGTGGATTGCCTGAGACCGCGGGTTCGAGACCCACCTGGGCAACCTGGCAAGATCTCATCTCTACAATAAATCAAAATGAGCCGGGCGTGGTAGCGCACGCCTATAGTTCCAGCTACTCGGAAGGCTGAGGCGGAAGGATCACCGGAGCCCAGCAGGTCAAGGCTGCGGTGACCGGGAGCAGCCACTGCACTCCAGTCTGGGCGACAGAGTGAGACTCCAACTCAAAAAAAAAAAAAAAAAGAAAAAAAAGAAATAAGATAGACAAGTGGGACCTCATCAAACTAACGAGCTTCTGCAAAGCAAAAGAAATCATCAAGAGAGCAGGGAGACCAGCCCACAGAATGGGAAAAAATATTTGCTGTTTATCTGATAAAGGCCTAACATCTAGGATCTACAAGGAACTCAAACATGCCGAACGGAAAAAACAAACAGCTCCATTAAAAAGTGGGCAAAAGGCATGAATAGACACTTCTCAAAAGAAGATATACGGGCAGCCAAGACACATGAAAAAGTGCTCAGCCTCACTCATCATCAGAGAAATGCAAATCAAAACCACATTGAGCTACCACCTAATCCCAGGAAGAAAGGTCATCATTAATAAAACAAACAACAACACATGCCAGTGAGGATGTGGAGAAAAAGGAACACTTCTACACTGCTGGTGGGAATGCAGACTAGTGCAACCTCTTTGGAAGACAATGTGGTGGTATCTGCAAGAACTAGAAGTTGACCTTCCATATGACCCAGCAATTCCCCTATTGGGACTATACCCAGAGGAATTTAAATCATTCTACAAAAAAAGCTACCTGCACACGTATGTTTATTGCAGCTCTATTCACAATAATAAAAACATGGAACAAACCATGTTGACCATCAAAGCTGGACTGGATAAAAAAAGTGTGGTACATATACACAATGGAATGTTACGCAGGCATAAAGAAGGACAAATATGGACTTCGCAGCAACTTGGATGGATTTAGAGTCAATCATACTCAGTGATCTATCACAGAAGCAGAGTACCATGTGTTCTCACTCATAAGTGGACCTTGAACAATTTTAACACCATAAGAAAGCGAAGGGCAGTAGTGGGAAACTGTCAGGGAAAGAGGGGTGGGATTGGCAGTTGAGGGAAACTGCTAGGGGAGGGAGGGGCATACCTCGCCAACAAGGGTACCTGCATAATCAATGTTTATATACCTAACCCTGAATTGTACCCCACATCTTTAATAAAAACAAAAAACCCCAGCAGCCTTATCATGAACATACCTGGGACCCTGAAGTCTACTAAACCTTACAGCAAGTGGGTCTGCCCTAAGTTTATGTTCTTGAGATCAAACTAGTTTCCTTCCTACTAGACAGGAGGTTGAATGGCATCCTGAAACCCCATTTAAACACTTGGGAACTGGGGTACCACACAGCCACAACAGGAGAGAAAAGGAAGACTGTAAGATGGCCATGCTGATTATCCACTGCCAACCCAGTCTTTCCAAGTCAGTTTGGAAGACTGCGAAATTAACTACAAAGATGAACAGTATACCTACATCGTAAACCAGCCACCTCATAATCTTCTTCCTCCTCCTCCTCCTCCTCCTCTTCTTCCTCTGAAGCACTTTCATCATCTTCACTGTCTTCAGAGGCAGACTCTTCAGTATAATTCCTGTAAGTAGAAAAAATCATGTAAAAAACACAGTTCTAGCCCAAAGTGGTTCTAAGAAGGGCAAAAGTCCCACAGGGGTCCCAGGCACATTCTTCTCTTCAGAGACGAGATGGATTTCATGATAAAGGAGGGAACCTGAATCTAAACCAGGAGTTTTTCACAAAATGAATAACTACGCTTCAACAGCATGCTTCCCCCTACCAGGCCCCTAAGGGTTTGGACAAAATGCCAATGGCAACAGAAATCAAGATCAAAATGCACCCTTCCCCACGCAAAACAATACAAAACACTGTTGCTTTTGTTTCACAACACAGCCAGATAATGTAACATTTCGGGTATTAAAAGTTGTCCCCAACTCTAGGGAAAAATGAAAGGATAAACACAGCCCAGACAGGTGTTACTCCACCTTGATGGCTCCCTTCCAGGAAACAGCTTGCAGATGACCATAACATCAAAGCGGTGGCAATCCCAGCTCAGAACAGCTGGTCTAAAGCCCCACCATTTCAGAGCAACATGTCTCAACTCTCTAAGTGTAGCTGGAATGAAGTGAGAAATAACCGAGTAATACTGTTAAGGTGGGGTCAGGATCAAACAGTTCTGCCCTTTAAAAGAAAGGCCAAACCAGAATGCCTGTAAGCTGCCCTTTTATAACCTCAAATTTCAGTGTGGAAAACAACGGCATTAACTTAGCAAATATTAGGTGTCTCCTCTTTACAAGGTCTTGTGTTTGGCCTTATTGAGATTCACATAAAGAACAAAGCACCACGTCTACGCTCAAGGCACTAATAACATCATGGGATACAGTCATGTATAAAACTAACCATAAGCCGGGCTCGGTGGCTCAGCCTGTAATCCCGCGCCTTTGGGAGGCTGAGGTGAGTGGATTGCCTGAGCCCGCGGGTTCGAGACCCGCCTGGGCAGCGAGACCTCATCTCTACAATAAATCAAAAAAATCAGCCGGGCATGGTAGCACATGCCTGTAATTCCGGCTACTCGGAAGGCTGAGGCGGAAGGATCGCCGGAGCCCAGCAGGTCGAGGCTGCGGTGGCCGGAAGCGGCCACTGCACTCCAGTCTGGGCGACAGAGTGAGACTCCAACTCAAAAAAAAAAAAAAAAAAAAAACTAACCATAAAGACAAGATGCATGTACCAAAATACTATTTCAGAGAATAGGGGAAACCATTAATTCTAAGGATGTGAGGACTTTTCAAAGAAGCAGTGAAATTTTAGCTAGGCCACGGGTAGTTTACCCAGTTGGGCAGAGAATATCCCCGGGGGAAGGAAAGCACAAGAGGCAGGGTGAACAATGAACAGTCTGTAACAAGTACACAAATACAGAACTAGGGCTCAGAGAAACTAGGCTCGTTCTGTATGAGAGTCTCAAAAGTTGGGCTAGGGAGTTTGCACTTTATTCTAGAGGCAATGGAGAGGATTGGAAGTTTCTGAAAAGAGATTTTTGCCTTATGCAAATCATTCTGATATTACCCTAACAGCTGGATGGAGTAAGGGGGGAAAGATACGATGTGAGGAAAAGGAAGTGACAAGCCCCAGAAGTAGCCCAGGTGAGAGATGTAGGAGTGATACACAGCAGCAGAGACTTCAAAGAATGGAGAGCAAGAAACTAATTTGACAATATGTGGTAAATTGCGGGACATGTAGGATTAGAGAGAGGAAGTTCATATCCAAGTTGCCACTGAAGTTCTTCTCACGATAGGGAAGAAAAACAATAGGTATGAGTAAAGAAGGCAGTAAGTCTGACAGAAGATTTTTGGCAATGAGCGGCAGTAGAAGGAACCAAGACAACGCAGAAAGTGGGCAACATGGAGGCAAAAGGCAGAGGGAGGATGTACTGTTACCTGAGACGGCGAGGTCAAGAAGACAAAGAACGTGGCTGGCAGTGAAAACTAGAAATGTCAACATTAAGCTAAAATTCGATCAGAGCCCTCTGAGCTCCTACTGAAGTACTGTAAATGACTAGCCTGTACAATGCCAAAGATGAACTTAAGGCTCTTTAGAATCATTCAGTTTGAATACCTGAAGCGTAACTGTAACATCTATTTACTCACTCGATTACTTTGAAAATAAAAAATTCTCACCTGCCGCGGGAGTTGCGCCTGGCAGTAGCAGGCTGGCAGGCTGGGCACTGCCACTCACCATCTGGTACTTCATAGAGGGCTGGCCTCAGACAAAACAGGTGGAAGGCTTTATTACATTCATCACACAAGATCAATTTGTCGTCCTCACCTGCAAAGAGATGAAATTATATAGCATTGTCAGGAGCACAGCAGCAGTCAAAGCTGTAAAAGAGATCTGATCACCTTAACTAACACCAAAGAACACATTATAGATACTGCTATACAGGTTTGTTTTTTTTTAATGCAGTCATTTTCTGAAAAGAAACTATAGGTAATTTACGAATCAGGTCTCCTAACTTATATCCCCAAATCTAGTTCTAGAAATCAGCTCCAGAACAGGACAATTAACATTTACTAAGAGGTGGAAAACAAAACAAAATAAGCGATAGAAGGAAATCCTGCTGCTGTTTTGACACACCCTCGCCTCCCCAAAACACTTCCCAACTCATGTCTGATATGGTTCCCATAAAAGTCATTTGGAGGCCGGGCACAGTGGCTCATGCCTATAATCCCAGCACTTTTGGAGACCGAAGTGAGAGGATTGCCTGTGCCCTCATCTATACCATAAATCAAAAAATTAGCCAGGTGTGGTGGCGGGCACCTGTAGTTCCAGCTACTTGGAAGGCTGAGGCAGAAGGATCGCCTGAGCAAAGCAAGTCGAGGCTGCGGTGCCCATGAGCATGCCACTGCACTCCAGCCTGGGTGACAGAGTAGGACTCCAACTCAGAAAATAAAAGTCATGTCATCTGTTTACATTTAAAAATACAATGAATCAATTTAACATGGTCATCTCCCCTCCAACCTTCATTCTAGAGCAATTGAATGTTTTATAGCAATTGACTGCCCCCTGCTGGAAGCACCTATCTTACTTCACAGGTGGCTGAGATAATAAAAGGTTTTAAGATTTTAGATGAACCAATCTTGTTCTCTGTAGAAAATTTGAAGGTTGAAGCTGTCAACTGCTCTTATTTTATACTCACTAAGTTAAGGAACAAAGGGCCTGCTCTGATTCCCTGGAATGTAATTTCAAAGACTAGCATTTTATAAACCTTCGGAAGAAAATAAAATCTACCACACTTAAATTCTGTGTACACAAAATTTTTGTGGGGAGAAATGAAGATCACAGGAATGAAAATCCTAGTCCTTAATATAACCAGATTAGCACATTTGATCTAAATATACCTTTCTTTCGACAAACTTTGCATCTGGCGTTCTCTGCTGACATATCCCACTTAATACAGGCATCAAGCATCCCAAGGAGAACATGCATCCTGGAAAAAGTTTGAGCTTCACGGATTGCTGCCTTCCATTTTTCCAGTGCAGATGCAACCTAAACAGAGATGAAACCAGGTCAGCATTACTACAATGACCTCAAAGACATTGAGAGCCAGGCACAGTGGCTCATGCCTGTAATCCCAGCACTTCGGGAGGTAGAGGTAAGAAGATTACCTGAGCCCAGGGGATCAAGACCAGCCTGGGCAATTTGTCGAGACCTTGTCTCTACAATAAAACAAAAAATTAGCTGGGCAAGGTGATGCACACCTGTAGTTCCAGCTACTTGGAAAGCTGAGGTAGAAGGATCACCTGAGCCCAGCAGGTCAAGACTGTGGTGGCCGTGAGCATGCTACTGCACTTCAGCCTGGGCGACAGAGAGACTGACTCGGAAAAAAAAAAGAAGAAGAAGAAGAAAGAAAAGACATTGACAGAGGACTAGGACTAGAAACAGGTAAAGGTATGCAATAATTCTGAAGACATTTGCCTCCTAAAATTACACCAGTCTAACCCATTTATCTCAAGGAAAAAACCCTCAAAGCTCCAAAGAGTGAAAAAATACTCGCCAAAGGTCACACAGAGTAGAGATGACTAGGAACAGGTCTTTTCTAATGAAATTCACTCAAAGATTTAGTATCACTTAAAAGTAGGAACATTTTACATGCTATAAACACTAGAATGCATCACTGCTATGTAGTCAATAAAACTTTGGTTAAGAAGATTATAAATTTCTGCATTATTCCCTGCCACAATCCCAGATTACAGGGCCTAGAAATGCATTTTGGCTGGGTGCGGTGGCTCACACCTGTAATCTCACCACTTTGGGAGGCTGAAACAGAAGGATTGCTTGAGGCCAGGAGCTCAAGAGCAGCCTAGGCTATATAGTGAGACCTGTCTCTATTATTTAAATATATAAATTATTAAATACCTAATACACTTTATCACCAACTTCTAACTAAAGTGTAAAAAATTTTTTGAGTTGGGGGTCTCATCTCTTGCCCAGGCTGGAATGCAGTGGCACAATCATAGCTCACTGCAGCCTCAACCTCCTGGGCTCAGGTTATCTTTCCACCTCAAACTCCCAACTAGTGGGACTACAGGCATATGTCACCATGCCTGGCTAATGTTTTTATCTTTCTATTTTTTGGCAGAGAAGGGGTCTCACTGTGGTGCCCAGGCTGGTCTTGAACTCCTGAGCTCAAGCAATCCTCCCACCTCAGCCTCCCTAAGTGCTGGGATTACAGGTGTCAACACTGAGTCTGGTTACAGCAAAAATTTTAGTCTCAGGAGTTAGCCTGACTTCCTTCTGGTTACTCTGAGCACAGCCTACATTGCCTCATCCCATCATCAGAAAAAGCAAAATAATTTAGAAGCCGCCCAAAAAACATACTTAGGATGGAGAGAACTATAATTAGGAATTTAAGTGACAAACATGATCTCTTCTCCCCTATAAAATATACACCCTAATGAGAAACAGAAATGTTATTTTATGCTAACTCATTTGTTATTACCATTGCTAATCAAAATGATTTTTTGTATGTTTTCAAAGCATTTCTAGCTTAAACGATTAGGTGAGTGTCCCTATTAACAAATGCCAATTTAGGGGTATCATGCTCAGATAATCAGAACATACAATAGAACCAAACAATACATCAGAAGCTAAGAGACCAGGGTATCTTATCATCAACAACTATTTCGAGGTCATATTGCTTAAATCAGTCATGACTTTAACTTAAGTTAGCAATGGCCAACCTTGGTACTTTTATGACTGTGCTAGCTCTAGCTACCACAACCACAATAATTCAATTCCACAGGTGGATTTCACTGCTCTGCCCTAGACAAAAAGGTTCACTGGAAGGTAATGGACTTCCTAAAGGAAAAGCCAGTTATCCTGAAAGGCCATACGCTTTTTTTTTTTTTTTTTTTTTGAGTTGGAGTCTCACTCTGTCGCCCAGACTGGAGTGCAGTGGCCGCTTCCGGCCACCGCAGCCTCGACCTGCTGGGCTCCGGCGATCCTTCCGCCTCAGCCTTCCAAGTAGCCGGAATTACAGGCATGCACTACCATGCCCGGCTGATTTTTTGATTTATTGTAGAGATGAGGTCTCGCTGCCCAGGCGGGTCTCGAACCCGCGGGCTCAGGCAATCCACTCACCTCAGCCTCCCAAAGGCGCGGGATTACAGGCTGAGCCACCGAGCCCGGCTGGCCATAGGCTTTAAAATCGAGCTACCTAGGGACAAAGTTGAATGAGCTCTCAAGTTGGCTACTACATGCTGATTGGTGCGAGGGTTGAGGGAGGGGAACAAAGGCTGTCTTTTCTCTTTTCTGCAGAAATACAGAATCCCAGAAGGCCTTGTGTGTATACATTTATGAATTACAAGGATAAGTAACATAAAAATACAAAAAAAATCTGTATTTAAGAACCACTAAAGTTCTAATGCAAACTACTTCATTCCTTGCTCCAACCTCTGCTGGAGATATTTCAACATCTGTTTTTAAAAAACAGTACAATTTCCTTCCTTCCTTCCTTCTGCAGAGGTCCTTAGTAAAATTTGAGGTCCACAATCACAGCTGTCTTGCTGTCTTCTCCCCTGATACAATAGACAGATGACATACAGTACTGCAGATTCTTTTCACAAGAGAATCAACTCAAATCATTTAAATGAAATACATTAAAATGTAAGCATTTTAGGATCAGTTCCTAAAAAGAGTATTTATCAAACACTGGCAGTGAGTGGTTATAAATGGGCTTTGCTGTCCTCTACTGGACAAATAGGACACACAATACTAAAGGAAATAGTCACATGCAGTGCTGGTTTTTACTGCCTAATTATTTCCTATGAACTATAAAAGCTGAGTACTCAATAGCTCATCCGGTCTCATTAAGATTCCTCCCTCCCTTCCTTCCTTCGAGTCAGAGTCTCACTCTGTTGCCCAGGCTGGAGTGCAGTGGCACTCTCACAGCCACCGAAGACTCAACCTGCTGGGCTGAGGTAATCCTTCTGCCTCAGCCTTCCAAGTAGAACCACAGGTGTGTACCACCTTGCCTGGCTAATTTTTAAAAAAATTATTGTAAAGAAGGTCTCGCCAAGTTGCCCAGGCTGGTCTCAAACCCCTGGGGCTCAGGTAATCCTCTCGCCTTTACCTCCCAAAGTGCTGAGCCACTGTGCCCAGCTTGAGTATTTTTAAAACAACTTTAGGGACAAGCACAGTGGCTCATGCCTGTAATCCCAACACTTTGAGAGGCCAAGGCAAGAGGATTGCTTGAGCCCAGGAGTTCAAGACCAGCCTAGGCAACATAGCAAGACCTCGTCTCCACAAAAAATAAAAAATTAGCCGGGCACGGCAGCACACGCCTGTAGCTCCAGCTACTTGAAAAGCTGAGGCAGGAGGATCACCTAAACCAAGGAGGTTTAGGCTTCAGCTCATTGTGCCACTGCACTCCAGCCTGGGTGACACAGTAAGACTCTCTGACTCAGAAACAAAAATGTTTAACTTGAAAAGATTTGGGAAATAAGCTTATTTAACCTTGTTATTTTTTAAAACAGATTTTAAATGGTATCATACACTAGACTAGGCCTTTTGTGACTGAACATGTTTCCAGGTTCATTCACATAGCATATAATAATACTTAAATCAGTCTCATTCCGTTGCCCAGGCTGGAGTGCAGTGGCACGCTCATGCCACCCCAGCATCGACCTGCTGGGCTCAGGCAATCCTTCTGCCTCAGTCTTCCAAGTAGCCGGAACTACAGGTGCACACTACCATGCCCGGTTAACTTACTTACTTTATTTATTTATTTTTTTGAGTTGGAGTCTCACTCTATCACCCAGGCTGGAGTGCAGTGCCGCTCCCAGCCACTGCAGCCTCAACCTGCTGGGCTCCAGTGATCCTTCCGCCTCAGTCTTCCAAGTAGCCGGAACTACAGGCGTGTGCTACCATGCCCAGTTCATTTTTGATTTATTGTAGAGATGAGGTCTCGCTGCCCAGGCGGGTCTCGAACCTGTGGGCTCAGGCAATCCACTCACCTCAGCCTCCCAAAGGCGCGGGATGACAGGCTGAGCCACCGAGCTGGCTACTTACTTACTTTATTTACTTACTTATCTTAGAGATGAGGTCTTGCCAAATAGCCTTGGCTGGTCTCGAACCTGCGTGCTAAAGTGCTAGGATTACAGGCTGAACTACTGAGCCTGGCTTCAATCAGTTTTATTATTGAGCAATAGTCCATTGACCAGATATTTCACATTTTATTGTCCATTCACCAGTTCACAAATATCTGTGCTGTTTCCAACTGGTTATTCAGAATAGGCCCATTTTATAACTCAATTTATGAATTTACAGTGGTGCAAAAGTGATATACATTCAAGCACACCCCTTAACTCAAGATGGGCTATATCCAGGGAGATATATACATATTTATTTTTTTGAGATCACCTACCATAACAAAAAGTAATTTGACAGATAATTCATTTTTATAAATAAGGAAACTGAAGCCTGGACTAGAGATTGATATAAGCTCATGGACTGGTCCAGTGCCAACCAAAAAAACTCTAGTCCTTTTTAAGTGGAAACCTTCAAAGCAAAGGGCAGCGGAAAATTTCAAAGCTGAGGTAAAGCTGACCTCTGCTGGTGAATTACAGGGCATAACACCACTTTAATGCCAAACATCGCTGAACTACTCGGTAGGCAGCTTAATCAACTTTCCAAGAGGCTCCGCCATGCTTCCCTGTGTTCGCCACGTGCCTGGGCCTACGAAGCGCCCGTGTTTTCCTCACCAACCAAGCTAAGGACAAGCATTTCCTCACAACTGAACTGAGGTTGCTTTACTGTGGGTTCAGTCTCAAACAGGTTGATGCAAATCTTACAGCTACTGGTTAGTTTTCAATTTTAAAAAATTTTTGTTGCCGGAAAGCAAACAGAAAGACAGATGTGGCTCTCAGAAAGATCACATCAAGAAAGAGACTCTAGCCAGGCTCGGTGCCTCAGCCTGTCATCCCAGCGCTTTGGGAGGCCGAGGTGAGTGGAACGCCTGAGCCCGTGGGTTCGCGACCCGCCTGGGCAACTTGGCGAGACCTCATCTCTACAATAAATCAGAAAAAATTAGCCAGGCATGGTAGTGCACTACTGTAGTTCCGGCTACTTGGAAGGCTGAGGGGGAAGGATCGCCAGAGCCCAGCAGGTAAAGAGTGAGACTCCAATTCAAAAAAAAAAAAAAAGAAAGAGACTACTGTAGAGAGTTAAAAGTAAAACCCATGTAGTATTAAGATGAAAAATTATGCCTAATAAGAAGAGTTTTAACAAAGGAGACTAGTTAACTGTCTAATATCTTAGATATCAACTAGAAAATTACTTAGGTGCCATCTAGCCATTTAAAAGGAACAGAGGAAGGTGAGAACTAAGTCCTAGCTAGATAATGACATGTGTGAAGTCTCTGAGCTTAAGTTGAGAATTAAACCTCTATCTAAACGAAATCATCTGCCCTAGTCACCCCTTACCCCAAATGATCTTCCCTATATCACATATAGCCTTTGGCCTCAGAAAGAAATGTAGGGAGAATATGACAACTATGTACAAATATTTGAGGAGCTTTAGAAAGGATGTAGACCCGCTCTATGCAAACTGGGAGAACAAAACAGGAACCAGCTGTCAGCGACCAAGAGGCGAATTTCAGTTCAATTTGAAAAGGCCTATGCCACCTGATTAATTCCTACTTATTGTTTAAAACCCATCTTCTAGCCGGGCTCGGTGGCTCAGCCTGTAATCCCATGCCTTTGGGAGGCTGAGGTGAGTGGACTGCCTGAGCCCGCGGATTCAAGACCTGCCTGGGCAACTTGGCGAGACCTCATCTCTACAATAAATTAAAAAAAAAAAAAAAATGAGCAGGGCATGGTAGCGCACACCTGTAATTCCAGCTATTTGAAAGGCTGAGGCGGAGGGATCACCAGAGCCCAGCAGGTCGAGGCTGCGGTGGCTGAGAGCGGCCACTGCACTCCAGTCTGGGTGACAGAGTGACTCCAACTCAAAAAAACAAACAAACAAAAAACCCATCTTCTTGAGACCCTAAACAGACCAATAACATACCAGGCAACTGGGGTGGGGTGGGGGGAACTCATCTTCTATGTCATTTCCTCTGGAAAGTTTTCTCGAATTTGCCCTGGGTATCCCTCACAGGTAAGCCTGAATACTGCTTTCTCACCAGTACTTGTCACACGACTGTAACCATCTCCTGCCTCTCTCACAACGAAATTAAACTCCTTGAAAGCAAGTCTTACTTATCTCTCTCTGTAAGACCTGAAAAACTTAGCAGGGACTGGCATAGGCAGGCCTTTACCAGATGTTTGTGAAAGGGAGGAAAGGAGAGGAAAATCTAAAATTAGAGACAAGGCCAGGCATGGTGGCTCACATTTGTAATTCCTGCACTTTGGGAAGCCAAGAGGGGAAGACTGCTTGAGCCCAGGAGTTCAAGACCAGCCTAGGCAACACAGACCGTATCTCTATGGGGAGGAAAAAAAAAAAACCTAGCTGGGAATGATGGCACATGCTTGTAGTTCCAGCTACTCAGGAGGCTGAGGTGGAAGGATCGCCTAAGCCCAGGAGGTCAAGGTGTGGTAAGCCGTGATCATGCCAAAATCAAGTAATAAAATAAAATTACGGACAGTATTCACACTCAGTAATGGCTACAGTCTCTCCCATAATGTAGTGTTTTCATATTCTTTTCTTCACACAAGAACTCTTCAGTAAAAATCTAACATATGAAACAGAAAAAAATGGAGCTGCTAGCTATTCTGTAGAACATTATACAGAATAGAATTCTATTAGCTAAGAATTCAACAAAACTATCTTTGCAAATGCATATAAAGTATATCAAACTATTAAAAGAGTGATATCCTTGGGTGGTAAAATTTGGGCGAGAATTATAGATTTTACTTATCTCTCATTTTATTTACTTACAATAAGCATGCTAAATAAAACGACGAAGCCAGGAAACTGGATAACTGCATACAAAAACAAAAAAATAAAGTTATACCCTTACCTTCCACCACTTTATAAAAATTAGACCAAGAACCTAAATATAAAAGCTAAACTGCAAAATACTTAGAAAAGAACAAAGAGGAAAGCATCACGATATTGAATTTGGCAATGATTTTTTTGGCTATGACACCAAAAGTGGCAGCAACTCTATTTTAAAAATAGGTTAACTTAGCCTTCATCTGAATTAAAAACTTTTACGCATCAAAGGACACTATCAACAGAATAAAGGCAACCCAAGGAATGGGAGAATACATTTGCAAATCATGTATCTAATAAAGAACATAAGTAGATCTCTTACAACTCAACAGCAACAAAAAAGCCCAATTTAAAAACGGGCAAAGGACTTGAATATAAATTCCTCCAAATGCAGACAAATGGCCAATAAACACATAAAAAAGGCTCAACATCATTAATCATTAGGGAAATGCAAATCAAAACCACAATAAGATATCATTTCATATCCATTAGGATGAATATTATTAAAGAAACAGAACATAACAAGTGTTGACAAGGATGTGGAAAAACCAGAACCTTTGTGAACTGCTGGTGGGAATGTAAAATGGCATAATTACCATAGGAAATAGTATGGTGGTTCCTCAAAAAGCTAAACATCAAATTACCATCCAGCAATCACAATTCTGGGTATATACCCAAAAGAATTAAAAGCAGGGATTCAAAGAGAGATTTGTACATCCATGTCCACAACAGCATTATTCATAATAGCCAAAAGGTGGAAGCAACCGAAGTGTCCATCAACAGACAACTGAATAAATAAAATGAGGTATATACGTATGTGGCATAATACCTGGTCTTTGTCACCATTCTACAACTCTTTGATCTTCCTGATAGGAGTCTTTTGTTATTCAGACACCCCGTTGGATTATACACGGGTTCACACTAATGAGGTGATTTAGGGGTGCAGCTGGTCATTGAAAAGACCAAGTGATTAGAGGACTGAAAATTTCTGCTCTACCCACAAACTCCTAAAAGTGGGAAGAGACAAATTCTTGAACAAGATTTGATGAAGAACAGAACAATAAGCTTCCATGTGAATCAGCAATCCCTCTCCTGAAAATATACCCTGAAGAGCATAAATTGCTCTACCCAAAAGACCTGCATGTGTATGTTTACTGCAGCACTATTCACAACAGCAAAGACTCGGAACCAATGCAGATGCCCATCGAAAGTGAACTGGATAAGGAACATGTGATGTATGTACACAATTGCATATTATGCAGTCATAAAGAACAAAATCATGGCCTTTAAAGCAACTTAGATGCAGCTGAAGACCATCATACTACGTGAACTATCATAGAAACAAAGAACTGAATACTCCATGTTATAAGGGGGCCCTGAACACTAGTCACAGTAGCACAGTAGCACAAGAGTGGGATCGGCAGACACTGGGCACTCCTAAGGGGGCGCAGGAGACGGGCACATGGCTACACAAATGGTACCTTGGCTACTACTGGGGGAGAGAAGGCAGCTAGAAGCCCAAACTTCACCTGCATGCAACCTACTTACGTAGCAAATCCTCACTTGTATCCTATGACTCATAAAATAATAAAATAAAATATAAAAAGATACGATGAGCTTCCGGGTTGGTAAATATACCCCCCAAGGGTGGGAGGGTAGAGTGCTCAGAGGGAGCAAGAAAGCTCCCGGCCTCCCCACTCACACCACTTCCTCTGTTTCTCCTGAGTTGTAACCCGATACAGTTGAGCAAAAAGCTTCCCTAGGTTCTGTGAGGCATTCTAGCAAATTACTAAACCAAACAAGAGGGACATGTGGCTCCTTCATTTCTAGCTGGTAAAGACAGTAACCTGGAGCTTGCAACTGGCATATGAAGTAAGAGCTGTCTTGTGGGACTGAGCATATTAACTTGTAAGATCTAACTCAAACTCCAAGTAGATGGTGTTAGAATTAAATTGAACTGTAAGAGTAGCTAGCGTAGACAGAACTGGAGAACCGCTTAGTGTGGAAAAAATTCACCCATTTGATATGAGAGGTGCCGTGCGAGTAGAGACCATTTTCTTTTAACATACAACGGGGCCAGGCACGGTGGCTCAAACCTGTAATCCCAGCACTTTGGGAGACTGAGGCAAAGAGGATTGCCTGAACTCAGGGGTTTGAGACCAGCCAAAGCAACTTGGTAAGACCGAATCACTACAATAAATCAAAAAATGTAAGGGGCATGGTAGTGCGCGCCTGTAGTTCCAGCTACATGGAAGGCTGAGGCGGAAGGATTGCCTGAGCCTAGCAGGTCGAGGCTGCAGCAGGCCGTGAGCACGCCACTCCACTCCAGCCTGAATGACAGAGTGAGACTCTGACTCAAAAGAAAACCACACTACGTAATACTACTTAGCTTGAAGAAGAAATGAAATTCTGGCATATCATACAGTAACCAGAGTTATTTCAGCCTTAAAATGTATTTTAAAACTTTTTTGGTCTTTCTTAATCTTAAGCCTTGAAACATGTTTCTCAAACTTCTTTTCAACCCTATAACATGCATGCTTATCAATAACCATATGCTGGTTTAGAAATCCCAGGGCTAATCTTAAAAGAGCCTGACTGCAGGACCCTTCCACTTGGTAGGAGTCACCAGGTGGTTGATCCATAACTTAACTACATCTGAGATAACACCAACCAGACCTCCAGTAGGACCACCACCCAAAAGAAGCCATCAGAACAAGATACAACCTAAGCCACTCCCACATTTCCCCACAATTTCCATTAAAACTCTTGCAATTAGCCTAAAAATAAAATGTTTTTTTTGCCAGGCATAAACCTGGCCATTTCCCCATCTGCCAGCTTTTGGAATAGAATCACCTTCCTTTCACTATATCTTATGCTTGTTTATTCTGACGTACAAGCAAGCTGATCTTGCTGTCGGTGACACTATAGCACGAATTAACCTTGAAGACATTATGCTAAGTGAAATAAGCCCGTTTCAAAAGAGTATGTATTGTATGATTTTACTTATATGAAGTGTCTAGAATAGTGAAATTCATAAAGACAAAGAGAATGATGACTGCCACAGACTGTGGAAAGGGAAAAATGGAAAGTTAATTGTTTAGTGAGCAGTTTCAGTTTGGGAAGATGAAAGAATTTTGGAGATGGACAGCGGTAACAGATGTACTACTCAATGCCAATATACTTAATGCTATAGAACTATACACATAAAAACAGTAAATTGTATTTTAAGCATATTTTGCTACAATTTAAAAAACAGTAACTGTGAGCCAGGCACTGTGGCTCACCCCTGTAATTGGCTTTGAGAGGCCAAGGTGGGAGGATCACTAAAGGCCAGGAATTCAAGTTTACAATAAACTATGAACCTACAGCCTGGGAAACAGAGAGTGACCCTGTCGCTAAATAAATAAGATTTAAAACTTTAAAGAATATATTTAAGCCAGGTACAGTGGCTCACACCTATAATCCCAACACTTTGGAAAGTAGAGGCGAGAAGACTGCCTGAGCCCAGGGGTTCGAAACAAGCCTGGGCAACACGACGAGACCTCGTCTCTCCAATAAATCAAAAAATTAGTTGGGTGGGCATGGTGGTGCACATCTGTAGTTTTAGCTACTTGGGTGGCTGAGGTGGATCATTTGAACCCAGCAGATTGAAGCTGCAATAGCCATGACTATGCTACTGCACTCCAGCCTGGGTGATAAAGTGAGATCCCAACTCAAAAAAAAAAAAAAAATATATATATATATTACAAGTTATGTAAATTTATAGCTTGTATAATACCTTTTATAAAAAAGGGAAGCCTTGCCTGGTAAAGGCAGGGAGGCCATGTCTGATCATCACCCACAGCCCTAGAAGAAGGGCTGTGTTCCATAGATCAATGTGAAAACTACAAATTTAGGAAAAAGTTATTAAACAAACAAACAAAAAACGCTGGCTCAGGGCACAGTGCTTACAGTAGCTAAAAAGCACAGGAAAGGACAGGAACCAAAACACACTCATCTACACAACCATAAACTCCAACTTCTGTAACCAAATACCTTTGCTTCTTCTACCATTTTTTTCTCTTCATCCACTTCCTCAGTTTTTGATGAATCTTCGCTTTGGAGTTTTCTTCTCTTTTGCTTGGGAGCCATGAAGCCTTGGAGAAATTTCTTTATGACACTGGCCTGAAGGGCAATCACACACTCACCAAAATCCTTCAGTTTCTCTAATGAAATGACCTACAGAAAATAATTTTAAAACTAGATTGAGAGAAGACTAAGAGGAAGATGAAAGGAATCCATCCTCAACTAAATTCAAATCAACCTAGATTCAAACATCAAGAGAGTCACAGAACATTAACTTAAACGTGTTCCTCAGGTCACTGGATAGCTTATGCATTTAAAAGTACTTGACTACCCCACATCTTTATAATAATAATAATAATAATAAAAGTACTTGACTATTTCTATTTCTCTACTAAAATCCAAAATTTCCTCTCCTTAAAGGAGAGTTGCATAATTCATGCATTCAATAGTTACTGAGTGACAACTATGTGCATGCTAGTCTTAATGCAAAGACAAACTGAGAAAGTATAATAAAAATTGATCAACCTTCTGGCTTACAAACTATATGTAAGATAATATGCTTTACAGAGATTGCTCGCTCTCTCTCTTTTTTCAGAGCACTGGGAACTTGCTTTGTGACCCTGACTAAGTACAGTGACACGCTTATGGCTTATTGCAGATTCAGTGAGCCACGATCAAGCCAATTCCTGGGCCCAAGCAATTCTCCCTCCTCAACTTCCACAGTAGCTGGAACTACAGGCACACACCAGTCAGTTTAGAAAAAAAACTTTAGTGACAAAGTCTCACTATGTTGGCCAGACTACTCTCAAACTCCTGGTCTCAAGCAATCCTCCCACGTCATTTTAAGCCCACAGCTATCTTTTTCTTTTCTTTTTTTTTTTTTTCTGAGTTGGAGTCTCACTCTGTCGCCCAGACCGGAGTGCAGTGGCCGCTCCCGGCCACCGCAGCCTCGACCTGCTGGGCTTCGCGATCCTTCCGCCTCAGCCTTCCGAGTAGCCGGAATTACAGGCACACGCTACCACGCCCGGCTGATTTTTTTGATTTATTGCAGAGATGAGGTCTCGCTGCCCAGGCGGGTCTTGAACCCGCGGGCTCAGGCAATCCACTCACCTCGGCCTCCCAAAGGTACGGGATGACAGGCTGAGCCACCGAGCCCGGCTCCACAGCTATCTTATGGATGAGAAAAGAGAAGTTAAATCACTTCATTAAAATCATGTTCCCAGCCAGGCACGGTGGCATGCACCTATAGTCAACAGCTACTTGGGAGGCTGAGGCAGGAGGATCTCTTGAAGCCAGGATTTCGAGGTTGCGGTGAGCTATGATCCACCTGTGAATAGCCACTTTATTTCAACCTGAGCAACATAGTGAGACATCATCTCTAAAAAAACCAATTATAAAATAAAAAAAAATTAAAAAAAAATCATGTTCTTAAACACTGCACACTATCTTATCGGTCACATGGCACACCAATGAAAAGATATCCTGTCAAAAAAGTAAGTGTCTAATATATGACTGGCAAAATCCTTTAGGTTCAATAATTCTTCAAAGAAATCATTAAGAACCATAAGATGTTTAAATCCCTGTCTCCAAGAAATGTACCAAAAATTCATCACAAGACTAATTTTTTTAGAAAGTGCACATGTAAGATGTACATATAATTTGCTAATTCTAATAACAAAGAAATAGAAACACAGACTAAGTAAAAGAGATGAAAAGTATAAATTAGGAAAAAATGGAGGGGGAATGCAACTTTCTTATATTTCATAAAAATCCCACAACTATAAGAATGCACATGTCAGCCGAGTGTGGTGGTTCACGTCCGTAATGCCAGCACTCCGGGAGGCTAAGGCGGGAAGATTACTTGAAGTCAAAGAGTTTGAGACTAGTTTGGGTAACAGTGAGACTTCATCTCTAAAAACTTTGTTTTTCTTTTTAAATTAGCTGGGTACAGCATTGCCTGTAGGCCTACCTACTTGGAAAGTGAAAGTGGAAAAATTGTCAGAGCCCAGGAATTCAAGGCTGCAGTGAGCTATGAGCAAGCCATTGTACTTCAGCCTGGGTGACAGGTAAGACCCTGTGTCTTTAAAAAATAAAAATAAAAATGTCATAGTGTATATCAGTAAGTTGAGAAGACACACAAATATTAGTATATCCACATATAACTATGTGGACTTGACTTAAAATCTGATGAATAACTTTTAATAACTGATGAATACTATTCACCAATTTTCACACAAGCTATGATACCTACACTTACCTAATGTGGGGTATGAGGTATCTTAAAAGGTTTCACCTAGAGCCGGGCTCGGTGGCACAGTCTGTAATCCCACACCTTGGGAGGCTGAGGTGAGTGGACTGCCTGAGCCCGTGGGTTCAAGACCCGCCTGGGCAACTTGATGAGACCTCATCTCTACAACAAATTAAAAAATTAGCCAGGTGTGGCAGCACACGCCTGTAGTTCCAGCTACTTGGAAGGCTGAGGCGGAAAGATCACCAGAGCCCAGCAGGTCGAGGCTGTAGTGGCAGTGGCCGGGAGGGCCGCTGCACTCCAGTCTGGGCGACAGAGTGAGACTCCAACTCAAAAAAAAAGAGAAGCTTCACCTATACTACTAAAGGGTCCTTCTGAGCGGTAAAGGATATGACTATAAACAGGGCCACTGGACTACATGACTGATGCCCAACATATATACAAACCCACTGAGCTGGCTGGGTGTGAGGAATGGGGACAAGTAGGACACACAAGCACAGGCATTATAAGGGAAGGATACAGTAAATGATGCGCTAACACTATGGCTCTGGAACCAGTTTTCATTCACCTAAGTAGAAAAACTCTTTTCATACAAGGTTCTGAGCCAGTTATTAGGTTCTTCTAAATAACAGCAAAAGATAACAAACAAAACAACACATGTACATGAAGAATTTTGGGTTCCATACAGGTCTTTCAAGACAAACTAAAATACGTGACCTCCAAGGCTATCTTGTGAAGTCAACAAAAGTGCCAGTAAACAACTCCAAGTTGAGCTTCTGTGAGTAATAACTTTCAAAGGGTGTTTTCTTATATTCTTACCCGGGCTTCAAATTCTGATGTTTCTTCCACATATCCAAGTCCACCTTTTTGTAATCTTGTTGCAACTTCAATGAGATCACTACGAAGAAAATTTAAGAGCTCCTGGTTGCCATCACAGGATTTTAGACCCAAATTTGGCTTCCGAGCCAGATGAACAGAGTGAATAATGTCTTGGTACCTAGAAAAGTTGGGCCAAGAGAAAGAGGGAAAAAGGAAATTTTGAAGATGGTCTTTAAACTGCAATTGCTTGAATGACATGTTTTATTTTCTAGGAGACCACTGAGATTATCATCATCTCTCTTTGGTATTTTTTCTTTTCTTTTTTGACACAGTCTTGCTCTGTTGGCCAAACTGGAGTGCAATGGCATAATCATAGCTCACTGCAGCTTCCATCTCCTGCACTCAAGCGATCCTCCCACCTCCATCCTCTCAAAGTGATTGGATTACAGGTGTGAGCCTCTATACCTTGCTGGTTTTTAACAGTCCCATGTTTCTTGCATAAAATTTCAAATGTCTTATTTCTTGATTAATTCCAAAAATACACTTATATCATTCTTTATTTGATAATTCCAGTGTCTGAAGTATGTTGCTTTTCCTAGCATTCATTCATGATGCCTGGTTTCTTTCTGCATTTTGTGAATTTTTCACCATGAGTTTATTGAAATTTTGTCTGTGGAAATTCTTCAAGGATTGGTTTGAAGTTGTGCTCTTTCAGACAGAATGTATATTTGCTTATGTCAGTTGCAAGGAACTGCGACCAACCTGGGACAACGTTATATCATCTGCTCAGAATTCATCATGAATCATGAATCTGAGTAGAAAATCTACACAAAGACCTTCAGAAGGAGGTTGCCCTCCCACTAAAAATTAACCCGTTGGGTCCTAGCAACAAAGACTCCTAAGAATCTCCACCCAGAGAATGCCATACGCTTTATTGTGGGCTTCTGACACCAAAATGGAACATTGGAGCACAAGATCAATCTACTAAGTTGGATACAAAGTTCCTTCAAAAAAATAAAAGTTTTTAATATTATTTTGCTCTGGATTTAACTTCACTATGTCCCACTGGTTTTCTTATAAAGGAGTCTCCTTTTTTTTTTTTTTGAGTTGGAGACTCACTCTGTCGCCCAGGCTGGAGTGCAGTGGCTGCTCCCGGCCACCGCAGCCTCGACCTGCCAGGCTCTGGCGATCCTTCCACCTCAGCCTTCAGAGTAGCCGGAATTACAGGCACGCGCTACCATGTCCAGCTGATTTTTTGATTTATTGTAGAAATGAGGTCTCGCCAAGTTGCCCAGGTGGGTCTCGAACCCGTGGGCTCAGGCAATCCATTCACCTCAGCCTCCCAAAGTGCGGGATTACAGGCTGAGCCACCGAGCCCAGCAGCATATGATTTTTATACGTTTGATGAATATAACAAAAAACTTTATGTTCTCAATTGGCCAAGTATCCTTTTGCCCAACTTTTATTTAATTCTTCACCACTTTACATATTTTCTTGTAAACAGCATATATAGTCTTTTGTTTTTCAAACTTGAACCTCAAATGGTTTATGACACATCACCCTATCTCCTTGGCTACTCCCAGAGGAAACAACTCAAATAATCAAGAGAAAGGATAAAGAAATCTAGAGTCGATTCAGTAAAATAATACAGATTTACAGAATATTTTACAGAAAGGAAAATGAAGTTCAATTACCAAAAACATAGGTAGTTCTTTGATAAAATAATATTGAGTTAGCACTTTGGGAGGCCGAGATGAGAGGAATGCCTGAGCCCACAGGTTCGAGACCAGCATGGACAACCTGGTGAGACCTCATCTCTACAATAAATCAAAAATTAGCAGTGCAAGGTGGCGCATGCCTATAATTCCAACTACTTGGAAGGCTGTGGCAGAAGGATCACCTGAGCCCAGCAGGTTGAGATTATGGTGGCCATGAGCATACCACTGCACTGCAGCCTGGGTGACAGAGTGAGACTCCAACTCAAAAATAAATAAATAAATAAATAATAATGTTGAGTAACAACAAATAAATTCCAAGCTGTTTGATACTCTTTAAAAAGTTCAAAACCAAGCAAAACAAAGTTTTTAACGTTCGGATTTCAAAACTGTAAGTATTTTATCTAATTCTATCTTATAATCTCTAAGCTTTTGATGCTCTAAGCTTTGTTCACAATTAGTGAATAGAAATAGGAGGGGGAGGACTGTTTATAATTAGTAAACAAAACAAGTCTTTTCAAATAGGTTATCTTTCAAATACTTGATCTGGAAGAAAAAGAGACATCATAGAACTGTATTCCTTTGTGGCTTTGTGTACTGACATTTTCCTTTTTCTCTCTTAATTTGCCTGGACACATCTGTATTAAGACAACATGGTTCTGAAGATAATTACTTTTTTTGAATTGGAGTGTCACTCTGTCCCCCAGGCTGGAGTGCAGTACCACGCTCATGGTCACCGCAGCCTCAACCTGCTGGGCTCAGGTGATCCTTCCACCTCAGCCTTCCAAGTAGCTGGAACTAAAGACATGCGCCACCACACCTGACGAATTTTTTTTGATTTATTGAAGAGACAAGGTCTCACCAAGTTGTCCAAGTTGGTCTCGAACCCGTGGGCTCAGGCAATCCTCTCACCTCAGCTTCCCAAAGTGCCGCGATTATAGGCATGAGCCACCGCGCCCAGCTCTGAAGACAATTTTAATTAACGTACACATTAAGTAGTGGACTAAAATAAATTATGTACCTATTACCACATACAAAACTTGGGCAATGGGCAAATTATGCATTGAATGATATTTTCCTTCTCTCTTAAATCAAACCCAAATTCAGGGATGAAATGAGAATGCAGTCAGAACTGAGAGGGGGCTAAGATAAAACTTATCCTGGTTTTCACAGAAACAACACAAACAGTGCTAGCAAATCTAGATGGAGTTCTAATTCATAGACAAAAGAGGGTTTTGGGGTTGCTTCTAATTCGTATAACATAAAATTTACCATTTTGAAGCTTATACTTCAGTGCTTTTTATGTTGTAGAACCATCACAACTATCTTAATCCCAAAACATTTCCATTACGCCACACAGAAATCTCTAAACTGTCAGGAGAAGTCACCTCCCAAATCTCCCCCTCCTAATCCTTAGTAACCACTATTCCACATTCTGCCTATGGATTTGCCAACTCTAGATGTTTCGTACAAATTGAATCATACAACATGTGGCCTTTTATGTCTGGCTTCTTTCACTTAGTATAATGTTTGCTAGGTCCATCCATGTTGTAGCACATAACTGAATTCCTTTCTGCGGTAAAATAACAATCCATTGTTTGGATATACTACATTTTTTCTATCCATTCATCAGTACATAGGTATTTACAATGTTTCTACTTTTTGGCTATTCTGAATACTGACAGAAGATTTTTGTAGACTAATTCATCGGGCCCTACATTTGCAAGACTGCCTAATAAAGAGGCTCACAGCTTGGTGCCTGGCATGTATTCTTCAATGAATCATCCTGCTGCCTTATACATACATGGTTTAACGTTTTATTTTTCCAAATAAGCATGATATGTCAAGAAAATACCAAGTAATATGAATATAAAAGAATTACACACATTCAGAGTATTTCGGCAGGGTGCAGTGGCTCATGCCTGAAATTCCAGCACTTAGACAGGCTGAGGGCGGGAGGACTGCTTGAGCCCTGGAGTCTGAGACCAGCCTAGGCAACGTCTCTACAAAAAAATTTAAAAATTAGCTGGGTGTGGTGTCATGGACCTGTAGTCTCACCTACTCCAGAGCTGAGGAAGAAGGAGCATGTAAGCCCAGGTCAAGGCTGCAATAAGCCATGATTGTGCCAATGCACTCCAGTCTGGGCAACAGAGTGAGATCCCAACACACACACACAAAAATAATTTACTTTAATGACTTTTATGAATAAGAGGAAAAAAACCTTAGACATTTATATCTAGTATCTATAGTAAGATGTGAGGAGTAAGACGAAAATCCTTACCTCTTCTCTAGTCTCTCTTTAAGCTGACTTTCTCTTATTCCTTGAGGGTGAAGACAGTTTAGCAACTCATCCAGTTCCTTTTGACTATCACATAAAAACCTGTGGAGGCAAAACAGACCTGGTAACTGAAAAAAAATCAAAATCAAACACTAAGAGATCTAGGGTTGGTGGTGGGAGTTGTGAGAACAGAATTCCAGACTTGTTTACAACACAGTAGAATCTAGAAGTAGAATACATAATTTACTGCTGCCATGAATCCCAATGTGAACACTATCCTAGCATACTGAAGCCAATGTTTCCCACTAAAATATAAAATAAAACAAGTTTTATAAAGTTAATTGGCATACTTGTCCCTACACCTTCAAAGAATAAGCTTATATCCAAAACTAAAAGATGAAAGGTCATTAAACCAAAGGTGATCACAGCTAAACCACTGAATGCAATTAAAGAACAATGGACCCTCTCAAAACCCAGCTCCGTGTAAAAGAACTGCACACAAAGGAAGACTAATAGCTACATATACAATTTTTGTTCTTTAATTAATAAAATTTAATGAAGGAAAATCTTAAATACTTCTATCCCCAAACAGATTCAAGCTACATTTCCACTGCTACGTAAGATCTATATCATATACAAAGTTACATTACAGGAAGGAAAAAACATCAAAATTCCAAACCTTAGAAAAGCAAGTATCTTCTTAAGAAAATATCAGGTCAGCGAAAGAAATGAGTTTTGATATCCAAAATACCACAGTCATACAAAATATTCTTCACAGACAATTATTAACTAATTAGTGTCATTTATTCAATACTTTCTTCCTCAACATTTAAAAGAAAGAAGAGAGCAACCAGATGAATGCTCACATTACCATAGGTTCTGTCCTTGTTTAGGTATGGTCGTCTCTACAGCAGTTTCTGTTGCTGGTCCATGCTGCATGTTCATGCTTGCATTTTTGCCTAAGTTTGCTTTCTTACCTAAAAAAAATATATACATTAGGGTAAGTACAGTAAATATCCAAGCCAGTTTCAAATGTAAGCAGTACCCCACAAGAATGGCGACTAACAGCCGTGTGGCAAAGAAAACAAAGAATTCACTCCTGTGGATGACGCCAAGAGCAAAGGCACCTACAGTGGAGCAGAGACAACTGGACGAGATGAGCGAGGCCCTCAAGTCAAGAGGGGGAAAAAGAAAATGGGAATTACTGCAGACTTATCACTGGATGCCTCAAGTGTAAAATAATACAATTCACTTTTTAATAAATCAGTCCCTGTATGCCAATACATAACCTTAATATAGATACATCTTAAGCCAATCTCTCCAAGTCTGTATCAGAGGTCATCACAATATCTGAGGCCTTACCTGAAACTGGAATTGGTTCTCTCCTCTGCCCCACTCTCTCCACCCTTAACCTGACACTTTTCTGCAACATTAAAACATGACCCTAGCCGGGCTCAGTGGCCCAGCCTGTCATCCCGCGCCTTTGGGAGGCGGAGGTGAGTGGATTGCCTGAGCCCGCGGGTTTGCGACCCGCCTGGGCAACTTGGCGAGACCTCATCTCTACAATTAAAAAATTAGCCGGGCGTGGTAGCGTGCGCCTGTAATTCCAGCTACTCTGAAGGCTGAGGCGGAAAGGATCGCCGGAGCCCAGTGGGTCATGGCTGCGGTGGCCGGGAGCGGCCACTGCTCTCCAGTCTGGGCAACAGAGTGAGTCTCCAACTCAAAATAAAAAGACAAAAAACAAACAAAAAAACCCATGACCTTGTTTAGTCTCTCCAGATGGGTATCTTAGATAGGCACTGTCATTCTGGAATTGGAATTAGAAAACATGAACCATCCACCAAGATGCTCTGTAAGTGAATAGAGTTGGATGCCCAATCTTCTTTAAGGGGGCTCTAACAGGGTAGACTGGATTTTCAATAACTGCCACTAGGTTTCTGAAACACATTATGAAATAACAGTCTCTCATCCTATTGGATTCTCTCTCAAGTGTAAAGACCTGGACTCCACAGTTATGCTTCCAAATGTAACTGCCCTTACCTGAGTATTTATAGTCTACCAAAACTAGATTTTTCTTTTTTTCTTTTTTTTTTTGAGTTGGAGTCTCACTCTGTCACTCAGACTGGAGTGCAGTGGCCAGTCCTGGCCACCGCAGCCTCGACCTGCTGGGCTCCGGCGATCCTGCCGCCTCAGCCTTCCAAGTAGCTGGAACTACAGGCGCACGCTACCACGCCCGGCTCATTTTGATTTATTGTAGAGATGAGGTCTTGCCAAGTTGCCCATGCGGGTCTCGAACCCGCGGGCTCAGGCAATCCACTCACCTCAGCCTCCCAAAGGCACGGGATTACAGGTTGAGCCACCGAACCTAGATTTTTCTATGAGGTGACATAACGTAAACATGAAGACATCTTAAATTTAAAGTTTTTGGCTATTTTTTTAATTAGTAGTTTTCTTATTTAACAATTGTGTGAGTTTCAAGCTTGGGTTAGAAGTTTCTTTAAAATAAAGTACTACTTAAAAGATTTCTCAAAGAAGCACGATAATCTAATATTCAATAAGTAATTTTCAGGCTGGGCACTATGGCTCACACCTGTAATCTCAGTGCTATGGGAGGCCAAGGCAGGGGCATCACTTAAGGTCAGAAGTTCAAGACCAACCTGAGCAACATACTCAGACTCCGTCACTACAAAAAAGATTTAAAAATTAGCTGGGCATTGTGATGGCACACCCGTGGTACCAGTTGCTTGGGAAACTGAGGTGGAAGGATCACCTGGGCCCAAAAGTTTAAGGTCACAGTGAGCTACGATAGCACCACTGCACTCCAGCCTGTGTGACAGCGCGAGACCCTGTCTATTAATTGAAAAAGAATGAAAAGAAGTCATTACCATTAGGTTACAGAAAGTTCAACTGGAAGGAAGCTTGTGGCTTATCTAACCCAATGGTTCTCAACAAGGAGTAATGTTGCCTTCCACGGGACACTTGGCAATATCTAGAAACACATTTACTTTTCGCTACTAGCATCTAGTGGGTAGAGGATAAGGATGCGCCTATATAATACCCTGCAATGCACAGGACATACAATGATCTTCCTCATTAGTATGATGATGAGAAAAAAAATTCTCTGGTCCAAAATGTAAGTACGACTGAGGTTACAAAAACGTGATGTAACCCATAAATAAGATTATTTTTAAAATGTAAAATAAGTTAATTTCTTTCTTGAAATACATGCATAAGCTAGGTGCAGTGGCTCACATCTGTAATCCAAGCACTGTGGGAGGCAGAGGCGAGAGGACTACTTAAGTCCAGGGGTTCGAGACCAGCCTGGGCAACTTGGCAAGACCTCATCTCTACAGTAAATCAAAAAATTAGCCGGGTGTGGTAGTGTGCGCCTGTAGTTCTGGCTACTTGGAAGGCTGAGGCAGAAGGATCAGATCACCTGAGCTCAGCAAGTCGAGGCTGTGGTGGCCATGAGTGTGTCACTGCACTCCAGCATGGGCGACAGAATAAGACTCTGACTCAAAAAAAAAAAAATTTGTGGCTCAGCCTGTAATTCCAGGACTTTGGGAGGCCGAGGCCAGTGGATTGCCTGAGCCCACGGGTTCAAGACCAGCCCAGGCAACTTGGCAAGACCTTGTCTCTACAATAAATCAAAAATTAGCCAGGTGTGGTAGCACACACCTGTAGTTCCGGCTAGTTGGAAGGCTTAGGTGGAAGGATGACCGAAGCCCAGCAGGTCAAAGCTGGGGTGGCCGTGATTGTGCCACTGCACTCCAGCCTGGGAGACAGAGTGAGACTCCAATTCAAAAAAAAAAATAAGACATATATACATATACTTCACACACACACAGACATACACAGAAAGAATGTGTATAGATTCAGAAAAGTACACTTCTGTATTTCTTTTATAAACTGAAAACATAAGACCAGCACCCAGATCAAGAAAAAGAAAATTGTCAGTGCTCCTACATGATCCTTTCTCAGTCATTTATTTTTAGTTAGATATCGGCTGTTTCTCCTCACTAGGATTTTAGTTAAATTCAGTTATCTGTCTTGTTTGCTGCTATACCCACAGCACATGAAAAACTGCTTGACAAATTGGAGCTGCTCCAGAACTACTGAATAAATGATTTCAAAAAGTAGGACACGTAACTCTGCCTTCTTGGCCCCTATACTTCTATTTCGGTCCTTGAGGCACCTACAAAAGGGGTTTCCATGGGACAAACTATGAAAGCTGCACCTATAAAATCTAATATCCAAACAACCTAATATTTAAGCTCTTTATCTCTCACACTATTCTTGGAACTAAGTTGATATTCAATAGTTTCTTTCTGTCTATGCATCTCATATCCACTCACTTTACTTAAATACATCTAGCCAAGGAGGCAATAATTTTGCACATGGAAAAGGTGACAGAGGAAAGGCAGGCCCTAATGTTGAGTCCACATGAGCAGGGTAAAATAACTAATGGATATACTCACTGCGGGGACAGTAATCCTCATCAGGAGAGTCTGCATGGTCTTTGCGGTGATGGTGGAATCGGTAGTCAATGCTGTCATGTACCCAGCCTTTTTCAATGAACAATCCCGGAACTTCATCTGAGAAGAGCCAGTACCTAAAAGCACAACCACGTATTAGTAAGGTAATGAACAGATCAAAACTGTAGGATAGCTGACAGAATTTTTCCTTTGTTTAGAACTCCAGACAGTTAAAAATTATGAGATTAAGACAAGGGATACCAAAAATGTTGGGACTGGAGACTAGTTTAATGTCTGTAATTTTTATAACTTCTAATATTTCTCTATCTTTAGGTTTCATATAATGTAGTCATTTAAAACATACTACCATTTTTTGGCTGGGCTCGGTGGCTCAGCCTGTAATCCCACACCTTGGGAGGCCGAGGTGAATGGATTGCCTGAGCCCGTGGGTTCAAGACCACGGGCAACTTGGCGAGACCTCATCTCTACAATAAATCAAAAAAATTAGCCGGGCATGGTAGTGTGTGCCTGTAGTTCCAGCTACTTGGAAGGCTGAGGCGGAAGGATTGCCAGACCCCAGCAGGTCGAGGCTGAAGTGACTGGGAGCAACCACTGCAATACAGTCTGGGTGACAGAGTGAGACTCCGACTCAAAAAAAAAAAAAAAACATACTACAATTTTTAAAGATCCACACTGGGATTATATTTTACTTATCACCATAAGTTAAGTCTCCTATTTGTGGTATCTTCAAGGGCATGAATTTGTCTTAATCTTGTAACCCTGCATCTGGCACGGTTAACAGTCCGTAACTGTGTGATGAGGGAAGGGTCCAGTGGCTCACACCTGTAATCCCAACACTTTAGGAGGTGGGGGCAAGAGGATTGCTTGAGCCCAGAGATTCAAGACAAGCCCAGGCACCTTGGAGAAAAATTTTTCACAATAAATCAAAAAACTAGCTGGGCATGGTGGTGCATGCCTACAGTCCCCGCTACTTGGAAGGCTAAGGTGGAAGGATCACTTGAGCCCAGCCAGTCAAGGCTGCGGTGGCCATGACCATGCCACTGCACTCCAGTCTGGGTGACAGATTGAGGCTCCAACTCAACAACAAAAATGTGTATGATGAGCAATTCTGTTTCCAAAGAGAATTGGAAAATTGAAGAGACACCTGTCTAGTCTTAGTACTTTAGACATTTCATATAATAGCCCAACAAGATAACAAAAAGTAAGCTTAGTAACTTGCCTATTATGGTTTCGATCTGTACCAATAGGCGTGCGACGCATGACTAGTTTTGCCTTGGCAATACCTTCCTGGAAAGCTTTCTCAGCAGCTGCTTTGTGCTTCCGTATTCGTTCTTCTTCAGCTTTGCGTTCCAGTTTCACTGTTAAAGATTAAAATACTCAATTACATTTTTTTCTAGTAAATTCCACTCTCACAAATTAAATAAAATATGGAGTGAAAAGTGCAAATCTTAGTTTCCTTCTCCTGACTCTAATCCATTATAAGAAATGACATGTAAGGCAATAATTTCAATCCAGTCCTCCTATACTTCCCAATTTTGGTGAAGTGTCATCCCTCAACTCAATGCAAAATTGTTTATCTTCAAAAGTTAACTTCCTATTTATGTATTTTTAACAACCCTAAACATTCATAACAATCCATAAATAGGACTAACTGAAACATCTTCGGACAGGTACACTCACAGGATCCTCAAAAAGATCAAGATACATAAAACTAATAAAATAATTATTTCAAAATCAAACATATTTCACTCCTGAGATTTGGTGGTAATTCAGCTTAACAGCCTCGATGACAAGAAAAAAGAAATAAGAAAGCAAGGGCAGAGAAGCATTTGTGAATAATAATGGTTGTATATCGAATAACGGCTCTTCTAATTACTCAGCAAGTTAACTGTTTTTTGGTTTTTTTTTTGAGTTGGAGTCTCACTCTGTCGCCCAGACTGGAGGGTAGTGGCCGCTCCCGGCCACCGCAGCCTCGACCTGCTGGGCTCCGGAGATCCTTCTGCCTCAGTCTTCCAAGTAGCTGGAACTATAGGTGCGCGCTACCATGCCCGGCTAATTTTTGGATTTATTGTAGAGATGAGGTCTCGCCAAGTTGCCCAGGCAGGTCTCGAACCTCCGGTCTCAGGCAATCCACTCACCTCAGCCTCCCAAAGCGTGGGATTATAGGCTGAGCCACCAAGCCCGGCTGCAAGTTACAGTTAATGATGAAATATTTAATCAATTAATTTATGATCATTCATTAATTGGGTTTATTCTATTCAGATAGAAATTTCCCTCAATAACAAAAGTAGCCCAATAACTCCACCTTTTAAATTTAAGTTTTCCACAAATGTCTGAAATTCTGGTACTACAAATGTACAGAGCAATGCTATTTACAATGCCAAAATTATTTAACCCTAATCATCTATGGATGATAACATTTACAATATGGTGAGAATCTGGAAAATGCATCTGTCTAAAGGTATTACTTTAAAAACTTAAGAGAAATTCCATTTATCTAAAACAAATTTCTAAAATTCATATGGAATTAAAACATGGAATGTTAACTTTGATAAATGATTTTCTAGCCTGAATGTAACTGATATGTTTGCAACAGTAGTTATAGTAGAAAAAAGTGCAAAGGTAAATGATAAAAAGAGACATAGAGTAAAGGTCCAATTACAACCAAGGAAAAGCTCATTCTCCAGAGGCTACAAACAAATAAAAAAATCTACTTAGGAAAGATCACCAAAAGAAGAACAAGTTTATCAGAGATTATAGTACTGAACTAGATAGCCAAAGACATGAAAACTAATTAAAATGCTGACCTTGGTAAAATAGTAATACTCTATTCTCTGTTTCTATATAAATAGAGTATCATCTTCTTTTGCTTTATGTTACAAGAACTATAAAACAGAGAGGACAATTCAGATATTCAAGAAGAAATTATTACAGTTCATGTAAAACAAAGTTCAAGCGTGATACGTATATGTTAAGTTAGCCTACGTGCTGCTTTATTTGGAATGCAATTATACTTTCTTCACAGGTCTTTAAAATGGCAAGTCCATAATCATATACACATACTCATACACAGTATGCATATATGTATAATAATATTTCAATGGCCTTAAGTATAGTAAACTAAAATCTGTTTTAAAAGAAAGATTTTTAAAAAAATTGTAGAGATGAGGTCTCACCAAGTTGCCCAGGCTGGTCTTGAACCCCTGGGCTCAGGCAATCCTCTTGCCTCGGCCTCCCAAAGTGCTGAGATTACAGATGTGAGCCACTGCACCCAGCCGAAACATACATTTTCTAATGAAAGAACTATTCAAGTGACAAAGTTGTATGACTTAACCTAAAATATTCGACATCTAAGATTATTTCTAAATATCTAATACTTAGCACCCAACATTGACAAATAAATGGTATTTACCATCTTTACTTTATATGCTGGAAACCCTCGTAAACTGAAAATTAACAGGAGTGATCAAAATAGTTTAGTCTTAAAGACAAAAGAACTACAGAAAAAATGTAAATTTGAATAAATTTTAGATTTATTGCTCATAACTGAATGGTATAGCAATTCTGAGACTAATTTTGTGTATACTCCACACAAAATTAAAGTAAATATAAGTAAATATTGATACTGATGGATGTCCAGGGTTCTCATGATGCAAGAAGGGGGATATAACCATGGAAAGGGGGATGGCAAAGAACACTTGAGTGTCAATATTTTGGAATAAATTTAACGTTAGCACACAATTCGTACTCAGAAAACTACACAACATTAATATGATGTCAAAGAAGATCTGTATGAATGGAAAGCATCTTATGTTAATGCATTAGAAGACATTAACATCATTAAGATGGTGATATTCTCAAGACTGATCTATAAACTTGATCCAAAGTTGAATCTAGAGATTAACTCAATGCCTATCAGAATCTTAGATGGCCTCTTTGTAAAAACTGACAAGCTGATTCTAAAATTCATATGGAATTACAAGACATCCAAACAGTCAAAACAATCTTTAAGAAAAAAACATAATACAACTTGGAAGACCCATTATTTCTCTGTTTCAAAACTCACTAGAAAGCAATCAAGACAGTGAAGTACTGACATAAAGACAGACACTTAGCTGGGTGTAGAGGCTCACACCAGTAATTCCAGCACTTTGGGAGGCCAAGGTGGGAGAACCGGTTAAGCCTAGGAGTTTTAGAGCAGCCTGGTTAACATAGAGACCTCATCTCTACAATACAATTTTAAAAACTGGCCAGGCAGGGTGGTGCATGCCTGTAGTCCCAGCTACTTGGGAGGCTGAAGAGGAAGGATTGCTTGAGTCCAGGAAGTAGAGACTATGGTGAACAACAATCATGCCATTGTACTGCAGTCTAGGCGAGAGACCCTGACTCAAATTAAAAACAAACAAAAAACAAACAAACAAAAAGGACAGACATATAGAGCAATCAAGCAATTCAGAGTCCAGAAACAAACCAATGTGTGTATGGTCCAATCATTTTTGACACCATTCACTGGGAAAAGGTTAGTCATTTCAACAAATGATACCAGCAACACTGGATAGTCACATGAAAAAGAATAAGGCTGGATCTTACTTTGCAATCCCAGCACTTTGGGAGGCCAAGGTGAGTGGAATGCCTGAGCCTGAGGGTTCGATGCCAGCCCGGCAAACTTAGTGAGACCTTGTTTCTACAATAAATCAAAAATTAGCCAGGTTGCATAAGCCTATAGTTCCAAGCTACTTGGAAGGCTGAGGTGGAAGGATGCCCAGAGCCCAGGAGGTCAACACAGGGATGGTTGTGAGTGTGCTCCTACATTCTAGCCTGGGCGACAGAGTAAGATTCCAACTCAAAAAAAGAAAATGCCAGCCGGGCTCGGTGGCTCAGCCTGTCATCCCGTGCCTTTGGGAGGCTGAGGTGAGTGGATGGCCTGAGCCCGCGGGTTCGAGACCCGCCTGGGCAGCAAGACCTCATCTCTACAATCAATCAAAAACTAGCCGGGCGTGGTAGCGCGCGCCTGTAGTTCCAGCTACTTGGAAGGTTGAGGTGGAAGGATCGCCGGAGTCCAGCAGGTTAAGGCTGCAGTGCCCAGGAACATGCCACTGCACTCAGGCTGGGCAAAAGAGTGAGACTCTGACTCAAAAAACCAAAAAACCCAAATTAGTCGGGCTTGTGCCAGCAGTCCTAGCTATTCCAGAAACTGAAGTGGCACGACTGCTTGAACACAGGAGTCTGAGGCTTCAAAGAGCTACGATCACACAACTGCACTCCAGCCTGGGCAAAAGAGCAAAACCCTATCTCTAAAAGAAAAGAAAAAAATTTTTCTTTAATTTTACAAAGTACAGATTTGATGGTGCCATGAAAACCCTTTATAAATTCTTAAAGGAAAGACTACTAACCAAGTTGGTAACCATACTAGGGGATTCAAATATTTTTGTCATCCAAATGTTAAAACAATCCGACCAATCATGTTAGGAAAGTGAGACACGGACAACTGACTTGCCCAAAAGCCCAAGTTAGCCAACAAGTTACATGCTGTTTCCACTATACTATTTGTGGATTTGGTCCTTCATTAAACCCAGAAAAGATGCCAACATCACATTAACTTATCATTAATAAATCAGAATGCCAGGCTAAATAGCCTGCTAAAATATTATATACCTGGTAGGTGCTAAGTTATTAATATACATAATAAATAAGTGGTTATGACAAATAGAGACCCTACCATTACCTTGATAAATCCCTTTCTTTTACTATCTTCCACAGAGCTTCCCCTTTTCTCTCAGCATGAAATTTTACCTTTCATTTCTCTTTCCTGGATTTCCCGTTCCTTCTTAGCCTGAATGGCAAGCAACCTTCTGCTCTTCACAGCACTAATCATGTCTTCAGCTTCTGTATCTGCCTGGGGCTCAAACTTCACAATTTCTTTTTTTCTATCAGTTTTGCCTAATCCATTCTCTTCTTTCCCATTTTCCTTATTTCTGGCTTCCATTTCTTTCCGTTTCTGTTTTTCTGCTCTCTTCTTATCATTTTCTTCCTTCAACACAGCAAGCCGTTCCTTCCACAGCTCTGCAGACATTTGCTGTCTGGTTTCCATGTGGTCTTGTACCGAGTATGTCATGAGGATCCGGTGGCACAGTGCTGTCAAGATCTGTAGCTTCTCTTCTGATGTTAGCTCAAAAAACTCAGAAGTCTCTAGCTTCTCTAGGAACTCATCTTGTACCTCATTGTCCTCAAACGGTGCTGAATCTTTATTGTCATCTGTGTCTGAGCCCTCGCTTTCCTCTTGGACATCAGACCTGCGCAAGCAGAGCCGTACCAGCTCTGAAACAGAATGCAGAGTCAGGGGGATTTCCGACAGCTTCATTCCTAATTCACCATAGTCTTCTGCTATTTCATCTTGTAGTAAGGTCTGTAAGAGAATGACCAACACTCTATTCAGGTATAAAAAGCCGCCCTTATCTGCACTCAAGGCTTCCATAAGAGACACAGCAGTAATAGGATACTGAGCATCTGGCAAGAGTAGCCCAGAATAACAGCTCAAGAATTCCACCACCATGGCCACATCCCCAAACAGTGCGTTGGGCAGCCCCTCAGGAGTGTCCATCAGTCTGAATGCGGGAAGGTTCTTGCCAGTTAACTCTTGGTCCTCATACCGCTTCTGTTTTTCTAACTTCTCGAGCATTTCTTTCTCTCTACGCTCTTTGGCTTTTTCCTTCAGCTTCTTTTTCAGCTCCTCTCGTTTCTTTTTCAAATATTCTTTCCGTTGTTCCTCAGACATAGAGGCCCACCTCTTTTTGTGCTCTAGAAGCTCATAGCGCTTTTGAACAAGACTTCGCAATTCTTCTGGGAGACGAGCTCTATCTTCACTGGAGAGAAGACGAGCTGTTTTGGAGATAACACAGGACAGAGCGCTCCTTTTGTCCTCCCTGTCTTTGTTTTCTTTGTAGTAGGCAATAAGGTGCAGGGCAGCAGGAGGCAGATGTTTATGAGGTTTACTAGAGGACCGAGGCGTTGCCCCAGAATTCCGTGGGGCTCGTGTCATCTTCTGCGTGCCCTTGGCCATATCTAACAAAGTCATCTGCTTCATTTTGGTTTTAGGAGTCTTCAGTCCCTTTTTGGGAGACTTGGAATTCCCTGGGGATTTCTGTCCATTCAGGATGCCTTTGCTTCTGCCCTTTGTTTTCAAAGGTTTGTCACTGGGCTTCCCTGGTTTCTTGGCAGGTGGGCCTTTCTTAGGAATGTGGAAGTTAGCATGTAGCTTGTTAGGTGACATCATCTTCATGACTTCTTCCAAATGTTCTTCCGGAGACTTGGAATTCTTGGAGTTCTTCACTTTGAGCGGCGAGCCATTCAGTGATTTCTTCAAGTGTACATGACACCATAACTTAGGATTTAGTGGTGAACTCAAAGAAGAATTGTCTGTCTTGGATTTCTTTGAGGGCTTCCTGTCTGGGGATCCAGTATTCTTCCTCTTAGTAGAAGGGTTGAGAGTCATATACTGGAATTTAAGAATAGGAGCAAAATTAATTTTAAAAACCAGTTTAAAGAAGCAATATTTAAGCATCTTAAAGGCCCTCTTCCCCTATTATTCAGGCAACTCTACATATTCATTTATCTTCATAGACATTGTATCCCTGAAAAAACAAAGATACAAATGTTAGCTAATTCCTTTGCTACATCAATACAAAATTCTCTTGATATCCAGACTTAAATATATATACTCTAACACCAGACATTTGTGCTGTGTAACTAGTTCTGTTTATACATACATTAGAGCCTCCTTAGATTTTTAATAAAATTTGTGAACCCCTTTCTCCCAAAGCAATATACAAAAACTATGCATATTTTCAGAATCCATTTATGAGCCTGATTAAGAATACCTGATCTAGAAAATGGTAATCCCTGAAGTTTAAAAAGTACTGTTCTTGAAACAAGACTGTATTTTTATCTCTCCAACATTTGTTCCAATTTGGGGCATTCTATAAGTAGGAAGTATACTGTTTAATATTTCTGTCTGAACTATGAGACATATGGTCTTATTCAAAGTATCAGTGAGTCCAACAAACACTGCTCACAGATAAGGAAACTCCCTGACCTGGGCCTCCTGGTATCTCCAACTCCCCTTTGTCCTCTCCCCATAATTCAAGAACTTGCTGCCATGAATATATTACAAAATACAACCTTTCTAAATGACCATTAATTTCATACAATCCTCTAAGCATACTCTCATATTGTCCAAATTCACTCCCTCTAGTTCTCCAACTCCGCAACCCTTCAACCTCACCAAGATCTTAAATCCATTCATTTTTCTCGAGTCAGGGTCTCACTCTCTGCCATCCAGGCTGGAATGCAGTGGCATGACCATGGCGCACTGCAGCCTCATTCTCCTGGGCTCAGATGATCCTCCCACCTCAGCTTCCCAAGTAGCTGAGACTACAGGTGCACACCGTCAGGGTCAGCTAATTTTTCTACTTTTTGTAGAGACATGGTCCCGCTATGTTGCCTACGTTGGTCTGAAACTCCTGAGCTCAAGCAATCCTCCTGCCTAGGCCTCCCAAAGTGCTAAGATTATAGGCATTGACACCGTACCCAGCCTTAAATTCATTAATTTTATATCACATTGTTTCTTTTTATCAGTTGGAGTCTCACTCTGTTGCCCAAGCTGGAGTGCAGTGGCACACTCATGGCCACCACAGCCTCTACCTGCTGGACTTAGGCAATCCTTCCACCTCACCCGTTCAAGTAGTTGGAACTACAGCTGTGCACCACTACGCCTGGCTGATTTTTTTATTTATTGTAGAAACAAGGTTTGGCCAAGTTGTCCAAGCTGGTCTCAAACCCATGGGTCAGGCAATCCTCTAGCCTCCCTCTTAAAGTGCTGGGATTACAGGCGCGAGTCACTGCACCCAGCCTGTATCACATTTTTACCACTCTCACCCCTCTGTCCTTCTTTACCCAGATTAAATTTGAGTCAATCATGATAATCGGTCTCACATAAACCTAGTTTCCTTGACTCTCTTGTTCTATTTTATGTACTTAGAAAAACCAAGCCGGGCTCGGTGGCTCAGCCTGTAATCCTGCGCCTTTGGGAGGCTGAGGTGAGTGGATTGCCTGAGCCCGCATAGGCAACTTGGCGAGACCTCATTTCTACAATAAATAAAAAAATCAGTCGGGCATGGTAGCACGTGCCTGTAGTTCCGGCCACTTGGAAGGCTGAGGCAGAAGGATCACCGGAGCCTAGCAGGTCGAGGCTGGGTGACAGAGTGAGACTCCAACTCAAAAAAGAAAAACCGTAACTCTGATTAACTCACACCCTATTTATCCTGGCCTGCATGTGCTGCATGTGTTCAGCTTAAACACAGCTAGAATAAAAGTTATAACACTAAATGATCTCACTTTAAATTCACTGCCAGGCACCTCAAATGGGTATTGAACACTGCCCAGCAACCACAGTATGTTCCCTTAGTCCACTGGTGTTCCCATTCTCCTAAACCCACATCTCATCTCTTCAAACCTCCCACACCTCATTTCCATCGTACAGAATGAGTTAACAAGTTAGAACCCACTTCATTTGTCTTGATACCAGTTTCTGTTGAAATGTGTGTTTTAAAAAAAACAACATGTGATTGCAATGCTTTTAAAGAATATTAATTACAAAGAAAAAGCCTGGCAGCTAAAACACAAACTACATAAAATAACCAAGCAATGTAAAGGGACAGCTTATTTCAGGAAAAAAGTTGTTTCAAGTGATTAAAGATTAGATAACCTCGAGAATACTGATTTCTATTACCAAAAGCAGCTGAGCACATAAGTGGCAGTGACTTGATAAATTTCACATTTTTGAGTAGAAGGAACTATGTGAGAAGAGGAACATTTAAAGAAATACTCTAGAGACAGAAGCTAGGTCAGACTACCTGCTAAAAAGACAGAAAAGACCGCAGGCAAGAAAATAGCTATGAACTAGAGAACATAAAGTTATAACACCCTTAAAAAAGGCTATAGAGAAATGGCTAAGGTGAACTAAATTCCAGAGATAACAGAAGAACACCTATGATCTTGCTGGGAGAAAAGCAAATGGATTTAGTGAAGTTTTTTGTTTTTTTTTTTTAAGAAAGTAGGATTTATTAAGAGGACAGAAAAGCTCCCACAGTGGGAGGGAACCCGAAAGGGTTGCCCGGGCTTAGTAAAATTTAATCAGTTGTACTATAAAGCCAATCAATATTTAAATATTAAGAATATAAGGGCCAGAGCGGCTCAGCCTATAATCCTAGCACTTTGGGAAGTCGAGGTGAGTGGATTGCCTGAACCCGTGGGTTTGAGACCCCCAGGCAATCTGGCGAGACCATGTCTCTACAATAAATAAATTTTTTAAAAATTAGCCAGGTTTGGTAGCGCGTCCCTCTAGTTCCAGCTACTAAAAAGGTTGAGGCGGTAGGACTGCCAGAGCCCAGCAGTTCGAAGGTGGGGTGGCCATGAGTATGCCACTGCACTCCAGCCTGGGCGACAGAGTGAGACTCCAAATCAAAGAAAAAACAAAAAAACAAAAACCTATTCATACTTTCCCCAGACACAGAATTTCCCAGCTTTAGTTCCTCAGAACTATTTTTCAAAATGTTAGAAAGAATAAGCAAAGGTAACTTATTGAAGACTACATTCTCCTCATGAACAGTAAAAATCACTCCAAAGAGAACAATATTTCAGAGAACATCCTGTAAATCCAGAACAAGACCTATCACTACTCTGGCAGGAACTAAAAACACATGTATGCCTTCAAAAAGTTAGTAACCCTTCTCAGCAAATATTGGAAAATCTTCAGAGTACAGACATACTGACTGATGTGTGTGCTAATGATCAGAATAACAGGATATATGTTTAAAGCTCTATTAAAATGAAATATATCACTTAAAAAAAAACATTTTTAGCATTTTTTTTTTTTTTTTAGTTGGGAGTATCCTCTGTTGCCCAGGCTGGAGTGCAGTGGCACACTCACAGTCACCCTAGTGTCAACCAGCTGGGCTCCGGTGATCCTTCCACCTCAGCCTTCCAAGTAGCTGGAACTACAGGCACATGCCACCATGCCCAGCTAATTTTTCTGTTTGTTTGTTTTACTGTAAAGATGAGGTCTCGCCAAGTTACCCAGGCTGGTCTTGAACCTGTGAGTTCAGGCAATCCTTTCACCTTGGCCTCCCAAAGTGCATTTTTAAGCATTTTGTATAGCTGTATTATAACAGGGTCTATTGCAACTGGGACTTGTTAATTTCCTGCTTTCTACATTTAAAAAAAGGCTCAAATTTACCACAAGGTTCTTTAAACTTCCACTTAGAAGCACAGTATTGTGAAGAAATGTTATCAGAAAGAGGTAGGATGGCTTAACCATGAGAGGGTCCAGCAACCTATTTTTGCCAAACCACACCATGTAATTTTTTTTTTTTCTAAAAAAACGAAAGAAATGAACTCACCCAACCCCCTCCCAAAAGGCCGGCTCCCCTCGTGAGCAGTCCTTCAGTAACTGGATCATCTCAGCATGGGGTATGCTGGGCAGCCACAGCCAGATGGGAGCCGGCATGGCTGGACTCAGGGGAATCTGAAAAAGTATAAAACCACTTATGTGCTGAGGGTGTCCCCTATCCCCCACTCAGCACAATTAATCTACTAGACTAGTATATAGGGAGGGAGAAGAAAGGACACCTGTATTAGCAACATTATAATTTGTTGGCAAAGACCTCTTCTAACTGCTAAAAAGAAAAAAATGTATTTATGAATGTCTAAGAAACATGGGAGGCTGACAGGAAAACAAAGTGAGCCGGGCTCGGTGGCTCAGCCTGTAATCCCGTGCCTTGGGACGCTGAGGTGAGTGGATTGCCTGAGCCCGTGGGTTCGAGACCCACCTGGGCAACTTGGTAAGACCTCATCTCTACAATAAAGCAAAAAATTAGCCGAGCATGGTAGCATGCGCCTGTAGTTCCAGCTACTTGGAAGGCTGAGGCGGAAGGATCGCCGGAGCCCACCAGGTCGAGGCTGCGGTAGCCGGGAGCGGTCACTACACTCCAGTCTGGGTGACAGAGTGAGACTCCGACTCAAAAAAAAAAAAAAGAAAAGAAAAAGGAAAATAGAGTGTACACAATTCTACATTTGCTCCTGTCACCTGGAACACACCACCATCACAAATATCTGTCTAAAAGAAGTCCGTATTTCTTGATAAAAATGAAGAAACTATTTGTAACAGCTCATTCAAACACTGCATATAACTTAATAAGCAGTGTAAACTAGGCAGCAAAACCCTAAATTGAAAACTCTGACAACTTATATTCTCATTATTATTACACTCTTCTCATTTGTCCAAGGCAACACTCACAGTGAGCCTGTCTCAATCTCAACAAGCATTCATCAGCAAATTCGTAAATGCGTTACTATGAAATATGTTTAAACTATTTTGAAAATAATATATCTTTTAAAGTACTTCACTACTTTCTAACTCATAAACAAACTTCAAGAGCCAAGATTTACTTATTTATTTATTTATTGAAACAAAGTCTGGCTATGTTCCCCAGGCAGCTCTCAAACTTTTGGGCTCAAGCACTCCTCTACAGCCTCAGTCTCCCAAAGTGCTGCCACCATACCCAGCTGCGAAATTCATTTTTATTTTTATTTTCATTTTTTATTTTTTTTGAGTTGGAGTCTCACTCTGTCATCCAGACTGGAGTGAAGTGGTCGCTCCTGGCCACAGCAGCCTCGACTTGCTGGGCTCCGGCAATCCTTCCGCCTCAGCCTTCCAGGTAGCTGGAACTACAGGCGCGCGCTACCATGCCCGGCTAATTTTTTGATTTATCGTAGAGATGAGGTCTCGCTGCCCAGGTCCCGGTCTCGAACCCGCGGGCTCAGGCAATCCACTCACCTCAGCCTCCCAAAGGCGCGGGATGACAGGTTGAGCCACCAAGCCTAGCTGCAAAATTTAGTTTTAAAAATATCTTCAGGCTAGGAACACTTATTTGAAAAATCAGTTAACAAGACAAGAAATCTTTTAAAACATATACTATCATGAATAATGAGACAAAGTCACTCAGTGTGTCTTCTGATATGATCTACAAAGAAGAATATACCTGGACGGGAATGGTGGCTAGTGCCAATAATCCTAGTACTTTGGGATGCCAAGGCGGGAAGATTGACTGAGGCCAGGAGTTCAAGACTAGGCTGGGCAACATAGCAAGACCTCATTACTACAAAAAAATCTGTACTGTAATAGAAAATAACTTTTTAAAAATATACATTCACAGCCGGGCTCGGTGGCTCAGCCTGTAATCCCATGCCTTTGGGAGGCTGAGGTGAGTGGACTGCCTGAGCCCGTGGGTTCGAGACCCGCCTGGGCAGCGAGACCTCATCTCTACAATAAATCAAAAAAATCAGCCGGGCGTGGTAGCGCATGCCTGTAATTCTGGCTACTCGGAAGGCTGAGGCGGAAGGATCGCCGGAGCCCAGCAGGTCGAGGCTGTGGTGGCCGGGAGTGGCCACTGCACTCCAGTCTGGGTGACAGAGTGAGACTCCAACTCAAAAAAAAAAAAAAAAAAATACATTCAGGCTGGGTGAGATGGCTCACACCTGTAATCCCAGCATACTCTGGGAGGCCAAGGCGGGAGGATTGCTTGAGCCCAGGAGTTTGAGATCAGCCTAGGCAACATAACAAGACCATGCCTCTACAAAAAATAAAATTAAAAATTAAAAAAATCAGTCAGGGCTGGGCTCGGTGGCTCAGCCTGTAATCCCAGCACTTTGGGAGGCTGAGGTGAGTGAATTACCTGAGCCCGTGTGTTCAAGACCCACCTGGGCAACTTGGCGAGACCTCCTCTCTACAATAAATCAAAAATTAGCCGGGCGTGGTAGCACGTGCCTATAGTTCCAGCTACTTGGAAGGCTGAGGCGGAAGGATCGCCAGAGCTCAGCAAGTCAAGGCTGCAGTGGCCGGGAGTGTGCCACTGCAGTCCAGTCTGGGTGACAGAGTGAGACTCCAACTCAAAAAAAAAAAAAATCAGTCGGGCATGGAAGGAGGGCACATCTATTGTCCCAGCTACTTGAGAGGCTGAGGTAGAAGGACTGCCTGAGCCCAAGAGGTCCAGGATGCAGTAAGCTATGTTTAAGCCACTGTACTCCAGCCTGGGAGACAGAGTGAAACCCCAATTCTCCAAAAAAAAAAAAAGAAAAGAAAATTCACATTCAAGTGTTTTGTACATGAATATGGCATCTGGCAAATTACTTGGCTCAGGAAAAAAAAAAAATTCAGGTGTGTGTAAAGAGAGAAAATGATGCCAGCTGCAGTAATCTCAGCACTCTGTGATCTCAGCACTCTGTGAGGCTGAGGCAGGAAGATCAATTGAGGCTAGCAGTTCGAGGCCAGTCTGAGCAACACAGTGAGACCCAGTCTCTACAAAACAAAAAACAAAAAAATCAGCTGGGCACGTGGTGCATGCCTATAGCCCTAGCACCTCAACAGGTTAAGGCAGGAGAATCCCCTGAGCCTAAGTGTTTGAAGCTGCAATGAGCTATGATTATGCCACTTGCACTCTAGCCTGGTAACATAGTGAACTTATGTCTAAAAGAAACATTAAAAGTAGAAGAAAAAGAGAAAATGATAAACCAAATGATAAATGTTAATACTTGAGGAATCTGATTTAAAAAAGAGTACAGTACAAAGAGATTATTTGTAGTATAGTGACAACTTTTTGTATAAAATTATTCAAAACAGAATGTTTTAAAAATACATTAAGGCCGGGCTCGGTGGCTCAGCCTGTAATCCCGCGCCTTTGGGAGGCTGAGGTGAGTGGATTGCCTGAGCCCGCGGGTTCGAGACCCGCCTGGGCAGCGAGACCTCATCTCTACAATAAATCAAAAAATCAGCCGGGCATGGTAGCACATGCCTGTAATTCCGGCTACTTGGAAGGCTGAGGCGGAAGGATCGCCGGAACCCAGCAGGTCGAGGCTGCAGTGGCTGGGAGCGGCCACTGCACTCCAGTCTGGGCAACAGAGTGAGACTCCAACTCAAAAAAAGAAAAAAATACATTAAGAACAACAGTAAATTGTTTTGGGATTCCAGATATACTAAACTATTATTTTCTTCTTATGTCTCTATCCAAAGGCTAAGATTTATTAGTCCAAATCAAGATTTTAAGCAGAGACTAACAAAACACTAGGCAATGTATTACCAGAGGGTAATAAACTACTAAGATGGCAGATTTCATTTCAGAAGACAGTTATTTCACCATCAGCTGCCTTGTAAATCATTCCACCAAGTTATCAGACATACAGCCGGGCTCGGTGGCTCAGCCTGTAATCCCGCGCCTTTGGGCAGCTGAGGTGAGCGGATTGCCTGAGCCCGCGGGTTCGTGACCCGCCTGGGCAGCGAGACCTCATCTCTACAATAAATCAAAAAAAAAATCAGTCGGGCATGGTAGCGCACACCTGTAGTTCCGGCTATGTGGAAGGCTGAGGCGGAAGGATTGCCAGAGCCCAGCAGGTCGAGGCTGCGGTGGCCGGGAGCGGCCACTGCACTCCAGCCTGGGTGACAGAGTGAGACTCCAACTCAAAAAAAAAAAAAAAAGTTATCAGACATACAAAAAATTATGCTATTCCTAAAACCCAAATGTCAGTGGCATTTTTCTCGTTAATGAATAGAACTTCTTCAAGAAATTAATTAAATAGCCATGTTCCTACTATATGCAACATACTATGCTAAACATCACAAGATATAAAATAAGAAAGTCAGTTCTTATTCTCAAGTAATTTATATCTAGAAAAAGTTTACAAAACCATCAATACTCCATTATCATCACACTAGGCCCTGCTACTCAGGCAACATTAAAAATTCCTGTATCTCTACATAATCTTCCTCTCCTCAGCCTAAGCTCTCCTATTAGATCCTTTCCTAAAACCATGCTCAGAACCTGCTCTCTCTCTCCAGACCTCATGTCTCTTATGAAAAACATATTCAGTGCCTACCAAACAAATTCTACAAAGCCCAAAGTGGAGACAAAGAGAAAAAATACCACTTTGGGATGAACAGGTCACCAGTTATCTTCTTCAGTCCTTAATAATTATTTTAAATTTCCTTTAGATGAAGAAAAAAGTCAAAGCAATGTTTCATGGTCTACTTATCTATGTTCTTTACTATGTTCTACTCTGAGAAGTCAAAAGTACATTAAAAAAGCTTATTTTATTTTTTAAAAATTTTTATTTTTGAGTCAGCATCTCACTCTGCTATTCATGCTGGAGTGCAGTGACATAATCACAGCTACTGCAGCCTCGACCTGCTGGGTTCAGGCAATCCTTCCACCTCAGCCTTCCAAGTAGATGAAACTACAGACATGAGCCACTATGCCTGGCTAATTTTTTTTTTCAATTGTAAAGACAGGGTCTCGCCAAATTGTCCAGGCTGATCTCAAATCCCTGGGCTGAGGCAATCCTCTTGTTTCGGCTTCCCAAATTGCTGAGATTACAGGCATGAGCCACCGCACCCAGTTAAGAAACCTCATTTTATAAACAGAAAAAAATACAGCAAGTATGCAAAACATCAGAAGACAATCAGTAAAATATAGTTATTATTGGGGAATAAGAAATTCTTGTTTAAGGTAGGAAAGCAGATAATAAAGACGAGTATATACCATAAATTTTATAACTGGTATCTTACATAAGTCTTATTTTTTTCTTACTGGGTAAAATCACTGCCTTCTTACAGCAGTTTAGTCTAAGCAACCCTGCATTTCCTAGTCTCAATCTGAATTATACCAATTTCATAAAATTAGTAATTTAAGCACTCATTAGAAACTCTGGGAGTAGCTCATTTCTTCAGAAATTGCCTTTCAGGTTGTAATTTCCTAGAATTCTAGTCTCTGTCTCCTACAGAAAGTGTGGATACCAAGTACAGCGGCTCACACCTGTAAACCCTAGTACTTTGGGAGGATGTGAGACAGGAGGATCACTTGAGGCCAGGAGTTGGAGACCAACCTAAACAACATAGCAAGACCCCCATCTCTACAAAAAATGTACTACCATACCTCATTCTATTAATAAAAATGACCTGAGGTGAAAAACCACACGTATGTAGTTTTTAAATTATGCTAGCACAGTAATGAGTAAGTCAGACCAGGGGAGAGATTCATTTTGGCCTCTATCCTACCAACTTCACATCATAATCTATATAAAACAGATATATCTGAAAGTCTTTGAATTCATTTTCTGATGTTATTGTCCAAAACCTGCTATAAATCTAATCCTAATGAAGCCACAAGAGAAAATAATGGTGCTTTACCCTGTTGTCCAAAAATTAATAGTGACCTTACCTTGTACGGATCAAGTAAAAAGTCACTGAACTTGCTAGGCAGAGAATATTTCTTCACCAATTCATCTTCTACAACCCAAGGTGCATTTTCACCAGTACCAGCCCGTAATGCATTATGTCGTATAAAGTATCGAAGTATCTCCTTATTTGGTGGGCGCTCTGTACGAACCAAGCTGTCTGCTGGCACATTGCTGATGATCTAGGTAACAAAGATAAACAACTTACCACTGAGGTAAAAAGCAATTAACCAAAGAGAACAAAAGTGCATGTTCTCTGCAAAAAACCCCCACAATTCTACCTTAAAAATAGGCTTATAAATTAGACACAAGAAAATGTAGGCCAGGTGCAGTGGCTCGCACCTGTAATCGCATCAACTCAGAAGGCTAAGGTGAGAGAATCACTTGAGGCTGGGAGTTCAAGAAGAGTGTGGGCAACATAGCAAGAATGCCATCTCAACAAAAATTAAAATGTGCCTGTAGTCTTAGCTACTCAGAAGGCTGAGGCTGGTGGATTACCTGGGCCCAGGAGTTCGAGGTTACAGTGAGCTATATGATTGAGCCACTGCACTCCAGGCCTGGGCTACAAAGCGAGATGCTGTCTCCTTAAAAAAAAAGAGAGAGAGAAAATGTAGAATAATTTTAAAAGACAGGATGTCAATTTAAAGAATTCCTAAGCAATCTGTCAATATGTATCAAAGTTCTAAAAACATATATACTCTTTTGTATCAGGAATTCCTCCTAAGAACTTATCCTGGCCAGGTGCAGCGGCTCGCACCTAGAATCCCAGCACTATGAAAGGCTGAGGTAGGAGGACTGCTTGAGCCCAGGAGATCAAGACCAGCCTGGGCAACATTGTGAAACCTCACCTCTACAAAAAACTAAAAATATTAACTGGGATGGTGGTGTGTCCCAGCTACTTGGGAGGCTGAAGCAGAAGAACTGCCTGAACCCGGGAGGCCAAGCCGTAGCAAGCCTTAATCATGTCATTGAACTTCACAAGGTGACAGTAAGATTCTGACTCAAAAAATAAAATAAATAATAAAAGCCTTTTTTAAAAAATAATGTACCTCTGGAACTAAATAGACAAAGTTACCATCAACTGTTTATAATAGCTTTAAAACAAAATTTTAAAAGGAGGAGGTGAGGTGAGTGAATTGCCTGACCCTGCGGGTTAGAGACCTGTCTAGGCAACTTAGTGAGACCACATCTCTACAATAAATCAAAAAAATCAGCCGGGCATGGTAGCATGCGCCTGTAGTTCCAGCTACTTGGAAGGCTGAGGCGGAAGGATCACTAGAGCCCAGCAGGTCGAGGCTGCGGTAGCCGGGAGCGGCCACTGCACTCCAGTCTGGGCAACAGAGTGAGACGCCAACTCAAAAAAAAAAAAAAAAAAAAAAAAAAAAGGAGAAGGCTGAAGGTCATTACTTAAATGATACATCAATAAAGGAGCTTTAAAATTAAGATACATACATATAATGGACCTTTTGTAGTCATAAAAAAGTTTCTTAATCAGGACAGAATCATCTAGGGTGCTATAAAAATGCTAATGTGGCCGGGCATCTTGGCTCAACCTGTAATCCCAGCACTTTGAGAGGCTGAGGTAAGAGGACTGCCTGAGCCCACAGGTTCAAGACCAGCATGAGCAACTTAGTAAGATCTCATCTCTACAATAAATCACAAAAATTAGCCCAGTGTGATGGCGCACGCCTGTAGTTCCAGCTACTTGGAAGGCTGAGGTGGAAAGATCACCTGAGCCCAGCAGGTGGAGGCTGCAGTGGCCATGAGCATGCCACTGCACTCCAACAGGGTCGACAAGAGTGAGACTTCAACTCAAAAAAAGTAAGCCGGGCTCGGTGACTCAGCCTGTAATCCCGCGCTTTGGGAGGCTGAGGTGAGTGGATTGCCTGAGCCCACGGGTTCGAGACCTGCCTGAGCAACTTGGAGAGACCTCATTTCTACAATAAATCAAAAAAATAGCTGGGTGTGGTAGCGCACGCCTGTAGTTCCAGCTACTGGAAGGCTGAGGTGGAAGGATCGCAGGAGTCCAGCAGGTCGAGGCTGCGGTGGCCGGGAGCAGCCACTGCACTCCAGTCTGGGCGACAGGGTGAGACTCCAACTCAAAAAATAAATAAATAAGTAAGTAAGTAAATAAGAAATAAATAAGTAGAGTCCAAATTCTTGGGCCTCACCACAAACTTAATATCTTAAGACTCTGTGGTAGTAAAAATTAAGACTCTACTTATTTAATAAGCTCCCTTGATAACTCAGACACTACATACAATCTGAGAATATTGCTTTGGAAGAAAATCTAATGGTATTATGGATACTTACCATACAGTAAATGAAAAAAACAAGCTTTAAAATAAATGGACAAGGCTGGGCACAGTGGTTTATACCTGTAATCCCACCACTTTGGGAAGCAGAAATGAAAGGACTGCCTGAGCCCAGGGGTTCAAGACCAGCCTGGACTGCTTGGTGAGACCTCATCTCTAAAATAAATTTTATTTTATTTTTTTTTGAGTTGGAGTCTCACTCTGTCACCCAGACTGGAGTGCAGTGGCCGCTCCCGGCCACCACAGCCTCGACCTGCTGGGTTCCGGTGATCCTTCCGCCTCAGCCTTCCAAGTAGCTGGAACTACAGGTGCGCACTACCACGCCCAGCTAATTTTTGATGTATTGTAGAGATAAGGTCTCACCAAGTTGCCAAGGCGGGTCTCGAACCTGCGGGTTCAGGCAATCCACTCACCTCGGCCTCCCAAAGGCGCGGGATTACAGGCTGAGCCACTGAACCCGGCTTCTAAAATAAATTTTAAATTAGCCAGGCTTTAGTGGTGCATGCCTGTAGTTACAGTTACTTGGAAGGATAAGGCGGTGGGATCGCCTGAGCACAGCAGGTTGAAGCTACAGTGGCTGTGGGTGTGCAACTGCACTCCAGTCTGACAAAAGGGTAAAACTCCAACTCAAAAATAAAAAACAAAATAATACATATAAAATATTAGGAACTAACAACCATTAACTAAATCTATATTCGCCAATTATCACCTCTGAGTATAAAATTAAACATTTCTTCTTTTTTATTTGTATTTTCACTTGATCTTAGTTAAAAGGCCCCAGGAAGCGATCTTATTTGTATCTTCTATCTTCCTATCACCAGTACTGATTATTTGTGAACAAAACAGTTATATTCAACAGTAACAATACAAATGGTAACTATAGGGAAGTGGTTGACACTCCTTAGCATGTCTTAACTAGCTACCTTGCCAAATGAGAAATTTAGTAAAAAAAAGTGTATTTAACAACATGCAATTTTCAAACATAAAAAAAATCCTGGCCAGCATGGTGGCTCATGCCTGTAATCTCAGCAGCACTTTGGTTGGCCAAGGTGGGAGAACTGCTTGAGCCCAGGTGGTCAAGGCTATGGTAAGCCAGTATGGTGCCACTGTACTCCAGTCTGAGCAAAAGTGAGACCCCTGACTGAAAAAAACAATTAATTAAAAATAAGTAAATATGACCAGCCTGGGCAATATGACCTCATCTCTACAATAAATAGACCCCATCTCTACAATAAATAAAAAAATTAGTTGACATGGTGGCACACACCTGTAGTCCCAGTTACTTTGTAGGCTGAGGTGGAAGAATCACTTAAGCCCAGCAGGCTGAGGCTGCCGTAGCTGTGATCGTGCGACTGCACTCCCAGCCTGCCTGGGTGACAGAGTGAGACTCTAACTCTAAATAATAAAAAAATAAGCAAACAAAATTTAACCATTTGCACTCAGATGTCCTCTGAGGGGAAATTGCAAATCTAGCCAACTACTCAGATGTCCCCTCTTGGGGAACATAGAGATTGCTGGTGAATATACAGGACAAACTTAGGCAAGAGCAAATTTTTCAAAAATGTTTCCTGTCGTACAATTTGAAGTTTTCCAATTTGTGCAAATTACACAAAAAAGCAAAGAGATGGTATATATACATAGAAATATAGAAATATAGAAATATGATCCATCAGTTGAGAAGTCGTTTTCAGAAATCACAAGTGCATTCTTCCACACTGTCTTCAAACAACAGACTGGACAATAAATTACATATTATTAATGTGAGAGGAGGAAAAGGAGACTGTATTGTCTACTCAAATAGAAAAACCCTAGGTGAAAATGTCAAACAAATTACTATTGCACAACACGTATCAATGAACCAGCAATGCCTATCAGTGACTATTTCATAAGACACCAAACGTTAGAAAAATATAAGATATAAAATTTTGACTTTTTGTCATAATAAGCTCCTCAATGTCCAAAATTCCATTATAAGTCAAATATCATTACAATAAAATAACTGAGCTGAGCACGGTGGCTCAGGCCTGTAATCTAAGCACTTCGGAAGCGGTGGCGAGAAGATTGCCTGAGCCCAGAACTTCGAGACCAGCCTGGACAACTTGGCAAGACCTTGTCTCTACAATAAATCAAAAAATTAGTCAATCGAAAAATTAGCCAAGCAAGGTTGCACGAGCCTGTAGTACCAGCTACTTGGAAAACTGAGATGGAAGGATCACCTGAGTCAAGCAGGTTAAGGATGCTGTGGCTGTGAGCATGCCACTGCACTCCGGCCTGGGTCAGAGTAAGACTCTGACACAAAATAAAATAAAATAAAATGACGAGTTAAAATGCCATACTGTTTGGTATAAAGAAATTTGTTTTTCACTATTCTGTTAAAAAGTGAGGTCGAGTTGCTGGTAGTTGATCCGTGAGATGTCTCCGAGTGCAAAGGGTCAAAAATCCTAACAATCCAGTCAAGTCTTCAGGTCACCAACCGTAAAACCAATCAGTCAGAATGGAATGAGACTTGTCAACATTCTGAGGCGGAAAAGAAAAAAAACCAAATAAACAACCAAAGGATTTGGGTTATAAGCCTTCTCAATCTCATTTACTAAATCAGGAACTCTGATGGAGTTATTAAAACTCTCAGGCATTAGCTGTTTCTTCTATAAGTTGGTTTTAACTAACGACAAAAGTGCAGTTGCCTTCCACACCCAATACTCTAACCCACCTCCTCTTTCTAAGATTCTTTACATTCAGGTGTAGAGTACCTGAAAGTAACATACTGTGATTCTTAAAATCTAAGTTGTAATCAGTAAAACACACATTATTTTATATACCACTAAGAAAAATAACTCTTGCCAATTAATTTTAAGATACACCCTGATTCTAGATATGTTAAAAAACTAAACGTCTAGGCCAGGTGTGGTGGCTCAAGTCTGTAATCCTAGCACTTTGGGAGGCAGAGGTGAGAGGATTGGCTGAGCCCAGAAGTTCAAGACCAGCCTGGGTAACTTGGTGAGACCTCATCTCTACAATAAATCAAAAAATTAGCCAGGCATGGTAGCGTGTGTCTATAGTTCCAGCTACTTCAAAGGATCGCCTGAGCCCAGCAGGTCGAGGCTGTGGTGACTGGGAGCATGCCACTGCCCTTCAGCCTGGGCAACAGAATGGCACTCCAAGTCAAAAACAAAAACAACAAAAAGTTTACCTAAGCATCTTAGAATCAATAAAATATATTGCCAGGTGTAATGCTTCACGCCTATAATCCCAGCACTTTGGGAGGTCAAGGTGAGAGGATTGCCTGAGCCCATGGGTTCGAGACCAGCCTCGGCAAATTGGTAAGATCTCATCTCTACAATAAATTTTAAAAAATAGCCAGGCATGGTGGTACATGCCTGTCGTTCCAGCTTCTTGGAAGGCTGAGGTGAAAGAATCACCTGAGCCCAGCAGGTTGACGCTGGGATGGCCATGAGCGTGCCACTGCACTTCAGCCTGGGTGACAGAGTGAGAGTCCAACTCAAAAAAAAAAAAAATTAATAAAATATAGTACTAAGTTATTTTAGGGTATTTACTGTTACAGATTATTAGTTTGTAGCTTTATAAGAGTCCTCATAAAAGCACTGATTAAAGTTGACGCAACTTCTCAGTTTATATTACAAATTATCCCTCTACCTTTGACTGGGAAAAGCGATTTCCTTGAAAATTCCATAAATGCTGGGAACAGATTCTTATTTTTCAAACTGACTTTGAAGCTCAAATGTAAAAACCCAAATAAAGAAGCAAAGGATTTGGATTATAAGCCTTCTCAATCTCATTTACTAATTGAGGAACTCTGATGGAGTTATTAATACCCTACCAAAAAAAGAGGAAAGCATTCTATCTCCTAAGAAAAAATATAATTTATCTTAAAGTCATAATTACTCAAACTAGATAACCACTCAGGATCTGCTGTGCAAAAACATTCATTTATATTTTTCTTTAGCACATTTTCTCCAAGAAAACCAACCCTATGATACTTCCTTAAATCACATCTACCACACGTAAGAGGTTTAATGTAAAGCGCCAACTAACCTTATCTTCATTTTGTAGTTTCACATCATATTTGTGAGGCAGAAATTTTGGAGGAGCCCATTTCCTTTCTCCTTTTTTTAATGAAGTAGGGAGTTTTCGTGGAGATCTACGTGCTCTGTCATCTAGCCAAATCAATAAAAAATTAGTGAAAACATAATCATTTTAATTCTATTCATGTATTCATTAATAAGTAGGTGTCTTACTGAACACCTACTCTGGACCAGGCACTGGGTGATGTAGCACAAAGACGAATCGTTATGTCCTCTATTTCAAGGAGCTAAAGTCTATAAGGGGAGCCAACAGGGACATAATTACAATACAATATGGTAAACTATAACAAAGATTGGCAAAGAAAAATACCATGAGTATACAGAAGGAATACCTAAAATTAATGTGAAAGACAGGTAGGAAAGAAAATATGACTTGTTCAGAGATTGAAAGCAGCAAGGTATGGCTGAATATGGTGTATAATATTGTAAAAAACTAGACTAAAAAGGTAAGCCAGGGGAAAATTGAAAAGGGCCTTCTATACTATTCAGAGAGGCTGGAATTTGTCTCGTGAGTACTAGAAAACTAAAGAAAGATTTTTAGTCTAACTAACTAGAAGTGCATTTTGGGAAGATCACTAGTGTGGGAGAAAAAGAATTAAGGAAAAAAATAATTTCAGCAGTTAGAAGATACACATGAAATGGGAAGATTTGACCGAAGATATGAAAATCAAAGAATACAATGCTAAACAACTGGAATGGAAAGAATCAAAAGATATTTAGGATACAGATCAACTTGCTGTGGGAATGTTAAAGGTTCCCAAATTTTCTGACTTACGGATTGAGTGGATGGTGGGCCAAGTGAGACAATATGAAGAGAACAGCAGTATTCCTGTTTATATGTGTTGAATTTCAACTGCCTATAGGATATATAAGTGAAGATCCGGCCTAGAGTTAAGAAGTCTGATCTAGGCATGGAAATCATCATCCCACATACAGATAAGAGTTCAAACTGTGGGTATGAATAAGATAAAAACAGGGTATTATGTAGATTGAAAAATTAAAAGAACGCAAAGAATAGAACCTTATGAAAAAGATCTAAGGAATGGCAAGGAAAAAAGGAGGTGAAGAAAAATAACTGGAAAACTAGGAGACAGTGGTACCAATTCAAAAGATATGAGTGACCAATGGAGTTAAACAGAAAAGTAAAACGTAATCTAAGAAGAAACGTCTGTATTTGGCAGTTAGGAGATCAGCTATAAAATTACTAGAAACTATTTCAGGAGTAAAGACGCAGAATTTAAACCACAATAGCATAAAGAATAAACTGATGATCAGAAAGTACAGATAACACTCCTAACCAAAACATGTCTCAATCTCAAAGAATGTAAGTAATGCCTATATTACAAAACTTCAATATTAAAAACAAAGAAAAGAAAAACTAGAAAATATAGACAATAGCATTCGCAATACAGAGTAGAAAACAAAACTGAAATATCACCAACTTGGGGAGGGCCAACTACAGTGACAGTCTCAGAAGTTTCCTTCAGACTATGAGAAGGAAATCTCTAAAACCATCTGCACATACACAAAACATCTGGAGCGATACAAAATAGAATGGGAGGCAGACAACATGACATTCTAACCCAAAATCTGAAACACTGATGGGGAGGGAAAATCAATATTCACTAAACGCCTTGTATACCTAGATTCCTTTTTTCTCCAAAAGGAATCTAGTCCAGTTAAATTATTTATTTATACAGGGTTTTATGTTCTGTTTTAAATAAAGTACTCAGAGGCCGAATAATTTTTCCAGAGAAAGTCTCAGTTCTTCAAAACATTATTGTTAAAAAGTCTCAAGGTCCCTAAAAATTACTTTCAGACATCAGTGTTTCAGAATTTTACCAGATCTCATCTAAGAGGGACTTAAATCACAGAATAGAAACAAGTACCATTGTAGAAAAAAGTACAGTTGACCCCTGAACAGGGCGGGGGTTAGGGCTGCAGTCGAAAATCCACATATAACTTTTGACTCCCCAAAAATGTTACTTATAAAAGTCTAATGTTGACCAGAAGCCTTACTGATAGCATAAACAATCAATAATTAGCACATATTTTGTATATTATTATATACTATACACCAGAAACGGCTTCTCCTATTATCTTGACATTAAGCCAAATTTCTTTCTAAAGCTATCACACTATCATTTGCTGACATAAAATACTTCTGCTTTAGATCCTACACCTTTTCTTGAATATTTTGACAGTCCAAAGATATATCTTTCGCATAGTACTCCTGTACCTAGATAAAAGGCTTCATTTTGAGTAGGAGACAAAAAGACATTCTGCAAAAAGTGCAAGGTTTTTGTGCCTACTGGCACAGCTGCAAGGATAACTTAACAAATGTCCTCTTCTTTTTTACAACGTCCATAAGGTGGGTTCATTTATCTTGAAATTGTGGGGCAATGGTAGTTACACACATCAATCTACAGTATGTATCTAGCAACTCAAGTTCCTCTTGTGGCATTCTGTTTCTTGGGAGCACTTCCAACATCACTAGTGGCACTTTGTATGGGTCCTGTAGTGTTATTCAAGACTTAGGTATTGCACCAAACACAATGAAAAGCACACAAGAACTACAAAAGACCACTTTTTACTGCCATCAGTAATTTCTTGGAGAGATGAACTGCTCATGCAGAGATGATTAGTATAACATGGCATTTTAAGTCACACTTGCTTGAACTCAATACAATGGCAACAGAAGGCTGCTAGAAAATTACTGCAGTACACAATATGAACTACAGTTAATCTTATGCAGTTATGATTTAATACTGAAAGTTTAAATTTATATACATTTCTCTCAACTGCAAATAGTGCATGTATGTCTGTGTGTGTAGGTTCTGATAAATCTTAACTTTTTTTTTTGAGTTGGAGTCTCACTCGGTCGCCCAAACTGGAGTGCAGTGGCCGCTTCCGGCCACCACGCCTCGACCTGCTGGGCTCCGGCGATCCTTCCGCCTCAGCCTTCCACGTAGCCGGAATTACAGGCATGCGCTACCACGCCCGGCTGATTTTTTGATTTATTGTAGAGATGAGGTCTCGCTGCCCAGGCAGGTCTCGAACCCGCGGGCTCAGGCAATCCACTCACCTCAGCCTCCCAAAGGTGTGGGATTACAGGCTGAGCCACCGAGCCCGGCTCAATCTTAACTTTTTATAATAGATAAAAACATACCTATTTTCCACTTTAAGAGACAAGGAAAGCAAACTTTCTTAGCGATCTTGAGTAGCAAGGAATATGCACATAGATATCAAGCAACTAGATGAAATTATTTCCCAATGGTCTTAATTGTTTAGGGGGATTTAAGTCTTTATTCATTTTGTGGATAGTTTAGTTGCTTTTTGAATCATAAATAAACAAAATAATGTCTATATAAAAACCCATTCACACCAGGCACGGTGACTCAAGCCTGTAATCCCAGTATTTTGGGAGGCCAAGGAGAGAGGACTGCCTGAGCTCAGGGGTTCAAGATCAGCCTAAGCAACATGGCGAGACCTCGTCTCTACAACGCATCAAAAAATCAGCCGGGCATGGTGATGCGCGCCTACAGTTCCAGCTACTTGGAAGGCTGAGGTGGAAGGACTGCCTGAGCCCAGCAGGTTGAGGCTGCAGTGGCCATGAGGGTGCCACTGCACTCCAGCCTGAGTGACAGAGTGAGACTCCAACTCAAAAAACAAAACGAAACCCAATCACTCAGTTTCTAGAGAACCCTAAAAGATCTGTGTATAATAAAACACACAGGGTCTCATCACTCACTACGGAAAGCCAGCATCATACATACTCATGCTCTCTCTCCTTCCTTCATCCTCTTTTGCAACTGCCTCCTTCTGATGGTCCTGAGCAATTTGATTGGAATTCTCTTTGTCACTTGACGGAGAATCACAGGCACCATCAGACTTCTTCTCAGGGGCCTCTTCATCCACCTTCTCCAAAGGATGAATCTTAACAATCTTTACCTTGAGCATTTTCTCCTTTCCGACCTGTAAAGGAGGCAGAAAAGGAAAACTAGAGATAATAAATAACAACTAGAACCCTAAAGATGTTTCGAATATATACTCCAATAAACATGTCTCCTCAACTAACAAAAATTCACTGACACTCTAAGGTATCCAAGTACAATGAATTTTTTCCAACTTTATTTCTCAGACTTCTAGGTTGAAATATGACATCCTGGTCGGGCTCAATGGCTCAGCCTGTAATCCCAGCACTTTGGGAGGCCGAGGTGAGTAGGCTGCCTGAGTTTGTGGATCCAGACAACTTGGCAAGACCTTCTCTCTACAATAAATCAAAAACTAGCCAGGTGTGGTAGTGCATGCCTGTCGTTCTGGCTACTTGGAAGGTTGAGGAGGAAGGATCGCCTGAACCCAGTAGGTCAAGGCTGTGGTGGCTGTGAGTGTGCCACTGCACTTCAGCCTAGGCGACAGATTCCAACTCAAAAAAAAATAAAAATAAAAAACATAGGCTGGGCTAGGTGGCTCAGCCTGTAATCCCAGCACTTTGTGAGGCCGAGGCAAGTGGATTGCCCAAGCTCACTGGTTCGAGACCAATCCAGGCAACTTGGCGAGACCTTGTCTCTACAATAAATCAAAAATTAGCTGGGCATGGTAGCACGCGCCTGTAGTTCCGGTTACTTGGAGGGCTGAGGCGGAAGGATCGCCAGAGCCCACCAGCAAGTCGACTCTGGGGTGGCCATGAGCCTGCCACTGCACTCCAGTCTGGGCGACGGAGTAAGACTACAACTCACAAAAAAAAAAGACAAGAAAAAAAAGAAAGGAAGAAATATGATATCCTAAAAATAAAATGACTGCAATCTAGTCCATACTTCATGTACAATACTGATACACCAAGGACAAGTGGCAATCACTGTATTAGCCTGAAATATGCATACAGCTCAAGAATTTCCACTAAAAAAATAAAGATATATGGATTATCTAATTGTTCCAGAAACATTTGTTCAAAAATTCTTTTCTCCGCTTAATTACCTTTCTACCTTTGTCAAAAAATTATTTGTTTGTGTGTGTCTATTTCTGGATACTAGTCTGTTTCATTGACCTATTTGTCTTAATTCAGAATCTTTAAATTAAGACATGAAATCAGCCCGGGCTCGGTGGCTCAGCCTGTAATCCCGTGCCTTGGGAGGCCGAGGTGAGTGGATTGCCTGAGCTCACGGGTTCAAGACCCACCTGGGCAACTTGGCGAGACCTCATCTCTACAATAAATCAAAAAATCAGCCGGGCATGGTAGCACATGCCTGTAATTCCGGCTACTTGGAAGGCTGAGGCAGAAGGATCGCCGGAGCCCAGCAGGACAAGGCTGCGGTGGCCGGGAGTGGCCACTGCATTCCAGTCTGGGTGACAGAATGAGACTCCAACTCAAAAAAAAAAAAAAAAAAAAGATATGAAATCAGAGAGCATTAGGTCCCTAACTTTGCCATTCTTTTTCAAAATTGTTCTTACTAGGTTCTTTACATCTCCAAATGAATTTTACCAACAGCTTGACAATTCTTCCTTAAAAAGCTGCTGGGAGTCTATTGCAATTGTGTTAAATCTATACTTCAATTTGAGAAGAACTGAAAACTGAGTTTTCTCACCCATGAACAAGGCATGTCTCTACATTTCTTTAGGTCTTCTTTAATTTCTCTCAGCCATGTTTTATCACTTTCAGCATAAAGGCCTTGCACATCTTTTGTCAGATTTACTCTGAGTATGTTAGCCACCCCCCATACATGGATGGCTACATTCCAAGATCCCCAGTGGATAGCTGAAACCATGAAAAGTGCCAAACCCCATACATGCCATGCATGAATTTCTTTTTCGTTCTTCATGGAGAGAAGATTCGTTCCTACTATAGAGCTTGGCAACTTCAGCATAAATCTTTTTCTTTCCTTATTAAGTTGAGAACTTTCATCTTTTTACTTAAGGGAAACATTTGTGTATCTAAAGTGCCAGCAACATTACTTTTAAACTTTGGAGTCATTATTAAGTGAAAAGAAGTGTTATTTAGAAACAAGCAATGGTGGATCTGATAACTGAGACAGTTACTAAGTGACTAACTGTCAGGAATGTATAGTGATATGATGGACAAAGGGCTGATTCCTGCCTTGGGCAAGACAGAGTGGACAGCACAAGACTGGATCACACTACTTAAAATGGCACACAAATTAAAACTTATGAGTTGTTTATTTCTGGAATTTTTCATTTAATATTTTTGGACCACCACTGACCTCAGGTAACTGAAACCACAGATAAGAACAGACTACCGTATTTCTTTTCTTGTTTTAAAGAAGAGATATCGCTATATTGTCTGGCTGGTCTCAAACTCTTGGGCTCAAGTGATCCTCCCATCTCAGTCTACTGAACAGCTGAGATTTTAGGTATGCACCACCATACCAGCTTGTAGTTCGTATTTTTTGATGCTGTTGTAAATGGTACAGATTTTTTAAATCTTCCAAGTATTTGTTGCTAGTATGTAGAAATACAAATGGATTTTTTCTGTATATTGATCTTATGTCCTGCCACCTTGCTAAACTTATAGTTCTAGTCGTTTTCAGATTTCATCAGATGTTCTACACAATCATGTTGTCTACAAATAATTTTACTTCTTCCTTTCAAATTTGGATGCCTTTTCATTATTTACACTGATATACTACACTGGCTACAAATTTGGCTTCAATTCTCAGTTCAATATTAGCGTGGGAGAGCAGACATACATCTTTTTCTTCTTCTTCTTCTTTTTTGAGTTGGAGTCTCACTCTGTCTCCCAGACTGGAGTGCAGTGGCCACTCCCAGCCACCGCAGCCTCGACCTGCTGGGCTCCGGCAATCCTTCTGCCTCAGCCTTCCTAGTAGCCGGAATTAACAGGCGCGCACTACCACGCCCGGCTAATTTTTTGACTTATTGTAGAGATGAGGTCTCGCCTGCCCAGGCAGGCTTGAACCCGTGGGCTCAGGCAATCCACTCACCTCAGCCTCCCAAAGGCGCGGGATTACAGGCTGAGCCACCGAGCCCAGCTCTTTTTCTTCTTTTGGACTGGGACTGTTGCCCAGGCTGAAGTGTAGCTCACTGCTTCCTCGAAGATCTGGACTCAAGCAGATCCTCCCATCTCAAGCTCCTCATGAATTTTTGGCACATATCACCACGTCCACCTAACTTTTTAATATTTTGTAGAGACGGGCCTTGCTGTATTACGCACACTGGTCTCAAATGGCCGGCCTCAAGAAATCCTCCTGTCTTGGCCTCTTTAAGTGCTGAGATCACAATCGTGAGCCACCAAGCCCAGCCCAGACATCTTATCTTGATCTTAGGGGACAAGCATTCAGGCTATTTTTTTTTCTCCCAAGTTGGAGTCTCACTCTGTCGTCCAGACTGGAGTGCAGTGGTTGCTCCCGGTCACTGCAGCCTCGACCTGCTGGGCTCCGGTGATCCTTCCGCCTCAGCCTTCCAAGTAGCTGGAACTACAGGTACGCGCCACCACACCCGGCTAATGTTTGATTTATTGTAGAGATGAGGTCTCACCAAGTTACCCAGGCGGGTCTTGAACCTGCAGGCTCAGGCAATCCACTCACCTCGGCCTCCCAAAGCGCTGGGAGTACACACTGAGCCACAGAGCCCGGCCGGGCTTTTACCATTAAGGATGATGTTAGCCGGGCTCGGTGGCTCAGCCTGTAATCCCACGCCTTTGGGAGGCTGAGGTGAGTGGATTGCCTGAGCCTGCAGGTGCGAGACCTGCCTGGACAGCAAGACCTCATCTCTACAATAAATCAAAAAATCAGCCAAGCGTGGTAGCACGTGCCTGTAATTCCGGCTACTCAGAAGGCTGAGGCGGAAGGATCACTGGAGCCCAGCAGGTTGAGGCTGCGGTGGCCGGGAGCAGCCACTGCACTCCAGTCTGGGCGACAGAGTGAGACTCCAACTCAAAAAAAAAAAAAAAAAGAATGATGTTACCTGGAGATTATTTATTAATACCTTTATCAAGCTGAAAAAGTTTCTTTATATTCACAATGTGCTGAAAGCTTTTATTAGGAGTCCATGCTGGATTTCACCAAATGCATTTCAAGTCTCCATCAAAATGATTAAATGTTTATTAATAAGAATTACACTGACTTACAAATGTTAAATTAAACCTGCATTCCTAGGATACACCCACCTGGCAATGATGTATTATCCTTTAAATATAATGTTAAATTTCATTTGCTAAAATTTTATTATAATTTGTACATCTAAGATCCTTTTGCAGTTCCTAAGAGTGATAATTGGGTTTTCTCACTTAAGCGTGAGACGGGCCTCCCTCAAACCTTGTTATGACATCAGCACATTACCAATCTCAAGTGAAAAAGAAAGGGTCGGGTGCAGTGGCTCACGCCTATAATCCCAGCACTTTGGGAGGCCGAGGTGAGAGGTTTGCCTAAGCCCACGGGTTGAAGACCACGGGTTGAAGGCAACTTGGCATGACCTTACCTCTATAATAAATCAAGAAAAATTAGCAGGGCGTGAAGGTGTATGCCTGTAGTTCCAGCTACTTGGAAGGCTGAAGCAGAAGGATTGCCTGAGCCCAGCAGGTCGAGACTTTGGTGGCCGTGAACGTACCATAGCAGTCCAGCCTGGGTGACAGAGTGACATTCCAACTCAAATAAAATAAAGTGAAAAAAAATGTGCTTAGTGTTCACAAGGGACTTTTCTACAGATAGGCACAATTTTTTCTTAGTTTGAAGTTTTTTTTCTTGCAATGTGCTTATATGATTTTCATACTGGTAAAATGTTGGCCTCATATATTAGGTTGAAAACTACTGGCCGGGTTCGGTGGCTCAGCCTGTACTCCCGTGCTTTGGGAGGCCAAGGTGAGTGAATTGCCTGAGCCCGCCGGTTCAAGACCCACCTGGGCAACTTGGCGAGACCTCATCTCTACAATAAATCAAAAAAGAAAATTAGCCGGGCGTGATAGCACACGCCTGTAGTTCTGGCTACTTGGAAGCCTGAGATGGAAGGATTGCTGGAGCCCAGCAAGTCAAGGGTGCAGTGGCCGCTCACGGCCACTGCACTCCAGTCTGGGTGACAGAGTGAGACTCCAACTCAAAAAAAAAGGAAAACTATTTCTTCCTCTTCTATTTCTAGAAGCATTTGTATGGAATTGATATTATTTATTCACTAAATATTTGGTACAATTCACTAGTGGAGTTTTCTTTGCAGGAAGAGTTTAAGTATAAAATCAATTTCTAGTCGGGTTCGGTGGCTCAGCCTGTAATCCCGCGCCTTTGGGAGGCTGAGGTGAGTGGATTGCCTGAGCCCGCGGGTTCGAGACCCGTCTGGGCAGCAAGACCTCATCTCTACAATAAAGCAAAAAATCAGCCGGGCGTGGTAGCGCACGCCTGTAGTTCTAGCTACTCGGAAGGCTGAGGTGGAAGGATCGCCGGAGCCCAGCAGGTCGAGGCTGCGGTGGCCGGGAGCAGCCACTGCACTCCAGTCTGGGCGACAAAGTGAGACTCCAACTCAAAAAAATAAATAAACAAATAAATAAAATAAAATAAAATTTCTTTCCTAGGTATAGGGTTATAAAGGTTTCTACTTTTTGAGTTTTGGTACTTTGTGTCTTTCAGGGAATGTGTCTTTTTTAACTTGTCGATCTTTTCTTTCTTTCTTTTTTGTAGAGACAAAGTCTAGCAATGTTGCCAAGGCTGATCTCGAACTCCTCACAATTCTTCCAATCCAGCCTCCCAAGGTGTTGGCATAACTTGTCAATCTTATTGACATAAAGGTGTTCATAATATTCCCTAACTGAACTGTCAATATCTGTAGACTCTGTAGTGATACTACCTCTCTAAATCTTCATATTAATTTGTATCTTTTTCCTGAGCGTTTGACTACAGATTTATCAATTTTATTGATTTTCTCAAATTATAAGCTTTTGATTTCATTGATTTTCCCTATCATATTCCTGTTTTCTATTTGATAGATTTCTATTCTGATCTTTATCACTTCCTGCCTTCTGTTTACTCTAGATTTAAGTTCCTCGTCTTTTTACTTAAGATAGAAGCCAACATCAGTGATTTCAGATCTTTCCTTGTTTTTCTAACGTAGTTATTGAATGCTGTCCTATTCTCCTAAACATTGAAAAATTCTAATATACTATGTCTTCACTTTCACTCAGCTCAAAGTATTTTCTACTTTCCCTTTTGATTCCTTCTTTAATCTATGAGTAAGATAATGGTGTTTCCAATTATTTGCAGATTTCCAGATATGTTATTAATTTCTAATTTAATTCAATTTTGGTCACAGTATATTCTTAGTTTTATTTTTTAATATAAAATATGAAATGCTTCATAAATTTGCATGTTATTCTTGCACAGGGGCCATGCTAATCTTCTCTGTATCACATTCCAATTTTAGTATATGTGCTGCCAAAGTAAGCACAGAGCAAACACTGAATGGACTTAATCTTTTTAAGTTTATTAAGACTTTTCTGTTAGGAGCAGTGACTCATGCCTGTAATCCCAGCACTTTGGGAGGTAGAGGCGAGGACTGCCTGAGTACAAGGATTCAACACCAGCCTGGGCAACTGGTGAGATCTCATCTCTACAGTAAATCAAAAAATTAACCAGGCGTAGTGGTGTACATCTGTAGTTCCAGCGACTTGGAAGGCTGAGGTGGAAGGATTGCCTGAGCCCAGTAGGTCAGGGCTTCGGTAGCCATGAGCATGCCCCTGTACTCCAGCCTGGGCAAGAATAAAACTCTGACTCAAAAAAAAATTTTAAAGAGACCTTTCTAAAACTCAAAATATGGTATATTTTGGTAAATTATATACTTCAAGGAATGTATAATCTGATGTGAAATGTTTTATAATGACAAGTCAAACCGGTTGATTTTAGTGTTGTACAAGTTTTCTATATTCTTGCTTACTTTCTACTTTTCTATCAATTACTCAGAAAAGGCGTTGCCATCTTTAACTATAAATGTGATTTGTCTATCTCTCTCTGTAACTACATCCACATTTGTTTCATGTATTTTGAAGCCCTATTATTAGGTGCATAATATATATATGTTTTTTTGAGTCAGAGTCTCACTCTGTTGCCAAGGCTGGAGGGCAGTGACACATTCGTGGTCACCGAAGCCTCGACCTGATGGGTTCAGGCAATCCTTCCACCACAACCTTCCAAGTAGCTGGAACTACAGATGTGCACCACCACATCCAGCTAATTTTTTTATTTACTTAGAGACAAGGTCTCACCATGTTGCCCAGGTTGGTCTCGAATCCTTGGGCTCAAGCAATTCTTTCATCTCCACCTCCCAAAGTGCTGGGATTACAGATGTAAACCACTGCACCCAGCCAAGTGCATGATCATTAAGGACCGCTATGCCCTAACCTGGGCAACATAGCAAGACCTTGTCTCTACAAAAAAAATTAAAAATAAGCCAGATGTGATGGGGCACACCTGTAGTCCAGCTACTCGGGAAGCTGAGGCAGAAGGATCACCTGAGCCCTGCTCAGGAGATCAAGGTTGCAGTGAGCCATGATCATGCCACTGCACTCCAGCCTGTGTAACAGAGTAAGGCCTCACCTAAAAAAAAAAAAAAAAAAAAAAAAAATGCACACACACACGTATACATACATACATACACAGATATATATTTATAGGAGATTTATTTGCTAGCCAAAACAACCTAAATGTCTATCAACAGGTGATGGGATAAATAAATCATGGTCTATTTCATTTCATACAATGAAATACTACTCAGCAGTAAAAAGTAATGACCTGCCGGACTCGGTGGCTCAGCCAGTAATCCCATGCCTTTGGGAGGCTGAGGTGAGTGGATTGCCTGAGTGCTGGGATTCCAGACGTGAGCCACCACGTCTGGCTCAAGATACGTTTTTGATGAGAAAGATCATAAGGAAAGCAGGTGGAATGTGATCTTTGTTTAAAAAAAAGTCTTCTTAGCCGGGCTCGGTGGCTCAGCCTGTAATCCCTTGCCTTTGGGAGGCTGAGGTGAGTGGATTGCCTGAGCCGGCGAGTTCAAGACCCGCCCGGGCAACTTGGTGAGACCTCATCTCTACAATAAATCGAAAAATTAGTCGGGCGTGGTAGCGCGTGCCTGTAGTTCCAGCTACTTGGAAGGCTGAGGCGGAAGGATCGCCGGAGCCCAGCAGGTCGAGGCTGCAGTGGCCAGGAGCGGCCAATGCACTCCAATCTGGGTGGCAGAGTGAGACTCCAACTCAAAAAAAAAAAGTTTTTTAGTTTAGAGGTAATTAGCTGGGCATGGTGGCATGCATCTGTAGTTCCAGCTACCTGGAAGGCTGAGGCAGAAGAATCGCCTGTGCCCAGTAGGTGGAGGATGCAGTGACCGTGAGCATGCCACTGCGCTCCAGCCTGGGCTACAAGAACGAGACTTCAGCTAAAAAAAAAAAAAAATTTTTTTTTGTTTTGAGTTGGAGTCTCACTCTGTCACCCAGACTGGAGTGCAGTGGTCACTTGGCCACTCCTGGCCACTGCAGCCTCGACCTGCTGGGCTCCGGCGATCCTTCTGCCTCAGCCTCCCAAGTAGCTAGAACTACAGGCATGCACTACCATGCCCGGCTGATTTTTTTATTTATTGTAGAGATGAGGTCTCACCAAGTTGCCCAGGTGGGTCTTGAACCCGCGGGCTCAGGCAATCCACTCACCTCATCCTCCTAAAGTGCAGGATTACAGGCTGAGCCACTGAGCCCAGCAAAAAAATTTTTTTAAATTAGCTTTTGTATGAATTTTACAGTGGGACAAATGTAAAACTTGTTTTTTAAACAAGATTTTCATATAGTATTAATAAAAGACAAAAACAATTTTGTTCGCTTTTTGAAAAAACTAAAAAAGGTACAAAAAGAGACAGGATGGAGAGATCACAAAAGGACATAAGTACACTTTGGGATGTGTGTTCACTATCAGTTATTCTAAGAATTTCATGGGGATATACAATATATCAAAATTTATCAAGCTGTACATTTTAAGTATGGATGGTTTACTATTTATCATTATACTTCAATAAAGTTAGTTTTTATTTATTTATTTTTTGAGTTGGAGTCTCACTCTGTCGCCCAGACTGAAGTGCAGTGGCCACTCCCGGTCACCGCAGCCTCGACCTGCTGGGCTCTGGCGATCCTTCCGCCTCAGCCTTCCAAGTAGCTGGAACTACAGGCACGTGCTACCATGCCCAGCTAATTTTTTTTATTTTTTTTTATTGTAGAGATGAGGTCTCACCAAGTTGCCCAGGCGGGTCTCAAACCCGTGGGCTCAGGCAATCCACTCACCTCAGCCTCCCAAAGGCACAGGATTACAGGCTGAGCCACCAAGCCCAGCTTAAAGCTAGTTTGTAAATCAACTATATGGAGTCTCTATCTTGTATCCAAAACCCTCAACTCCGAGAAGCTAAAGCCCCAAGTAAAGTGCCTTCCCAAAGGTTTCATAACTGTAAAGTAACAAAGCTGATCTTCTAGAACCCAGGACTTCCGATTCAAAGTCCTAGGATTTTTTTCACTATAACACCTAATGAACTCATCTTACACAGACTTGAAAGTTTTAGATTAACCAATTATTCTCTGTGGATTTTAATATGCTACATTAGTAACTGGAAATATTCTTTTTTTTTTTGAGTTGGAGTCTTATTCTGTTGCCAAGGCTGGAGTGTAGTGGCATACTCACGGTCACCCCAGCCTCGACCTGCTGGGCTCTGTCAATCCTTCCACCTCAGTCTTCCAAGTAGTTCTAACTATAGGCGCGCACTACCATGTCCAGCTAATTTTTTGATTTATTGTAGAGACAAGGTTGGTCTCGAACCCCTGGGCTCAGGCAATCCACTTGCCTCGGCCCCCCAAAGTGCTGGGATTATAGGCTTGAGCCACCTTACCCAGCCAGGAATATTCTTGACATCTGTTTGCTTACCCTCCACATACAGCTAATCATTATATTCTTTCCACTTCCAAGATATGTTTCTAACCTATCCACTTTTCTCCAATACCACAGTGATTACCCTAACCAGTTCTTACCTGAACCACACTGTATTAGCCTCCAAATCCACTCATCTGACTTTTTCAACAAATTTATCTATATTGCAGCAAAAATAGTCTTTTAAGGCCAGGCATGGTGGCTCATACTTGCAATCCTAGAAATTTTGGAGGCTGAGATGGGAGGACTACTTGAGCCCAGAAGTCTGAGACCACTCTGGGCAGCATAGCAAGACTTGTCTCTACAAAAAAATTAAATATTAATTAGCCGGGGAGGACGGCACACACCTATATACAGTATCAGCTACTCAGGAGGCTGAGGCACAAAGATCGATCAACTGAGCCCAAGAGGTCATGGCTGCAGGTGAGCTGTGATCATGCCACTGCACTCCGGTCTGGGTGACAGACTGAGACTGAACTAAAAAAAAAATTTAAAGAAAGGTCTTTTAAAAACAGATATCTAAGCCAGGCATGGTGGCATGTGCCTGTAGTCCCGGTATTTTGGGAGGCCCAGGCAGGAGGATTGTTTGAGCCCAGAAGTTTAAGGACAGCCTGGGCAACGTATTGAGACCTCGCCTCTGCAAAAATAATAACAAGTTAAAATAAAAAGATATTCAATTACTTTAATCAACTGCTCAAAATCCTGGAAAGGTCCTCCCATGTCATAAGAGGCCAAACCATGACACAACCTTTGAGGCCTGTACGAGACCCAGCCTTGCCTCACCTCATACCACCATGCCCCGTGTCTCCCTCCCTGCCATCCCCGCTCTCATACTGATTCTTCTCTCTGTTCTCCCAGGACAGTACAGAGGTGATACTGTCATTCCACTTCCATTACCCAGGATACCTGGCAATGTCTGATTTTCACAACTGAAGGGGTGCTGCTGGAATCTAATGGGTAGAGGACAGGTGCACTGTCAAATATCCTACAATGTGCAGGACAATCCCCCACTACAAAAAAAATCAGTGGCCTAAAAAGTCATTAAACCCAAGGTTGAGAAACCCAAGGATTCAAGTTCCCTTTTGCCTAAGGGCCTTCACACATCCGGTTATCCCCTCTGAAACACTCAAAGTCTCTCTTCCCACGCCAATATTCTACTCCAGGTTTTACGTTAAGTGTCACTTCTTCAGAGGAGCTTACCAGACCACCACCAATTCTGAGTCTCAGTCAGATCCCTTTATTATAAAATATAATAAATAACCTGTGCTTTTCTTTCATAGTTCCTATCATCACTTTTTTTCATCACTGTTAAATATTCAAAATCAACTGTGAATTTTGGTCACTCATACTTTTCTAGCACCCAAAATACGCTCTCTACATAACAGGTTATCAATATATATCTGGGATAAGTAACTGAATATGATATTTGCTACAATATTTGTGGCACTCTTCCAATATTCATCACGTATACTACTTTTTACTGTTTTTTAATCACACATGAGAGTGCCAACTATTTTCATAAACAATAAAAGATACAACTGTGCACCCACCACCAACCAGAGAGCCTACTCTCACAGAGAGCAACAATCCTCTCCTCCCTGCTCCCTCACAGAGGTAACAAACATTCTGAGTTATTTACTTTTCTCTGCTTTGAGTCTTCCATAAATGGAATCACACTATATTCTGCAGTCTCTTCTTTCAAATTTACATTTTTCGTGCTACAGACTATTCTATGCCATAACAGTTTGTTTATTCATTCAACTGCTGATAGATACTTAGGTTATTTTCTCATTGGGCTACTATGAACAATTTTGCTATGAATATTTTTACACAAGTCTCCTGTGGCAAAGAGAATAAAATCCTTAGTTAAAAGGTATGTACAACATTTAACTATATTCAGCAATGCCATATGTTTACCAAAATAGGTATGCTATTTATACTATTAGGAGTGAATGAGCAGTTTCACATTCCTGTCAAAACTTGGCAGGGACGCTTTATTAATCTGATGTGTATACATTATCTCACTAGAGTTTTGATTTGATTTCCTGCATTGCTATTAATTTTAAACATCTAGCCGGGCTCGGTGGCTCAGCCTGTAAACCCGCGCTTTGGGAGGCTGAGGTGAGTGGATTGCCTGAGCCCGCGGATTTGAGACCTGCCTGGGCAACTTGGCGAGACCTCATCTCTACAATAAATCAAAAAATCAGCCGGGTGTGGTAGCGCATGGCTGTAATTCCGGCTACTCAGAAGGCTGAGGTGGAAGGATCGCCAGAGCCCAGCAGGTAGGAGACTCCAGTCTGGGCGACAGAGTGAGACTCCAACTCAAAAAAAAAAAAAAGAAAATTCTAAACATCTTTTATTACGTTTATAGATATGCATACATCCCTAATATCTCTTTCCTCAAAAAGAATTTTTTTTAGTCTCACTCTGTCTTCCAGGCCAGAGTGCAAAAGCATAATCATAGTTCACTGCAACCTCAAACTGATGGGCTCAAGTGATCCTTCCATCTCAGCCTCTCAAGTATCTAAGACTACAGGCATGCACCACCACACCTGGTTCATATATATATTTTATATATATATATATATATATATATATATTTTTTTTTTTTTTTTTTTTTTGCAGAGATGGCTTCTCATATGCTGCTCAGGCTGATCTAGAACACCTGGCCTCAAGTGATCCTCCCGCCTCAGCTTCCCAAAGAGATAGAATTACAGGTGTGAGCCACCACACCTGGCCCAGTTTTCTTCAGTTTTTCTTCCCTCATCTTGCAGACATGTGCTAAATATTTTCCTTATTAACAGGGTGTGATGTTGTGCGCCTGTAGTCACAACTACTAGGGAGGCTGAGGCAGGAGGATCAACTGAGCTTAGGAGGTCAAGGCTGTGGTGAGCCATGACAGTGCCACTGCACTCCAGTTCGGGTGACAGAGATCCCAACTCAAAAGAAGTATTTTTCCTTTTACCACTACAAACCCATCTCCATTCTTCTCTACCTTGCTCTAAGGTTAAATAGATTGGCCTTTTTGGCCTCCACCAAAAGTTTCCCTTGCCCTCTATGTTATGGAGAGTTCAGTCCACGGGGAGCATCAGCAGAAAACCAGAAGGTGAAAAGAAGGTCATTGGGGTATTCATTCCCTTAAATGCCTCCCTAGCAGACTGGTTATAGTTATATCTCACTACCAAAGTACTCTTTAAAAACTACAGCTTTTCTCTTCTGATTCCTGTGTCTACTCCCTCTCTCTTCTTCCTTGGCCTTTAGGAATGGTAAGTCTCCTCCAACTGTCGATAGTTATGAGGTACTTAACCTTTCCTGGTCCCTAATCAGACTGTTGTCCATTGTCAATGGTCTCTTTATTAAACTCAATTCAGCTACCACATTTAAGTATGCCATCTGTTTCCTGCCAGGACACTGAATGACATAAAGTTTGTGACTAAAACCTACTGGTAACACTAGACATTACAAATAACAAAGGAGGAGCCAGGACACACAGAGAGTGAGACTAAATACGTGAAGTAAGAAAAAACGAGGACTTTGGAACCAAATTTCATGGAATCAAAAGTCTGAATCTTGATCCCATCAATTACTGGCTACTGTAGCAAACAGTGTTGTTGAGCGGGCTACTGAAGCCATTCCTCTCCTCGTCTCTCTTGTAAGCCTGTCTCTTTCAAGGCTTAACAAACAAACAAACAAAAGCATGGCCAGGCATGGTGGCTCACGCCTGTAATCCCAGCACTTTGGGAGGCTGAGGCGGAAGGTGGAACTACTGGCTTGAGACCAGTAGTTCAAGACCAGCCTAGGCAGCATATCAAGACCCTGTCTCCACAAAAAGTCAAAAAATTAGCTGGGCAGTGTGACACACGCCTGTAGTCCCAGCCACTTGGGAAGTTGAGATGGAAGGATCACCTGGGTCCAAGAGGTTTAGGCTACGGTGAACCACGATCATGCCACTGCACTGCAGCCTGGGCGACAGAGTGAGATCCCAACTTGAAACTCGAAAAGAAAGATTTCCAGATATACTTCTGGAAAGACTTTCTTATCCTGCTTCCATAAGCTTTTCCTCACTCTAAATACAGTCACAATTTCACAGCCAAGAAGCAACAAAGCTAAGGACCAAAACATACTGAGAAGAGGAGAACAGAGAGAGTGAGTCTTGGCCTTTGACTATGCTATTCAGTCTCTATACCAAATGCGGAAATGCCTACTTCTAAGACTTATTATGAGATAATCACATGTCCTTATTGTTTAAGCCAGTGCTACTCAAAGTGTTGTCCTCCTTGTGACAGCGTTACTATCACCCTGTAGCTTGTTAAAACTATAAAATTGCTAGCTGGACATGGTGGCTCACACCTGTAACACCAGCAGTTTGGGAGGCAGAGGCGAGAAGACTGCCTGAGTTCAAAGGTTCGAGACCAGCCTGAGCAACTTGGTGAGACCTCGTCTCTTTAAAAACAAAAAGCCTATGATCCCAGCACTTTGGGAGGCCAAGGTGAGAGGATTGCCTAAGCCCACGGGTTTGAGACCAGCCTGGGCAATGTGATAAGATCTCATCTCTACAATTAAAAAAAAAAATTAGCCAGGTGTGGTAGTGTGCACTGGTCACTATTAGTCAGGTATTTAATTTCATACAGTTGAAAGCACTGATAACTGATAGATACCAACCTGAACACACCATATAAATGTCTAAGGCTATATACTACCTCAAGATTTCTGTGGAAATTCTCCAAGACATTATGTAAAACAATTAGCCCAATATCCAGTACATACAGATATTTAATAAATGTTGTTCCTTTTCCCCTCGAATCTTTTTTTTTTTTTTTTTTTGAGTCGGAGTCTCACTCTGTCGCCCAGACTGGAGTGCAGTGGCCACTCCCGGTCACCGCAGCCTCGACCTCCTGGGCTCCGGCGAGCCTTCCGCCTCAGCCTTCCAAGTGGCCAGAATTACAGGCAAGCGCTACCACGCCCGGCTGATTTTTTGATTTATTGTAGAGATGAGGTCTTGCTGCCCAGGCGGGTCTCGAACCCGTGGGCTCAGGCAATCCACTCACCTCAGCCTCCCAAAGGCTCGGGGTTACAGGCTGAGCTACCAAGCCCGGCTCCCCTCGAATCTTACTTTAAGCTTTCAAAAGATTATATAGGGATTGCTTTAGTGTTAGGTATCACTTTCATAATAGTTATTCTGCAGCTGGTTCAGCTAGAAAATGAAATAAAAAATTTAAGTAGAAAAAGAAAAAAGTCAACTCTCTCATAATTATAATAAAGACTTCTATTAATCATATCTGAGCTGGGTACGGTGGCTCATACTTGTAATCCCAGCACTTTGGGAGGCGAAGGCGAGAAGACTCCCTGAGCTCAGGGGTTCGAGACCAGCCTAAGGAATTCAGTGAGCCCTCATCTCTACAATAAATGAAAAAACTAGTCAGGCGTGGTGGCACACACCTATAGTTCCAGCTACTTGTAAGGCTGAAGCAGAAGGTTCACTTGAGCCCAGCAGGTCAAGGCTGTGGTAGCTATGAGCATGCCTCCGCACTCCAGCCTAGGTGACAATATGATTCTGATGCAGACACACACACACACACACACACCACACACATTTCAGAGAGAGAGAGAGAGAGAGAGAGAGAGAGAGAGAGAGAGAGATATGAAAGCCTCTTAACCAAAAAAAAAAAAAAAAGCCAAAATTTAACAGAATTATCAAAAAGGAATGAAAAAGAGAAAGCAAGGATCACTGATACAAAATGGAGCAATTATCACAACATTAAACATTCCCACTAATAAATAGGCTTCCAAAATACAGCCCAAGGCCACGCACAGTGGCTAATTCTGATAACAAGTCAAACCAGAAAAAAACAAAACAAAAAAAATAAGGACTTACCTCAAAGTCACACTCTTCTCCCACAGCATATTTGGTCATGATCTCCAACCAAGCAGTATCTACTAACTTCTCTAAGGAGGCTGTGTTATGGTGAACCATTTCCAGAACAAGTTTCTCATACCAAGAAGGGAACTCCTCCTTCAAACTGAATTAAATACATTATTAGTTACCAAGAAAATACAGAAAATCCTATCCAGATATTTAATTTGGTCAATTCAAATGTTTCTTTGGCCTGGTGCAGTGGCAAACACCTGTAATCCCAGCACTTTGGGAGGCCAAGGCGGGAGAATTGCTTGAGGATAGAAGTTCAAGACTAGTCTGAACAACACAGTGAGACCTCATTTCTACAGAAAAACCAAAATATTAGACAGGTACGGTGGTGTGTGCCTACAGTCCCAGCTATTCGAGAGGCTGCGGGGGAAGGATAGCCTGAGCCCAGAAGGTCAAGGCTGCTGCAAGCCATGATCATGCCACTGCACTCCAGCATAATTGACAAAGTAAGACTCCAACTCAAAAATACCAAACAAATATTTCTTTACCTTTTTTTTTTTAAAGACTTAACTTTTTTTAGAACTGCTTTATGTTTACAGCAAAATGATGTTGCTTTAGCAAATATATGTAAGTAACTGGGAAATACAAAGATTAAAAATCATGCAGTTTACAACAATAAAGAACTTTTTAGCCAGGCATGGTGGCGCGTGCCTGTAGTTCCAGCTACTTGGAAGGCTGAGGTGGAAGGATGGCCTGAACGTAGCAGATCAAGGCTGCGGTGGCTGGGAGTATGCCACTGTACTCCAGCCTGGCAAGAGTGAGACTACAACTCAAAAAAAAAAAAAAAGAACTTTTAAGTAGCTTTGTCAGATTGATCTATCCAGATCCAGGTTAATTTTACCAACCATAAAATGAAAACGACAGGTACACTGTTAGTCAGGCTGAGCATTTTCCCATTAGTTTTTGCAATAAACTTTTTTTGTTGTGAATTTATTCATATCCTTTGCCCATTTTTTGGTTAAGAGGACAAAATCAAATATACTTGTGTTATGTCTCAATCAATAAAATGCTTTCTAGCCGGGCATGGTGGCATGCATCTGTAGTTCCAGCTACTTGGAAGGCTGAAGCAGAAGGATTACCTAGGCCCAGCAGGTAGAGGCTTCTGTGGCCATGAACGTGCCACTGCACTCCAGCCTGGGCGGACAGAGTGAGACTCCAACTCAAAAAATCAAATTAAAAAAAAAAAAAGCTTTCATATGCATTCATTTTTTTAGTTCTCAAAAAATCTTGAGGTGTCTAGAATTCTCATTTTACAAATGAAAATCGGGCCAGGTATAGTGTCGCTCATGTCTATAATCCCAACACTTGGGAACCCAAGGAGAAAGGATTGCTTGAGAGCAGAAGGTCAAAACCACCCTGGCCAGAAGGGAACTCCTCCTTCAAACTAAATTAAATACATTATTAGTTACCAAGAAAATACAGAAAGAACCCATTTCTACAAAAAAAAATTTTTTTCATTAGTTAGGCATGGTGGCACATGCCTGGAGTCCCAGCTACTCAGGAGGCTAAGACAAGAACATCACTTGAGACCAGAACTTTGAGGCTGCAACGGGCAATGATCACAACACTGCACTCCAGCCTAGGCAACAGAGAAAGATGCTATCTCTGGAGAAGAAAAAATTATATATCAGAAAGCGTTAACATGCTGGAACCATGACTTGAATGCCAAAAAGTGGTAACAAAAAGTTCCATCCTTCACTCATTAAGCTAGCAAAAAATAACTTTCAGCCAAGCACTGCGGCTCACACCTATAATCCCAGCACTTTGGGAGGCCAAAGCAGGAGAACTGCTTGAGCCTAGGAGTTAGAGACCAGACTGGGCAACACAGCGGGGCCTTGCCTCTGCAAAAAAAAAATCACAAAAATTAACTGGGCATGGCTGCGTGCACATACGGTCCCAGCTACTCAGGAGGCTGAGGTAGAAGGATTGCCTGACTCTAGGTCAAGGCTGTGGTGAGCCTATCATGCTCCAGCCTGGGTGACAGTGACACTCCGACTCAAAGAAAAAAGAAAAAAATTGTATTTTAATGATCACACCCAGTATGCACAAGTGGACAGTTCAAAGTGCTCTTATGCACAGCTGACAACCTATGTCTCAATCCCTCTGGAAAGCAATTTGACATTATCAAAGCTGTCATTTGTGCAAAAAGATATTCACTGCTGGATTCTCTTTGGAGCAGAAATCGGAAAGCAAGCTAAATGCAGAGTTGTTAGAAATTCAATTTTGACCAGTTTAATACTTTTCTTTCTTTCTTTTTTTTTTTTTGAGTTGGAGTCTCACTCTGTCGCCCAGACTGGAGTGCAGTGGCCGCTCCCGGCCACCGCAGCCTCGACCTGCTGGGCTCCGGCGATCCTTCCGCCTCAGCCTTCCGAGTAGCCGGAATTACAGGCATGCGCTACCATGCCCGGCTGATTTTTTGATTTATTGTAGAGATGAGGTCTCGCTGCCCAGGCAGGTCTCGAACCCGCGGGCTCAGGCAATCCACTCACCTCACCCTCCCAAAGGTGCGGGATTACAGGCTGAGCCACCGAGCCCAGCTGAGTGTTTTCTTTGAGAGACTATTCAGACAACTAGGCACTTTGAACACAGGCTGGAGTGCAATGGCACACTCACGGCCACCCTATTATCAACCTGCAGGGCTCCGGCAATCCTTCTGCCTCAGCCTTCCAAGTAGCCAGAACTACAGGTGTGCGCTACCATGCCCCAACTAATTTTTTTTTTTTATTACTGTACAGACAAGTCTCACCAATTTGCCCAGTCTGGTCTCGAACCCACAGGTTCAGGCAATCCACTTACCTCGGCTTCCCAAGCTGTTGGGATTATAGGCCAAGGCACCAAGTCCAGCCTAGGACTTTTTTTTAAGATCCAGGGAGAAACTGGAATCATAGGATTTTTAAAGGCACCCAATCCAACCTCCTTACTTAGGTAAAACTATGTATGTGTTTTTGGCAGCTGTTGTGAATATCAATTTATAATTTCAAATGATCACAAATTTTTTTATTTTGTTTTTGAGTTGGAGTCTCACTCTGTCGCCCAGGTTGGAGTGCAGTGGCACATTCATGGACACCATAGCCTCAACCTGCTGAACTCAGGTGATCCTTCTGCCTCAGCCTTCCAAGTAGCCAAACTACAGGTGTACAGTATCATGCCTGGCTAATTTTTTTTTTTAATTATTGTAGAGATGAGGTCTTGCCAAGTTGCCCGTCCTGGCACAAAATTAAAAAAGAAAAACTAGCCGGGCTTGGTGGCTCAGCCTGTAATCCCGCGCCTTTGGGAGGCTGAGGTGAGTGGATTGCCTGAGCCCGCGGGTTCGAGACCCGCCTGGGCAGCGAGACCTCATCTCTACAATAAATCAAAAATCAGCCGGGCGTGGTAGCGCATGCCTGTAGTTCCAGCTACTTGGAAGGCTGAGGTGGAAGGATCGCCAGAGCCCAGCAGGTCGAGGCTGTGGTGGCCGGGAGCGGCCACTGCACTCCAGTCTGAGCGACAGAGTGAGACTCCAACTAAAAAAAAAAAAAACAAAACAAAAAAAAACAAAACAAAAAAAAAGAAAAACTTTCTGCTAATTTGCTGCCTCCACACCATTTCTGGATCATTTCAGATTCTTCTGCTCAGAACCACATCTCCAGAATATTTACAAGGTAAAAGCATGGAGCAAGAACACTCAAAGGTCTAATAAATACCTGAATAAGTACACACATAACTAAGTATATATATTCCACACGCTTTGCTACTAGCAGAATATGTCACTAGATAAAGGCATCCAGACACTAATACAGTAAACTAGTGTAATATATTCCAATGAGTGCCTCATAAATTTAAATACAAATACCACTTTAGGGTTAAAATATTCCCTTCTTTCCTAACAATGTGAAAATGGTGATAAAGGTCAATGCTTCTGCTACTTACAGTTCAGCAACTTCCTGTTCTTCCTCCCAGGCCTCCTTGTGTGTTAGCTGACTGCTTCCAGTACTCTTGCAAGTCCAAATGCGCTCACTGTACCTTTCCAAGCGGGCTTCATACTCTCTGTTGACAGTGGCTCAGGAAAACAATATGCAAGCAACAGACAACCAAACCGTGCCCACAAAATATTTATATACAGAAAAAAAATCAGCAGTATCTTTCCTAAAGTGTACACCATAAGAAGATAAAGATGGAAATCAGGGTTTTCAAGTGATAAATCCAAAGCAAGATGAATAAGACTGAAGTATGATTAGAATGTTTATCATGTCTTACAAATAAAACATTAGTATTTGAGTACAAATGTCATTTTCTCAGTTCACCAAGGCTTCAACTCACAAGACTTACACTGTATGAAAAATTCATAAGAAAACACAAAGACAAAAGAAAACAAGTCAGGCCAGGCATGGTGGCTCACACCTATAATCCCAGCATTTTGCCTATGGTCGAGACTAGCGTGGGCAACTTGGTGAGACCAAATCTCTATAATAAATCAAAAAACTGGCCGGGTATGATGGCTCATGCCTATAATCCTAGCACTCTGAGAGGCCGAGGTGAGAGGATTGCTGAGCTCACGGGTTCAAGCCCAGCCTGGGCAACTTGGCGAGAGCTCATCTCTACAATAAATAAAAAAGTTAGCCAGGCATGATGGCATGTGCCTGTAGTTCCAGTTATGTGGGAGGCTTAGGCAGAAGGATCCCCTGAGCCCAGCAGGTCGAGGCTGCGGTATCCATGAGCAGTGTGCCACTGCACTCCAGCCTGGGCTACAGAATGAGACTCTGACTCAAAAAATAAATAAATAAATAAATAAATAAATAAAGGCATCCAGACACTAATACAAAATTAGCCAGGCATGGTGGCACGTGCCCATAGTTCCAGCTACTTGGCAGGCTGAGGCAGAAGGATCCCCTAAGCCCCGTGAGCGTATCACTGCACTCCAGCCTGGGCGACAGAGTGAGACTCTGACTCAAAAAAAGAAAACACAAGTCATACGAAGTTAAGAATGTGGCTACGGGCCGGTGGCTCAGCCTGTAACCCCCCTTTTGGGGGCCCGAGGGAGGACCTGCCCCTGGCAACGGGGGCAGAGACTTCTCTACAATAAATAAAAAAATTTAGCCGGGGTGGTACCCGCACCTGTTTCCGGTACTTGGAAGGCTGAGGGGAAGGATCCCAAAACCAGCAGGTGAGGCTGCGGTGGCCAAACGGCCACTGCACTCCAGTAGGGACAGAGTGAGACTCCAACTAAAAAAAAAAAAAAAAAAAAAAATTGGGGCCCTTGGGCCGGGTGGAAGCCTGCCCAAATTTGGGGCCGGGGCCTGAGGCAATTGGCAAGCCCTTTTTTACAAAAAATTTAAAAAATTAGCCGGGTGTGGTTTGGCCCCCCTGTGTATCCAGCCGGGTGGGTGACAATAAAACTCATAACTCAATAATAATAATAATCAGTCTACAGTAAGATGAGATGACTAGACCACATAATCACAGCAGTTAGGAATAATCTTGTGGGCATGCTAATGATCCATATGATACATTTACCCATAGCCTCCCAGCCTACCTTGGAAACACCTGTTACTTCTTAGGGTTTAAAATCCCATATAATACTTTAAAGAATTCCTAAAAATATTTTTGACATAAAATTTATCTAGTCTCAGCCGGGCTCGGTGGCTCAGCCTATAATCCCACGCCTTTGGGAGGCTGAGGTGAGTGGGTTGCCTGAGCCCACGGGTTCGAGACCCACCCAGGCAGCAAGACTTCATCTCTACAATAAATCAAAAAATCAGCCGGGCGTGGTAGCGCATGTCTGTAATTCCAGATACTTGGAAGGCTGAGGCAGAAGGATCGCCGGAGCCCAGCAGGTCGAGGCTGCGGTAGCCGGGAGCGGCCACTGCACTCTAGTCTGGGCGACAGAGTGAGACTCCAACTCAAAAAAACGAAAACAAAAACAAAAACAAAAAAGTTGAAAAATAAGCTGGTTGTGGTGGCACACACCTGTAATTCCAGTTACTGGGGAGGCTAAGGTGAAAAGATCACCTCAGTCCAGGAGGCTGAGGCTGCGGTGAGCCACGATCATTCCACTGCACTCCAGCCTGGTAACAAAGTAAGACCTGTGACTCAAAAATAAACATAAAATTAGCCGTGCATGGGGGTGCACACCTGTAGTCATGGTTATCTGAGAGGCTAAGATAGGAGGATTCCCTTCAGGCCAGATCAAGCAATCAAGGTTGTAATGAGCTATGACTGTGCCATTGCACACCAGCCTAAGTGACAGAGCAAAACTCTGTCTCAAAAAAGATGAGCATGGTGGCACACCTTGTAGTCCTTAGCTACTATGGAGGCTGAGACAGGAAGATCGCTTGAGCACAGGACTTTGAGGTAACAGTGAACTATGACCACATCACTACACTCCAGCCTGGGTTACAGACTGCAATCTTGTCTCAAAAAAAAAAAAAAGAAAAGAAAAATTCAGGCTGGGCTTGGTGGCTCAGCCTGTCATTCCAGCACTTTGGGAGGCCAAGGTGAGTGGACTGCCTGAGCCCACAGGTTCAAGACCAGCCCGGGCAAATTGGCGAGACCTTGTCTCTACAATAAATCAAAAAAATTAGCCGGGCGTGGTGATGCGGGCCTGTGGTTCCAGCTACTTGGAAGGCTGGGGCGAAAGAATTGCCAGAGCCCAACAGGTCAACCCTGGGGTGGCCATGAGTGTGCCATGCACTCCAGCCTAGGAGAAGGACTGAGACTCCAACTCAATAAAATAAGAAATCAAGAACCTTCAATCTCACACACTCACAAATTTATCACCCCATCTCTGCCAAGAACATATAGTCCTCTATCCCTTCATCTAACTAAACCACAATAATCTTTGGATCGCAAAAATAACTTCCCGAAAATATTCCATCTTCAAATATGGTAGATTACTGTTTCCAACTATTCACCTCCTTTCCATAAGAGAATTCTACATCTCTACCCACTGCCATGTGGCTTTGCTTGCAATGTCCATGAAAGACTATACATCCCCATCTCACTGATGTTAGGTCTGATCACATGACTTGCTTTGACTAATAGTTGTGAGCAGATGTGATATATACCACTTCCAGAAAAAGGCTTTAAAAGTCAGTGTTTTCTTTCAGCTCTTTGTCTTTGCTACTAGAAAGGGATGCCACACACAGGTCTGCTCTTCAAGATTTGGTCCAAAAACGAGAAAAAGGTTTTTCCTTTATTTTATTTAGATTTTTTTAGAGAGATTTTAGGGTCTCACTATGTTGTCCTGACTGGCCTCAAATTCCAGGGCTAAGCAGTAATCCAGCCTGAGCATTCCAAGTAGCTGGGACTACATGCGTCTGACACCGCACCCAGCTATTTTTCCTTTTTTGCATCTATTTTACCTTTTTTAAAAATGGAAGCCGAGCTTGGTGGCTCAGCCTGTAATCCCGCGCCTTTGGAAGGCTGAGGTGAGTGGACTGCCTGAGCCCGCGGGTTCAAGACCCGCCTGGGCAGCAAGACATCATCTCTACAATAAATCAAAAAATCATCCGGGCGAGGTAGCGCGCGCCTATAATTCCGGCTACTCGAAAGGTTGAGGCGGAAGGATCGCCGGAGCCCAGCAGGTCGAGGCTGCGGTGATCAGGAGCGACCACTGCACTCCAGCCTGGGTGACAGAGTGAGACTCCAACTCAAAAAGAAAAAAAAAAAAAGTTTATATAACTGTTCTGGTTATTACTTTGACTTATATTAGAGAAAAATATGAAAAGGAAAAGAAGCCCATTAGAAGAATATTGAGTCAGCTGCCTCTAAATCCTACCTCAGATTTTAGGTTACCAAAATAAGTCACTCACTCTCAAATAACCACTCAGAGCAAATGCCAATTGAGGTTTTTATGTTCAAGCAACTGCTGCATATAATTGCAGACAAAATGTCAAAGCAATTCTCCAAAGGTTGGGTAAGCTATAAATGATAAGATATTTTCAAATCCAAGACTATCTCATTATGTATCTACTTTACCATGCATTCAAGAGCTACCTTCTTATCACTATGTGCTACTGCTTGTTCTCTCTCGCCTTCTATTGATTGTTTCTTTGAAGCCGGTATGGAGGCTCATGTCCGTAATCCCAATATTTTGGGAGGCCGAGGCAAGAGGATTGCTTTAGCTCAGGGGTTCGAGACCTAAATAAAAAAATTAGCAGGGTGTGGTAGAGCACGCCTATAGTTCCAGTTACTTGGAAAGCTGAGGTGGAGAGAACGCTTGAGCCCAGCAGGTCGAGGCTGTGGTCCGAGAATGTGCCACTGCACTCAAGCCTGAGTGATACAGTGAGACTCCAATTCAAAAAAATAAATAAAATAATATACTTGAGGGTCTGAAAGAAAGTGGTCCTGAAAAGTACAGAGGTTAAAAAAGCCTAACTGTGGCCGGGCTCAGTGGCTCAGCCTGTAATCCCAGCACTTTGGGAGGCTGAGGTGAGTGGATTGTCTGAGCCCGCGGGTTCAAGACCAGCCTGCGCAACTTGGCAAGACCGCGACTCTACAATAAATTAAGAATCAGCTGGGTGTGGAAGCATGCGTCTGTAGTTCCAACTACTTGGAAGGCTGAGGCAGAAGAATCGCTGGAGCCCAGCAGGTCGACACTTGGGTGGCCCTGAGTGTGCCACTGCACTCCAGCCTGGGCGACAGAGTAAGACTCCAACTCAAAAAAATAAATAAATAAAGCCTACTATAATCCTAAGAGCTCTAAGAGAGATGACAAAATAGAGTCTACTCCAGTTTGCTTTTTACCCTATTCTCTCTCTTTGGACCAGATTGTCATTAAGTTAAAAACAACTCTAATGTGGCATAATTTGTCATTTAAAGAAATTAAACTATAATAATCAACATAAGCGCTCGGTATTCCAGCTGTCTAATGAAACTTTGTCTTGCAACTACAACCATACTTCACCTACAGCTACACAACACTTTTTTTTGAGTCGGGTTCCCACTCTGTTGCCCAGCCTGGAGTGCAGTGGCAATTCTTCTGCCTCAGCCTCCAGAGTAGCTGGGACTACAGGTGTACATCATCACACCTGGCTAATTTTTTATAGTGACCAGGTCTCACTATGTTGCCTAGGCTAGTCTCGAATTCCTGGACTCAAGCAATCCTCTCACCTCAAGTGTCTCAAAATGCTGGGATACAGGTGTGAGCCACTAAACCTACCATAACTCTCTTTTTTTTTGAGTTGAAGTCTCACTCTGTTGCCCAGGCTAAAGTGCAGCAGCATGCTCATGGCCACTGCAGTCTTGACCTACTGTGTTCAAGTGATCCTTCCGCCTCAGCCTTCCAAGTAGCTGGAACTACAGGTGCAGGCCACCATGCCCAGCTAATGTTTTGATTTTATTATAGAGATGAGATCTCGCCAAGTTGCCTGGGCTGGTCTTGAACCCAGCGGCTCAGGCAATCCTCTCACCTCAGTTTCCGAAAGTGCTAGGATTATAAGCATGAGCCACCACACCCAGCCTACAACTCTTAAAACATACCCTCAGGACAACCCCCTCGGGTACCCTACTACCTGGGAGCTTTTCTGTTCTCTCAATAAATCCTGCTTTCTCAACTTTCTGGCCATCCATGACCCTCATTTCTCCTGGGCATGAGATAAGAACTCTGATCTGAAGAGCTACAGAAGATTGTCAGAGCTGAAGAGCCCTGCACCTAGGTTGGCCTGCCAGCCTACGGAGCCAACTGATCTAGGAAAGCTGTCAGTAGAAGGCAAGACTCTGAAGCTGAGACACTTCTGGGCTGCCACACTCTCAGGGCTTGGCTTGTCAGCCCATTAGAGCCAACACTCCTGGAGCTACACTTGCCAGACCATCGAGCTGACCCTCTTTAAAAAAAAAAAAAAAATACCCTCAGCTGGGCACAGTGGCTCAAGTCTATAATCCCAGCACTTTGGGAGGCCAAAGCGAGAGGTCTGCCTGAGTTCAGGGGTTCAAGACCAGCCTGGGCAACTTGGTGAGACTTCATCTCCACAATGAATCAAAAAATTAACCGGGCATGGTGGTGTGCACCTGTAGTTCCAGTTACTTGGAAGGCTAAGGCGGAAGGATCTCCTGAGCCCAGCAGGTCGAGGTTGCGGTGACTGTAAGTGTACCACTGCACTGCAGCCTGGGCAACAGACTGAAACTCCCACTCAAAAAAAAATACCCTAAGGAGGTATGACGGCAAATCCCTGAAGACACAGCTACTCAAGAGGCTAAACCAAAAGAATCATACCTGTGAACAGCCACTACAGCCTGGGCAAAACAGCAAAACCTGGTCTCTTAAAAAAATATATATATATTGCCTGAGCCCGCGGGTTCGAGACCCGCCTGGGCAACTTGGTGAGACCTCATCTCTACAATAAATCAAAAAAATAAGCCGGGCATGCGCCTTATTATAATAAGGTAGCCTGTGCCTGTAGTTCCAGCTACTTGGAAGGCTGAGCCGGAAGGATCACTGGAGCCTAGCAGGTCAAGGCTGCAGTGGCCGGGATCGGCCACTGCACTCCAGTCTGGGCGACAGTGAGACTCCAACTCAAAAAAATATATATAGTCCAGTCACTCTTGTCTAGAACCAGATTAACTGTATGATAACAACCCCATTTTTATTCCTCGATAAATTCTCACAAATGAAGCTACAAAGGTCATGAGCTAGTTGTTTCTAAGCTTTAGAAACTAGGACAGTTGAGCTGGGCGCAGTGGCTAGCATCTGTAATCCCAGCACTTTGGGAGGCAGAGGCGAGAGGACTGCCTGAACTCAGGGGCTCACGACAAGCCTGGACAACTTGGTGAGACCCTGTCTCTACAATAAATAAAAAAAATTAGCCGATGTGATAGCTCACGCCTATAGTTCCAGCTATAGTTCTACTAGGAAGGCTGAGGTGTAAGGATCACCCGAGTCCCGAAGGTTGAGGCTGCAGTGGCCGAGAGTGTGTCACTGTACTCCAGCTGGGCAACAGTGAGACTCCAACTCAAAAAAAAAAAAGCAAGAAAAAAGAACCAGGACAGTTGAACAGTTGAAATAACACAACCAAAATATTAATCTTCAGCAGGGTGCTTGTATCCTCAGTTCCTTCTTAAAACCTATCTTGACTTAAATACAGCGTATTACCCTATTGTCAAATAGTCACATCAAGAATTCTGATAAGTTAGGCCAGGCTCAGTGGCCATGTGTGGCACAGCCCTCCAGCTGGGCAAAAGAATGAGACCTCAACTAAAAAAACAAAAAAACTAAAACCAAAAATGAGCTAGGCATAGTGTCACATGCCTGTAGTTCCAGATACCTGGAAGGCTGAAGCAGAAGGATCGCCTGAGCCCTGAATGTTGAGGCTGCGGTGGCTGAGTGTGCGCCACGCCACTGCTCCAGCCTGGGTGATAGAGTGAGACTCCAACTCAAAAAAAAAAAAAAAAAAGTCCAGGCTCAGTGGCTCAGCCTACAATCCCAGCCCAGCACTCTGGGAGGCCGAGATGGGTGGATTGCCTAAGCCCGCGGTTCAAGATCAGCCCAGGCAACTTGGCAAGACCTCATCTCTATAATAAATCAAAAATTAGCCAGGCGTGATGGCGTGTGCCCATATTTCCGGCTACTTGGAAGGTGAGGCAGAAGGATTGTTGGAGCCCAGCAGGTAGAAGCTGGGGTGGCCGTGTGTGTGCATGCCACTGTGCTCCAGCCTGGGTAACGGACTAAGACTACAACTCAAATAAACAAACAAACAAAAAAAAAAAAAAGCAACCCACAGTTGCAATCCTTCTACCTTGAGGAGCCTCCTGAATAGCTGGGGCTACAGGCTCATGCCACCACACCCAACTAATTTTTAAAATTATTTGTAGCAGCCGGGCTCGGTGGCTCAGTCTGTAATCTCGAGCCTTGGAAGGCTGAGGTGAGTGGATTGCCTAAGCCCGCGGGTTCGAGACCCACTTGGGCAATTTGGTGAGACCTCATCTCTACAATAAATCAAAAAATTAGCCGAATGTGGTAGCGCGAGCCTGTATTTCCAGCTACTTGGAAGGCTGAGGCGGAAGGATCACTGGAACCCAGCAGGTCGAGGCTGTGGTGGCCAGGAGCAGCCACTGCACTCCAGTCTGGGCGACGGAGTGAGACTCCAACTCAAAAAAAAAATTATTTGTAGCAAAATATCGCACAAATTTGACATAAATGCAATAAAAAATTAGGTATTAAGAAAAAATTACCAGCCAGGCTCGGTGGCTCAGCACATAATCCCGCACCTTTGGGAAGCTGAGGTGAGTGGTTTGCCTGAGCCTGCGGGTTCGAGACCCGCCTGGGCAGCGAGACCTCATCTCTACAATAAGTCAAAAAATCAGCCGGGCTTGGTAGCACATGCCTGTAATTCCGGCTACTTGGAAGGCTGAGGCGGAAGGATCCCCGGAGCCCAGCAGGTTGAGGCTGCAGTGGGCGGGAGCAGCCACTGCACTCCAGTCTGGGCGACAGAGACTCCAACTAAAAAAAAAAAAAAAAAAAAAGAAAAGAAAAAGAAAAAATTACCAGCACCTTAGGACTCCAAGGCAGGAGGAGGCCTGTCCAGGAGTTTGAGTCCAGCCTAGGCAATATAGTGAGACCTCATCTCTACAAAAAATAAGTAATAATAACAATTCAAAAAAAATTGTAGCTCCAGCTACTAAGGAGGTCTGAGCCCAGGAGGTCAAGGCTGAGGTGAGCTATGATTGTGTCACTGCACTCCAACCTGGGCACAGAGTGAGACACTGACTCAAAAAAAAAGAAAAAATTAAAGTATCAAACCTATTAAAAACATAATTGTAAATATAAATTGAGAACTGGAAATTACACTTCAAATGCAGCTGTTACCCAACCACATATTTGTTCTCCTCTATGAAACCACTAATAGCCTAATAAAGAAATATGCCAATCTGCCAACCATACAGTACAATTGTTTAAAAACCATCCTCAAAGTGCTTCCACTTGCAGAAATTCCCAAGGGAGCAATTTCTTCCCAATATATAATACAATTTAAGAACTCTTTGTTGAAAAGGTTCTAAATACTGGTATGGGAAATTTTGAAATGACTATTTATTAAATGCATATCACTTAAAATGTTTCAGGCTTCGGTTTCAACTGTTACCATCAAGAGAAACTCTTCAAATATACATTTCGATTACTTTGTTAAATACGAAAAAGTCTCTGTTACCAGTCCTAACTTGGCTATATACTGCCATTTTTTTTTTTTTTTTGAGTTGGAGTCTCACTCTGTCACACAGCCTCGACCTGCTGGGCTCCGGCGATCCTTCTGCCTCAGCCTTCCAAGTAGCTGGAACTACAGGCGTGAGCTACCACACCCAGCTAATTTTTTATTCTATTGTAGAGATGAGGTCTCACCAAGTTGCCCAGGCGGGTCTCGAACGCGCGAGCTCAGGCCATCCACTCACCTCAGCCTCCCAAAGTGCTGGGATTACAGGCTGAGCCACCGAGCCCGGCTTATATTGCCATTTTTTACATGGCTTACTAGCCTGTCACAGACTTAGAACCTGTGTCTTCTCTATAGCATGTTTCTTATGCTCCACTAGTACCAGACCTGAAAAATTAGCATCTGGTAGTGTGTGAGCATTCATCAACTGCTCAAAAAATTAATGACATTTGAAAAGCAAATGTTGGTCGGGACTAATGGCTCACACCTATAATCCCAGCAATTTGGGAGGCCAAGGTGAGAGGACTGCCTGAGCTCACTGATTCAAGACCAGCCTGAACAACTTGGCAAGACCTCATCGCCACAATACATAAAGAATTAGCCAGGCATGGTGGCGCATACCTGTAGTTCCACCCACTTGGAAGGCTGAGGCGGAAGGATCACCTGAGCCCAGCGGGTGGAAGCTGCGGTGGCCATGAGCATGCCACTGCACTCCAGCCTCAGGCTCAGCCTGTAATCCCGCGCCTTTGGGAGGCTGAGGTGAGTAGATTGCCTGAGCCCGCGGGTTCGAGACCCGCCTGGGCAGCGAGATCTCATCTCTACAATAAATCAAAAAACCAGCCGGGCGTAGTAGCGCATGCCTGTAATTCCGGCTACTCGGACGGCTGAGGCGGAAGGTTCGCCGGAGCCCAGCAGGTCGAGGCTGCGGTGGCCGGAGGGGCCACTGCACTCCAGTCTGGGCGACAGAGTGAGACTCCAACTCAAAAAAAATAAATAAATAAAATAAAATAAAATAAAATGTTACAAAAAAGTAGAGTACTGGCCAGGCACAGTGGCTCACACCTGTAATTCCAGCACTTTGGGAGGCAGAGAATAGAGGATCGCCTGAGTCCCGGGGTTAGAGACCAGACTGGGTAACATGGTGAGACTTTGTCTCTACAATAAATCAAAAAATTAGCCGAGTGTGGTGGCACTTGCCTGAAGTTCCAGCTACTTGGAAGGCTGAGGCGGAAGGATTACCTGAGTCCAGCAGGTCAAGGCTGCCATAGCTGTGAGCATGCCACTGCACTCCAGCCTGAGCCAGTGAGACTATGACTCCAAAAAAAAAAGGAAGGCTTCTCCAAAGCATTCCAAGTCTTGACAAAAAAAAGAACCAGATTACCAGTCCCACACCCACTTAAGTGGACCTTATGCTACAAACTGACAAAAAGTGATTGAATACTTAAATTAACTAAAGAGTAGCATTCCATCTTCTGATTTACTTACAGATAACGAGAAGGTGGAATGCTACTTACAGGGATGAAGCAGAAAGGGTACTGGATTCTACTCCTGACTCTCATCACGTGACCTCCAAAAAGTCAACCCCCCTCCACTCTAGGCCTAGCTGGAAAAGCCAGCAGGAGGACCCGACCATCTCCACGATCACTTCAGCCCTGAGATGCTACGGGTACATCTTTCGAGACACTTGCTAGAGCATGAACTCATTTTCCAGGTTCCTTTCTGTGTAAACACCCAACATTCACAAACTGCACTCAAACAAGAATGAGATTATCCTATAAAATGCTGTATTAATTGAAGTGAGGATCGATGAGAAATGAAACGGCTCACCGAGACACTCCTTCTACACAAAAGCAAGACACGACTAACTCAAGTCCTTCCAAAGGGAAAGAGCCGACAAAACTAATAACGCATTAGCCTTCACTTCTGAAGCTCTCTGTACACCAAAGAAAGCTTGACTCAGAAACCTGTTTTTTTAAACACGTAAGCCTCAAAGGGATTCGTCTGGCATTCACGAAAAACAGATAAAAATGAAAGTTGTGCAACTTTCAAGGAAAAGATCATACCCATAACAGAAATCTTAATAATTAGAAGACGCTTCCTCTTTGAAGCATCAGCCCCCTGTTCCTAAGATACAAGATAAAAATCTTCAAGTGTGCCTCGGCATTTTAAAAATTTCATTTGAAAACAAATACCAGCCTTCTCCTTAATCTTCAGACTCTCCAGCCAGTGGATGCCCAGGAAAGGAAGGCATCCGCTCCCCCCAAGCACCTTTTTTCCTGCCCTTCCTCTACGCCTGGAAATTCATTCCTGGGTTTTGCGGCTCACGGTGCTGTCAATCCATCGCCGGCCTAGAATCCCCTCGGGAGCAGGAAAACCCGAGTGCGCGCGCAGAGATCGGGAAGGCGCAGCCGAGACTCGCACACGCCGCATCCCCAGGCCGCGCGGCGACAATTTCAAAACTTAAGTCGAAGGCTTAACGCACACGGCAGGAGAAAGAAAAGCCAGGGCAGCCCCGCGCCCCCCCCCCGGCCCGCGGGGCCTGGGGCCGGCCGGGCGCGGGGGAGGCGCGCTCCCCGGCGGCGCGGCCCCGGGGCAAAGTGCGGGGCTCCGCTCGCCTCCCGCCCGGGGCCCGGGCCCCCGCCCCCCCACCCCGCTCGGCCCCCGGAGCGGCGGGCTCGGGCTCGGCGTGCCGGGGGCCCCGCGGCCCGGGGGCGCTGACAGCTGCCCCGGGCGCGGGCTGCGAGCCGGCCCGGCCCGGCCCGGGGGACCCCCGGCCCGGCCCGCCGGCGCGGCTGGAAAAGGATACTCCCCGGGGGCGGAAGGCCCCCTGAGGGGCGGGGTAGTGAAGAGCGGCTCCTCCCCGGGAAGCGGCTTCACCAGCGGGGAAAGGGGTTGCGGCCCAGGGGCGGCGCCATCGCGGCGGCGGCGGCGGGGAAAGCGGCGGAGAGCGCGCGGGTCCTCGGGGGGCCCCTGGGGCGGCACTAGGCCCCCCGGGCCCCGGGGCGCGCCTGGCTCCCGGGGGGTGGGGGAGGGGAGGGGTGAGAGGGCGGCGCGAACTCCGGCTCCCTCACTGCTGGCGCGGCCGCACGACTGCCATGGAGCGGGGCGCGAGGGCGCGGAGCTCCCGAGCACGCCCGCGCGCCTCCCACCCCGCCTCCCACCGACCTTCGCTGCGGGCCCCGGCGGCCGGCAGTCACGACTCCTCCTCGGCGGCACCGGAGGAAATTATTGAAAAATGGCGGGAGATTCCCCTCCTCCCCCCCGCCCGGACAGCACACACACTAACTTGCTCCCCCGTGGCGCCGGCAGCGAATGCGCCAATAGGCGGAGAGCTGGTCAGCGCTCGCAGGCTATTGGCTCGCAGGAGCTGCCGCTCTGCGCCTGGGTCCCACCCCCCTGCCCCTGCCGCGTAGTTGGGTTGCAGCGCACCAGAGGGCAGTCTGAAGAGGTGAAAGGTCACGTTATGTAAGTGCCTGTGACAGGCGCGCGGGCCCCCAGCGGCGGAGGCAAAAGTGGGGGACCGCGGGGTGTCGAAAGGCCGAGGACTCGAGGAGGTCAAGCCCGGGAAGGCCCTCGCACACACAGACACTGCGCCATCTGTCACCGACGGCGACACCGACATCCGGGCACCACTGTCCGTGCGGTGCGCCGGAGGGGGAGGGGGAGCGCGCGGCCAGGGGCTTTGTCTTTCCACTTGTGCTCCGCCCACTTCTTAAAGGCGCCGCTCTCGGCCACGCCCGGGGGTGCGCGGGTGGGGCTGGGCTGCGAGGAGGGCTTGGCGGTGGCGAACCCGAGAGCTTCTCCCCCGAGCCAAGGTTCTGCCGAAGGACAACTTGAACGCCAGCTTTGGTCACCCCCAAGTTAACTTATTCTGGGCGAGAGTGTGGTTGAGCTCTGGATGTCAGGACTGTGCTCGTCTCTACGGCTGGCTGGAAAGGATAATTCTGAAGCTTCTTTGGAAAAATGCGCGAAAGGACATTATCTGTTCGAGATACACCCATTCATTCAGATAGTACTCAGGTAGTATTCATTAGCATTCACGATGTACCAGGCCCTATGCTGGGTGCCATAGGGGAAAAAAGTGAGACACACAAGAGATGACCCTAAAAAAAAATAACAGATTGGGCGGGACGCGGTGGCTCGAGCCTGTAATCCCAGCACTTGGGGAGGCCGAGGCGAGAGGGTTGCCTGAGTCCAGAGGTTTGAAAACCAGCCCGGGCGACTTGGTGAGACCTTGTCTCTACAATAAATCAAAAAATTAGCCGGGCATGATGTCGCGCGCCTGTAGTTCCAGCTACTTTGGAAGGCTGGGGCGGAAGGGTCGCCGGAGCCCAGCAGGTCGAGGCTGCGGTGGCCGGGAGCGTGCCACTGCACCCCAGCCTGGGTGACAGGCAGAGTGAGACTCCAAAACTCAAAAATGAATAAATAAATACGTAGCAGTTTGACCCAGATCATCACAGTCCCGTGTGGAGTGTGGAACAAGGTGCACAATAAGAAAACAACCATAACCTGTGCCTGGAAGGTGAGGACCTTGGAGTTGCTTCTCCGGGCAGACAAGGCCCACATAGTCCAAAATCTTTTGAGCTGCTCAGTTCAGTAAGAAACACACTCATTAAATTATCGCCCTAGCCAGGCTCGGTGGCTCAGCCTGTAATCCCGCGCCTTTGGGAGGCTGAGGTGAGTGGATTGCCTGAGCCCGTGGGTTCGAGACCCGCCTGGGCAGCGAGATCTCATCTCTACCAATAAATCAAAAAAAAAAAAAATCAGCCGGGTGTGGTAGCACATGCCTGTAATTCCGGCTACTTGGAAGGCTGAGGCGGAAGGATCACCGGAGCCCAGCAGGTCGAGGCTTGCGGTGGCCGGGAGCGGCCACTGCACTCCAGTCTGGGCAACCAAGTGAGACTCCAACTCAAAAAAAAAAAAAAAAAAAAAGCCGGGCTCGGTGGCTCAGCCTGTAATCTTGCGCCTTTGGGAGGCTGAGGTGAGTGGATTGCCTGAGCCCGCGGGTTCGAGACCCGACTGGGCAGCGAGACCTCATCTCTACAATAAATCAAAAAATCAGCCGGGCATGGTAGCGCATGCCTGTAATTCCGGCTACTCGGAAGGCCGAGGCGGAAGGATCGCCGGAGCCCAGCGGGTCGAGGCTGCAGTGGCCGGGAGCGGCCACGGCCCTCCAGTCTGGGCGACGGAGTGAGACGCCGACTCAAAAAAAAAAATTATCGCCCTATTAAACCATCTCCCTTGGTTTAAAGAACTTCACTGGCCCTGGTCCAGGCCTTCCCAGCGTGTTCTTTCTTCAGCAGGGCTAGACTGCTAGATGTCCCTGGATGCAGCCTGCCAGTGCCAGACCTTTATCTGCTCACCACAACGAAATCCTGCCGCCCTCCCTTAAGGTTAGTTCTAGGTCAGAAGCTACCTCTCCAAAGTGTCCTCTGATTACCTAATAGCGCACCGTCCTTGGGTAGCCATTTCTTCCTAGGGGCAGGAGAAGGCGTCTCAGAGGATATGGCATTTGAGTTCATTGAGAAGAGAGAGAGTTCTCTAGTCAGAAAAGCGGGAGTAAGCTTCTAGGCAGAAACAGCAACAAGGTGAAGACCTTGGTAAGTTCAAGACAGTGGGCCTAAAGTTTTCTATTTTTTTTTTTACCTTTTTTTCTTTTTTTTTCTTTTTTTGATTTGGAGTCTCACTCCGTCGCCCAGGCTGGAGTGCAGTGGGTTGCTGGGCTCAGGCAACCGTTCCACCTCAGCCTTCCAAGTAGCCGGAACTACAGGCATGCGCTACAACGCCTGGCTAATTTTTTGATTTATTGTAGAGACAAGGTCTTGCCAAGTACCCAGGCTGGTCTCAGACCCGCAGGCTCCCAAAATGTTGGGATTACAGGCTTGAGTCACTGTGCCCAGCCACCTTTTTTTCTTTCTTTTTTTTTTTTGAGTTGGAGCCTCAACTCTTTTTGCCAGGCTGGTGTGCAGTGGTACCCTTATGGCCACCACAGCCTCGACCTGCTGGGCTTAGGTGATCCTTCCGCCTCAGTCTTCCAAGTAGCTGGAACTACAGATGCACGCCACCACACCCGGCTAGTTTTTTTGGTTTACTGTAGAGATGAGGTCTCTCCAAGTTGCCCAGGCTGGTCTCGAACCCCTGAACTCAGGCAATCCTCTCACCTCAACCTCGCAAAGTGCTGGGATTACAGGTGTCAGTCACCCCACCTGGCTTTGCATCATTAGGTCTTATGACTTGGGACTGCTGTGGGCTGCAGTTCAATCCTGATGGTGGGGAAGCAGGGGTCTACAATGGGAAAATCAGCGTTGGGCTCCGTTTCAGCCATATGAACTCCAGGTGCCTTGGAGAGACATCCAAGACCCAACTGGAAGGAAGTAGAAACTGGAGGTGGCGGCCAGGCTTGGTAGCTCAGCCTGTAATCCCATACCTTGAGAGGCTGAGGTGAGTGGATTGCCTGAGCCCACGGGTTCGAGACCCGCCTGGGCAACTTGGCGAGCCCTCATCTCTACAATAAATCAAAAAATCAGCTGGGCATGGTAGCACATGCCTGTAATTCCAGCTACTCGAAAGGCTGAGGCAGAAGGATCGCCGGAGCCCAGCAGGTCGAGGCTGCGGTGGCCGGGAGCGGCCACTGCACTCCAGTCGGGGCGACAGAGTAAGACTCCAACTGAAAAAAAAAAAAAAAGAAAGAAACTGGAGGTGGGCTTTGTGAGCACAGCTCATCAACTGGAGTTCCAGGAACACCCAAATAAAGAACACTACTTACCTTGGAGTGGTGAAATTATGGTCGATTTTGTTTTCTTCTTTATGGTTTTGTATTTTTCACAATAATGACATGTCAATTTTGCAATACTAAACTAATAAACTTCAAGATACTTCAAAAATAACTTTCAAAATAAAAAGCTTTCCTGTGACTCTTGCTGGGTGGGTGACCACCATTTCTGTGACTCAACAACAGATCTCTTAACACATGTTTTAACACCTTGCCTGAAATTTCTCACACACACACACACACACACAAAGCTAACAAAACTATCAGTTGCCTACCCTCAAATTTTCATTGATTCCAGGTGCCTACAAGACCGTCCTGTCTATTTGAGTTTACTCTTTCTGTCAAGTCTTAGGGTTTCTACCTCCCAGCAAGCCCCAAGTGGACCACTTCCCACAATTCATAGCACTTATTCCAAACTACTGTCGGAAGTGTATTTTTTGTTTTCCATTGGAGTCTCACTCTGTCGCCCAGGCTGGAGTGCAGTGGCATCATCACGGCCACTCCAGCGTCAAGCTACTGGGCTCTGGCGATCCTTCCACCTCAGCCTTCCAGGTAGCCGGAACTACAGCTGCGTGCTACCATGCCAGGCTAATTTTTTTATTTCTTGTAGAGATGCGATCTCGCCAAGCTGCCTACGTGGGTCTCGGACCCATGGGCTCAGGCAACCCCCTCACCTCGGCTTCCCAAAGTGCTGGAATTACAGGCTTGAGCCACCGCATCCGCCCAGAAGTCTTTCTTTCTCCTCTGTGCATCTGAATCCGGTGTATTATTCTTAATGCCTTTCCCAAGTATTTCAGCCCAGATTCCCTTTCGCTGAACTCTGAAGGGTTTTTTAAATCACAATTTGATTCTCAATGTGTTTTCTCTCCCAACATTTGAATGAACAAGTTAATAATAAAAGGCAGAGATTAAAATTTGTGAGTTTTAGACCGGTTACTCAGCCTGTCATCCCAGCACTTTGGGAGGCCGAGGCGAGTGGATTGCCTGAGCCCGTGGGCTCGAGACCCACCCCAGCAACTTGGAGAGACCTCGTCTCTACAATAAATCAAAAATTAGTCGGGTGTAGGAACGTGTACCTGTAGTTCTGGCTACTCGGAAGGCTGAGGCAGAAGGGTCGCCGGAGCCCAGCAGGTTGAGGCTGCGGTGGCCGGGAGCGGGCACTGCACTCCAGTCTGGGCGACAGAGTGAGACTCCGACTCAAAAAGAAAAAAAAATGGTGGGTTTTAGGTTTCAGCACCAGACATTCTACTTATCATGTGTTTGCCCAAAGACAACTGCAGCTGATCAGCTGCAAGAATAACACTATGTAGCAATGCGTGGCACATTGCCTCGTGCACATCCTTAGTAGTTTTATGACTTGAGCCCCTTAGCAGGGCTTGTGTTTGTTGTCTGTGTCTTGTGGAGACTTGTCACACACCCGTTCTTCGTGGGTGCCCACACGACTCCTTGCTCAGTTTCAGCTTCTGGCTGGTCTTTTCCTGCCTGTCCTTTTGGTTTCTCAAAATTGAAACGTCCCAGACCCTCGGTTTATTATCACCTGCCTCCATCAGCCCCGCCCTATCTGCGTGGATTTTATTTCCATTTTCTATTAATGACCCCACTTTCCTTTCTTCTTTTTTTTTTTTTTTGAGTTGGAGTCTCACTCTATCGCCCACGCTGGAGTGCAGCGGCCGCTCCCGGCCACCGCAGCCTCGACCCGCTGGGCTCCGGCGATCCTTCCGCCTCAGCCTTCCGAGTAGCCGGAATTACAGGCGTGCGCTACCACGCCCGGCTGATTTTTTGATTTATTGTAGAGATGAGGTCTCGCTGCCCAGGTGGGTCTCGAACCCGCGGGCTCAGGCAATCCACTCACCTCAGCCTCCCAAAGTGCTGAGGTTACAGGCTGAGCCACCGAGCCCAGCTTGCCCCCACTTTCTTTTCTGTCCTGCAGGCTCAGCCTCAATCTCTCTTGAGTTTTGTTTTTGAGTTGGAGTCACTCTGTCGCCCAGGCTGGAGCGCAGTGGCATACTCATGGTCACCCCAGCATCCACCTGCTGGACTCTGGTGATCCTTCCGCCTCAGCCTTCCAAGTAGCCAGAACTACAGGCGCATGCTACCACACCCAGCTGATTTTTTGTTATTTTATTGTAGAGAGGAGGTCTCGCCAAGTTGCCCAGGCTGGTCTCAAACCTGCAGGCTCAGGCAATCCATTTGCCTTGGCCTCCCAAAGTGCTGGGATTACAGGTTGAGCCATCGAGCCCGGCCCTCTCTTGAGTTCTTAAGCCTCAGTGTCAACCAGATAACATCCATTCTACCTGCCTAAAATCTTGAAACCATTTCCCACTCCTGCCATCTCACGGAGTCCTACTTCAGGCCTCTATTATTTCCGTCCAAAACTATTAGCTGGGCTCGGTGGCTCAGCCTGTCATCCCGTGCCTTTGGGAGGCTGAGGGGAGTGGATTGCCTGAGCCCGCGGGTGCGAGACCCACCTGGGCAGCAAGACCTCATCTCTACAATAAATAAAAAATTAGCTGGGCGTGGTAGTGCGCACCTGTAATTCCGGCCACTCGGAAGGCTGAGGCGGAAGGATCTCCGGAGCCCAGCAGGTCGAGGCTGCGGTGGCCGGGAGTGGCCACTGCACTCCAGTCTGGGCGACAGAGTGAGACTCCGACTCAAACAAAAACAAAAAAAAAACTATTATAATGACTTCCTGCCAAGCGCAGTGGCTCATGCTTATAATCCCAGCACCTTAGTAGGCTGAGGCAAGAGGACTGCTTGAGCCCAAGAGTTTGAGACCAGCCTGCTCAACATAGTGAGATCTCACCTTTACAAAAAATTTAAAAAATGAAAAATGAAAAAAAAAATAGCCAGATCTGGTAGCAGGAGCCTAGAGTCCCAGCTATTCGGGAGGCTTAGGCCGAAGAATCGCCTGAGCCCAGGGGGTTAAGGCTGTAGTGAACCATGACCATACCACTGCACTCCAGTCTGGGCGACAGAGTAAGACCCTGACTCCAAAAACATGATAAAATAATGCAGAAATGACTTTCTGCTTTTTTTTTTGAGTTGGAGTCTCACCCTGTCGCCCAGACCGGAGTGCAGTGGCCGCTCCCGGTCTCGACCTGCCGGGCTCCGGCGATCCTTCCGCCTCAGCCTTCCGAGTAGCCGGAACTACAGGCATGCGCTACCACACCCGGCTGATTTTTTGATTGATTGTAGAGATGAGGTCTCGCTGCCCAGGCGGGTCTCGAACCCGCGGGCTCAGGCAATCCACTCACCTCAGCCTCCCAAAAGCGCAGGATTACAGGCTGAGCCACCGAGCCCGGCTCTGCTTTTAAAATGTTTGGTGTTTTTTTTTTTTGAGTTGGAGTTTCACTCTGTCGCTCAGGCTGGAGTGCGGTGGCACGATCATGGCTTATCACAGCCTTGACCTCCTGGGCTCAGGTGATCAGTCCTTCCACCTTAGCCTCCTGAGTAACTGGGACTACAGGCCTGTGCCACCACACGCGGCAAATTTTTTGATTTATTATAGAGATGAGGTCTCACCCCTGGGCTCAGGCAATCCTCTCGCCTTCATCTCCCAAAGTGCTGTGATTACAGTAATGAGGCATCATACACAACTAAAAGTTAAAAATTTTAATTGTATTAAAATTACGTGGGTTTTTCTTGTTTGTTTTGGTTTTTTTTGAGTTGGAGTCTCACTCTGTCGCCCAGACTGGAGTGCAGTGGCCGCTCCCAGCCACCGCAACCTCGACCTGCTGGGCTCCGGCGATCCTTCCGCCTCAGCCTTCCGAGCAGCTGGAACTACAGGCGCGCGCCACCACACCCAGCTAATTTTTTGATTTACTGTAGAGATGAGGTCTCGCCAAGTTGCCCAGGCGGCCCTCGAACCCTCAGGCTCAGGCAATCCACTCACCTCAGCCTCCCAAAGGTGCGGGATGACAGGCTGAGCCACCGAGCCCGGCTTGTTTTTTTTTTTTTTGAGTTGGAGTTTCACCAGCCTTGACCTTCTGGTGTTCCTTCCATCTCAGTCTTCCATGTAACTGGAATTATAGGTATGCGCCACCATTCCTGGCTAAAATTATGTATTTCCATAATAAAATGAACATAATTCCAAAAAAGAAACATATACTTGTGTGCAGATGGGAGGATTAGGAAAAAAAAGAAACATATAAACACAGTTCCAAGAAAAAAAAAAAAACAATCAAATAGTTTTACAAAAAACAGCCCTGCAGCACTCCCCTACCTGCTTCCTGTTCCCCCAGGCATCCATTTTCAACTCATTAAGCTGTTTCCTCTAGTATTTACCTCTATAATTCTAAATAGTACATATATTGCTAATTTTTAGCTTTTCAGTTTCATACATTAGCTGTTGACTTTCTTCAGTGGAAGGTGAGAACTTAGCCCTCTGATATCCCCCACCAGACTTTTTTTTTTTTTGAATCAAAGTCTCACTCTGTTGCCCAGGCTGGAGTGCAGTGGCACGCTCATGGCGACCATAGCCTTGACCTGCTGGGCTCAGCTGATCCTTCCACCTCACCCTCCCAAACAGCTGGAACTGTAGGAATGTGCCAGTACACCCGGCTGATTTTTTGATTTATCGTAGAGACGAGGTCTCGCCACGTTGCTCATGTTGGTCTCAAGCCCCTGAGCTCAGGCAATCCTCTCGCCTCGGCCTCCCACCAGATTTTCACCCAACCACACCACATGCATATGCAAACAAATTCCCAAGATACTTATATTGCAATTGGTTAAGTCAGTAGGTAGCATATAACTTATGATTATGTATTATTCATAGATGATCCATGTGGGAAGCTGATTGCATTTACTTTCTTTTGTTTTCCCTGGACTGGTTCAGTCTGTTTTTACATCTTCTCTGTACCTAGACTGACAGAACTATAAATCTCCTGTAAATATGTGCAAACACATCCGGTGGGCAATTTTCTTCCAATCTGTCTCTGTCTCCCCTCTCTTTCTTCTCTGTGACATCTTGCACACTGCGTTACTTTTCTGTTCACAGCTTCCAGTAGTTGGCTCCCTAAACCCAACAGAGTAAAACCCAACTCTGGCCTGACTTTCAAGGTCTTCCACAATCTTCCCTCAATCCTTCTACTACTTCCTTCAATCTCCTTACTCTAGCTAAACCTAGATTTATCTAGGTTAATAAATACTATTCCCGGCTGGGCATGGTGGTTCACACCTGTAATGTACGTTGGGAGGCAGAGGTGAGAGGATTGCCTGAGCTCAAGGTTCAAGACCAGCCTAAGTAACTTGGTGAGACCTCCTCTCTACAGTAAATCAAAAAATTAGCTGGGTGTGGTGGCTTGCACCTGTGTTTCCAGCTACTTAGAAGGCTGAAGTGGATCACCTGAGCCCTGCAGGTCGAGACTGCAGTGACCATGAGCATGCCACTCGAGCCTGGGCAACAGAGTGAGACTCCAACTAAAAAAAATAAAGTAAAATAATAATAACACTCTGAGGTCAAGCATGGTGGCTCACACTTGTAATCCCACCACTTCGAGAGCCCGAGGCCAGAAGATTGCTTGAGGAGTTCAAGACCAGCCTGGGCAACAGAGCAGGAGACCTCATCTCTGCATACACGCATACAGACATACATACAATTGACTGGGTGTGGAGGCTTTCACCTCTCGTCCCAGTTACTCAGAAGCCTAAGGCAGAAGGATCCCCTGAGCCCAAGAAGTCAAGGCAGTAGTGAGCAGAGATCCTGCCACCACACTCTAGCCTGGGTGGCAGAGTGAGATCCTGACTCAAAAAACAAAACAAAACACATTGCATATAAAGGAAAACAACAAGAAACCGAAGTAGAGAGGAGAAAAGCTGGTCCTGTAGTTCCGGCTACTTGGAAGGCTGAGGCGGAAGGATCGCCTGAGCCCAGAAGGTTGAGGCTATGAGCGTGCCACTGCCTCCAGCCTGGGCAATAGAGTGAGACTCCAACTCAAAAATAAAGAAAGGTATATTTATTATAATGAAGCTACATTGTGAAGGACACAATAGGCAGAATAGCAGTAAGAGTGTCTGCTGTCTGCCTTGGCCAGTATTATCTTTTTTTGAGTTGGAGTCTCACTCTGTCACCCAGACTGGAATGCGGTGGCAGGCTCACACCCACCCCAGCCTCAACCTGCTGGGATCCGGCGATTCTTCTGCCTCAGCCTTTCAAGTAGCTGGAACCACAGGCGTGCGCTACCCCACTCGGCTAACTTTTGATTTATTGTAGAGATGAGGTCTCACCAAGTTGCCCAGGCTGGTCTTGAACCCGTGGGCTCAGGCAATCCGCTCGCCTTGGCCTCCCAAAGTGCTGGGATTACAAGGCTGAGCCACTGATCCCAGCTGGCCAGTATTCTTACTAAGGAGGTCATGTTGGATACTTCTCATTGTCTTATTCAAGGGACATATACTGTCAGTTTGTCCCATTATTGGTGATGCCAAGTTTGATCACTTGGTGATCTGCCAGATTTCTGATTTTTTAATTTATTGTAGAGATGAGGTCTCTCCATGTTCCTCAGGCTGGTCTCGAGCCCCTGAGCTCAGACAATCCTCTTGCCTCTGTTTCCCAAAGTGCTGGGATGACAGATGTGAGCCACTACGCCCAGCTTAATCTACCTTTCTTAACTAAATAATAATAATAATACTGGCCAAAAATGTTTAACCTGGATGTCTCTTTTTTTTTTTTTTTTTTTGAGTTGGAGTCCCACTCTGTCACCCAGACTGGAGTGCAGTGGCCGCTCCTGGCCACCGCAGCCTCGACCTACTGGGCTCAGGCGATCCTTCCGCCTCAGCCTTCCAAGTAGCTGGAACTACAGGCGCTCGCTACCACGCCCGGCTCATTTTTTGATTTATTGGAGAAATGAGGTCTTGCCAAGTTGCCAGGCGGATCTTGACCCTGTGGGCTCAGGCAATCCACTCACCTCAGCCTCCCAAACCACGGGATTACAGGCTGAGCCACCAAGCCCGGCTAACCTGGATCTCTTAAAAGAAAATGAACAGGCCAGGCAAAGTGGCTCACGTCTGTAATCCCAGCACTTTGGGAGGTCGAGGTGAGAGGACTGCCTGAGCCCATGGGTTCGAACCCATGGGCAACTTGGCGAGACCTCATCTCTACAATAAATCAAAAAATTAGCTGGGTGTGGTAGCGCGCGCCTGTAGTTCCAGCTACTCGGAAGGCTGGGGCAGAAGGATCACCTGAGCAACAGAGTGAGATTCTGACTCAAAAAAAAAAAAAGAAAAGCCGGGCTCTGTGGCTCAGCCTGTAATCCTGTGCCTTTGGGAGGCTGAGGTGAATGGATTGCCTAAGCCTGAGGGTTCGAAACCCGTCTGGGCAGTGAGACTTCATCGCTACAATAAATAAAAAAAAAAAATCAGCTGGGCATGGTAGCGCATGCCTGTAATTCCGGCTACTTAGAAGGCTGAGGCAGAAGGATCGCCAGAACCCAGCGGCCACTGCACTCCAGTCTGGGCGACAGAGTGAGACTCCAACTCAAAAAAAAAAAAGAAAAAAGAAAAGAGGCCAGGCTTGGTAGCTCGGCCTGTAATCCCAGTACTTTGGGAGGCTGAGGTGAGTGGATTGCCTGAGCCCGCGGGTTCGAGACCTGCCTGGGCAACTTGGCGAGACCTCATCTCTACAATAAATCAAAAATTAACTGGGTGTGGTAGCGTGCGCCTGTAGTTACAGCTACTGAAAGGCTGAGGCAGAAGGATCGCCGGTGCCCAGCAGGTCGAGGCTGCGGTGGCCGGGAGCGGCCAGTCTGGGCAACAGAGTGAGACTCCGGCTCAAAAAAAAAAAAAAAAGAAAGAAAAGATAGGAAAAGAAACAAATCCAGATTGTGGGACATTAAAACTGCCTGGACACCTCGAGAATGTCGATGACACGAAAGACACGCATCCACCTGTAAGAACATTCTGCAAGGAGACTGCAGTGTGTGATCCTAGATTCAATCCTGGACTGCGAGGGTGGGGGGAACTACTAGAAGCACATTACTGAGACAATTGGGGAAATCTAAATATGTTCATATTAAATAATATTAAATATATCCTTGTGTAGTGTGGGAAACTGAAAAATAGATGTATTAGTCGGGCGTGGTGGCTCATGCCTATCATCCCAGCACTTTGGGAGGCTGAGGTAAGAGGATTGCCTGAGCCCACAGGTTCGAGATCAGCCTGGGCAACTTGGTGAGACCTCACTTCTACAATAAATAAAAAAAATTAGCCCAGCATGGTGGCGCATGCCTGTGGTTCCAGCTCCTTGGAAGGCTGAGGCAGAAGGATCGCTGGCGCCCAGAGGATCGAGGTTTCAGTGGCCATGAGCATGCCTTTGCCCTCCAGTCTAGGCAATAGAGTGAAACTCCAACTCAAAGTATATATACAGGCTGGGTTCGGTGGCTCAGCCTGTAGGCCCAGCACTTTGGGAGGCCGAGGCAAGTGGATTGCCTGACCCGGTGGATTTGACTCACCTGGGCAATTTGGTGAAACCTCGTCTCTACAATAAATCAAAAACTAGCATGCGTGGTGGCTCATGCCTGTGGTTCCAGCTACTTGGAAGGCTGAGGCGGAGGGATCGCCGGAGCCCAGCAGGTTGAGGCTGAGGTGGCCGGGAGTGGTCACTGTACTCCAGTCTGGGTGACAGAGACTCCAACACGGAAAAAAATATATATATAAATATGTATTATTGTATCATTATTAAATTTCTCGGGTATGATTATGGTATTCTGGTTACGTTGAGGAAATGTCTTTGTGGTTAGGAGATGCAAGCTCAAGTATTCAGGGGTAAAGTATCTTAGTCCGTTTGTGCAGCTATACCAAATGCCTGAGACGGGGTGCTTATAAAGAACAGAAATTCATTTTCTGGCAGTTCTGAAGGCTGGGAGGTCCAAGATGGAGGCACAGGTTCTTTGCTTCCACGATGGCACCTTGATGCCGCATCCTTGTGAGGGAGGAGGAGGTAACACTGCATCCTCAGATGGTGAAAGAGTCAGCCAAACACTGCATGAAGCCTCTTTTATAAGGGCCTTGATCTCCCGGATAAGGGAGGAGCTCTCATGGCCCAATCACAGAAACCCAGTTTTCTGGTTACTCCCCTCAGTGCCCCAGGTGTTCCACCCCCCCCACCTGCCCTGATTAAGTCTTTCCTCAGCTCTCCTCACGTCCACGTTGTTCAAGACCCAACCCAAACACAACGCGTCCATGAGCCTTCTGTGATCTCCAAGCCTCCAGGAAATTTCTCCAGACCCCAAAGGGATTCCATCTTTAGCCCACCCCATGGCACACATACCTGCCTGCCTTCTCTATCTCATTGCACTGTAAGCTCCTTAAAAACCACGTCTACCAGATGTAGTTTGCAGACAACCTGAGATGTATGTTTGCAACAAATACAGTTGTCCCTCAGTGTCCACAGACTCAACTCACCAAAGATCAAAAGTACAGGATTCGGCCGGGCTCGGTGGCTCAGCCTGTAATCCCGCGCCTTGGGAGGCTGAGGTGAGTGGATAGCCTGAGCCCGCGGGTTCGAGAACGCCCGGGCAACTTGGCGAGACCTCATCTCTACAAGAAATCGAAAATTAGCCGGGCGTGGTAGCACGCGTCTGTAATTCCGGCTACTCGGAAGGCTGAGGCTGAAGGATCGCCGGAGCCCAGCAGAACGAGGCTGCGGTGGCCGGAAGCGGCCACTGCGCTCCAGTCTGGGCAACAGAGTGAGACTCCAACTCAAAAAAAAGTACAGGATTCGAAGAATGCAGAACGTGCGGTTACAAAGGGTCTATTTGGAATCCATGGGGGTTCTGGAACCAATCCCTCCCATATACCGAGGGACAACTATGTCCATAAAACAGACGTCGTTTTCCGAGATAAACTTAAGCTTGGACGTTTAGTCTCATGCATTTCCCTTTTACAAACACCAAGTCTCCTGTGCAAAATTCATCAAGTTCTGTTGATCTTGTTCGTGTTCACCCGCAGTCAATGTGTTGATTAGGCGAGTGTAGGTATTTTCCTTGACCATTCCTAGGGCCCACCACTACCCTGGGAGAATTTACAAGTTAATTGTGAATAACTTGTGGTCATTCCTTGACTCTTCTCAGCCTCCTGACTCTTTCCTTATAAGACTCCAGAATTGTGGTAGAGTTTGTAGCCTGAATTTCTTAGGAGAATGCCAATGACGCGGTGCTAAAGTGGAAGTCAGTGAAAGAGGTTTCTTTTTTTTTTTTTGAGTCGGAGTCTCACTCCGTCGCCCAGACTGGAGTGCAGTGGCATGCTCCCGGCCACTGCAGCCTCAGACCGGCAATGCTTCTGCCCCAGCCTTCCAAGGAGCCGGAACAACAGGCACACGCTACCACGCCCAGCTAATTTTTGATTGATTGTAGAGATGAGGTCTCGCCAAGTTACCCGGGTGGGTCTTGAACCCGTGGGCTCAGGCAATCCACTCGCCTCGGCCTCCCAAAGTGCTGGGATTACAGGTTGAGCCACAAGCCCGGCCTGAAAGAGGTTTCTATGATACCTTTTCCATCACCTTACCTGTTTTTTCCTTTGGAGGACTCCTCCAGCACTTACTACATCATCTATCTACCTATCTAACTTTTTGAGTTGCAGTCTCACTCTGTTGCCCAGGACAGTGGCACGCTCACGACCACCGCAGCCCAGACCTGCTTGGCTCCGGTGATTCTTCCACCTCAGCCTTTCAAGTAGCTGGAGCTACAGGTGCACGCTACCATGCCCGGCTAATTTTTTGATTGATTGTAGAGATGAGGTCTCGCCAAGTTGCCCAGGCGGGTCTCGAACCCGTGGGCTCAGGCAATCCACTCACCTCAGCCTCCCAAAGCGCGGGATTACAGGCTGAGCCAAATGCAGATATTACTGGCCACAGCATGCCTGAGGACCATTAGAGGAACTGATCAGTGACAGGTGGGTTAATTCGAACAACCAAGGCCTCCGCACTTGAAGACAGGCTCAGGACTCAGCACGGGGCGGCACCTCTGCCTGTAAGAGGCTCAGCCCCACACACGTGCGAGGGTATCTTTGGGTGACGGAGAAGACCGCCCAAGGGGGGCCATGGAACAGACACAGCTCACCCCAAACTGTCTCATGCTGTTTACTTTTTCAGATTAATACTAAGCCCTGTTCTGCCCATTGAAGACATTGACAGACGCTGAAACACATAAACGCCTCTTCCCAAAACAGCTGAGCTGGTTTTGCCATTATCCATTTAGGAGAGACCAAAAGTAGGTACAGGCGAGCGTCATCGTATCATCTGAAGTCAGGATCTCACTCCATTTCCCAGGCCGGAGGGCAGTGGCACAATCATGGCTCACTGCAGCATTGGCCTCCCGGACTCAGGTGACCCTTCGCCTCGGCCTCCCGAGTAGCTGGGACTACCAGTGTGTGCCACCATGCCTGGCCAGTTTTTTGTTTCTTTCTGTGGAGGCGAGGTCTCACTATGCTACCCAGACTGGTCTTGAACTCCTGGGCTCAAGCGTTCTGTTCAGTCTTCTAAATCCCTTCCCTCTCCGGCCACACCTTTCTCGGCAGGTGGCCTGAATGCTCCAGCAGAAGTAGGTAAGATGACGGGGCTTGAAGGCCTAGATGGACCTGGGAATACTGATGGGCCATTTTCTTACCCAGGCGAGCCATCCACATTATCTGTGGCTCTGTTTCTCTGGGAGACTTGGCCCTCAGAAAACAGGACAGACGCTGCCAGACGCGCATGGCATTTCAGGAAGTCCCAGTTCACGTAATGACGCATCCACACAGTGACGCTCCGCAGACTCCCACTAGAAGGGGACCAGATGTGAGCCACTCTTGGCATTTGGGCTGCAGCGACCCTGCTCTATTTTATTTTATTTGTCCTCTTGTTCAGTAGCTTCAGAGGTTGCCAAGAGTCTGGGGTCACATGGCTGCATTGCAGAGTGGCAAATAAGTCTGGGGCTTGCTCTAGTTGAGACCTGAAGTCTGGAGAGTCCCTAACTTAAATACCCCAAATAAATCTCTTTGGAGGGGGACTCTCTCCGCAAAACGGGGAAATTCGACTTTGTCCTTTAGAAGGATCCTTGCGTCCCTGGGCTTTGACTAGACTAAAGGGGGCGCATAGCAGGGCCCAACAGAGAGGGTCTAGTCAGTGATGGGGAGAGAGAGAACGGGACAGCGGGCACAAAAGAAGACAGGAAGAACATTCTCTGACTTGACACCTTGCCTCCAGAATCGAGTCCCGCTCCCGGGCCAACTGGCAATCATGGGAAACAAAGGAAGGCCACGCCTGGCTGCAGAGCCAGGCCCACAGTGGAAGGGAACAGGGGGTTTTGTACCTGTATGCACTGCGTACGGTGGTAAAGATGCTGCTTTTTTTTTTTGGAGTGTAAGTCTCACTCTGTAGCCCAGGATGGAGTGCAGTGGCACATGGCTCACTGCAGCCTCCTGGGCTCAGGTGATCCTTCCACCTCAGCCTCCCCAGTAGCTGGGACTACAGGTGTGCGCCACCACCGGCTAATTTTTGTGATTTATTGTAAAGAAGAGGGCTCGCCATATTGCCCAGACTGGTCTTGAACCCCGGACTCGGGCAATCCTCTCACCTCGGCCTCCCAGAGTGCTGGGATGACGGGTGTGAGTCCCCACACCCACCAAGATGCTTTGTTTGCCCCTCACACACCTCTACTCAGGACCCCTGGATGAACACATTATTCTCCTGGTTGCCCAGAGCAATTACTGTGTGCGTGTGTTTGGGCGTTTTTATGGTCTGCAGCCTGGGATGGCACTTGGCATTTATACCTCTATTTTACTTTATCACAAATATTACTAGCCACAGCTAGTTGGAGTCTCCCTCTGTTGTCGCCCAGGCTGGAGTGCAGAGTCCTCATGGCTCCTGCAGCCTTGAAAAAATCCAAATTAAAAAACCCCACTCATTTGGGTAAAAAAATATGTTGCCATTTCCCCCCTTTTAGGATTGCCTCGGCAAAAGGGTGGTGATTAAAATAAGCCTGAAATGATATCATTTCTTGTCTCTGATAGTTGGTTCAAATAATTTTTAGAAAAAAGCTTCAAAAAGTTTCAAAAAAATTTTAATGAGATAAATTTTTTGTGTCTGCTTTTTAAAAAAATTTTTCCTTGTTCAAGTTTGAAAATCATTTCTTGTTTTGATTGTTTTTTATTGTAGCGATGAGGCTGCTATGGCCCAGGCTGGCCCAAAACTCCAGGCTCCAAGTGCTGGGATTGCAGGTGTGAGAGTTCCCCCAACTGGTTGATTAAATTTGCACTTTAAAAATAAAGGAATGAAATTTTTCTCGTCGGGATTTTCAAGAACTGCTTTTAATTAATGTTGATGTCAAAATCCAAATTTTCACATAAAAGTACCTAACTTTTCCCATGAAAAAAGTAGTGAAAAAAATCTAAAGCCGGGCTCGGTGGCTCAGCTGTAATCCCGCCCCTTTGGGAGGCTGAGGTGAGTGGATTGCCTGAGCCCGCGGGTTCGAGACCCGCCTGGGCAGCGATACAAAAAATTTAAAAAATCACCCGGGCGTGGTAGCGCCGCCTGTATTCGGCTATTTGGAAAGGCGAGGGAAGGATAGCCGGACCCAAACAGGGAGGCTGCGTGGCCGGAAGGGGCCCACTGCACTCCAGTCGGGCGACAGAGTGAGACTCCAACTCAAAAAAAAAAAAAAAAAAAATCTGCAGAAACAACAAAAAACATTTCTGTTGCTTAGCTTAGAGAAAAACATTGTCAACATCTTGCTATGTTTCCTTTAGGTCTTTACGCAATCATGAACACATGCTGGTTCAAAACAGATGTGTTCTGTATTAAAAGTAACTTGAACACCCATGCTCATGGAAGCATTATTCAAGAGAGTCCAAAGGCAGAGGCAACCCAATTGTCCACGGAAGGATGAAAGAAAAAACACAAAATGGCATACACCACACAACACACACACACACACACACACACACACACACACACCGCATCTTATTCAGTCTAAAAAAGGAAGGAGATTTGGACACATGTTGCAACATGGACAAACCTTGAAAATGTTATGCTAAGTGAAATAAACCAGTCATGAAGAGAAAGATACTGAGATTAAACTGATATAAGGTATCTAGAGTAACCAAATCCATAGAGACAGACAGGAGAAGACTGGTTACCAGGGGCCAAGGGAGCGGGAAGTACGAGTTTAATGGGCACAGATGCCGGAGTCCAGCTCCAGCGGGTCAGGGTTTCCTGAAGGAGGGACGGTGTCGGCACAGGAGAGAAAACATGGACACTGACTGCTGCCAGCAGGACAAATGCCGATTTATTGTCTTTTTCAACTCTTTTTACACCCTAGATTTTGCCTCGAAGACGAAAACATGTTTTTCGTCTTCAGGCAATCAATTTCAACTTAATGGACCGGACAGGCAATGTATCTTTGTTCATCCTGTTTTAATCTTTGTGTCAACCCTAATGGAGCTCCGTCTATCCTTTCCCCTTTTAAACGTGCTGTTTACTTTCTAGAACTACAAAATTGAACATGTTATTTTTTACCCTGAATATTATCTCCAAATGTCATTTCTTATCTACGTACAATGAGTTATAAGTTCTCTTAATGCTTTCTCTTAAAAAATGATCATCCTACAATTTAACATTAACTGATTACCATTTTCTCAAAGTCCATACAAACACTTACTTATCTCTATAACCCTTACATTATAGATTACTACCAAGTTTTCAGCACTATAACTGTTGCATTGATTTGTAAGTTACACCTGTGACCTTCACACAGCAATTTGCAATTAACTGGGGTAAAGCAAAATTCTCAAGGTTTCTTAGCCGCAATTGACCTGACTAGCTTTCTATAACTTCACACCTGGTGTTTACAATTGACGTCAATTATCCCCTGCCAGGGAGAATGAGCTTCAACATTTGTAAAACAAAAGGCATCTCGGGCTCCAGTCACCTTAGTCACAATCCCTAACCAGAATTACAAGCCTCCTTAACAAGGGGAAGTAAAGCCGAGGGTGCTCTAATGAAGAGTGTACTTTTAACAAAAGAAATCCTTGTTTTACTAAACACTATTATTTGGTAAAAAAAAATTATTTTTCCCATATAGAACTCTTTACATCTTCCAACTCCCAGGTTTCCAGTGGTGAGATCGAGAGTGGGGATAGAAGGAGCAGGGCCGATACCTGCCCAGAGTTGCCCTGCAACCTGGGGTCTTCGGCCTCCGGATCCTGTCAACGTGAAGGCCGCTGAGGCTGGCTCCCGACACACAGAGTTTCAGGTGTTTCTTTACTTTTCCCTTTTTCCCGAGTCGGGATCTCCCTCTGTCCCCAGGCTGGAGTGCAGCAGCACAATCACTGCTCACCACAGCCTCGATCTCCTGGGCTCAGATGATCCTCCCACCTCTGCCTCCTGGGTAGCTGGGACTCCAGGCACCATCATGCCCAGCTCATTATTGAATGTTTTGTGGGAACGAGGTCCCGCCAAGTTACTCAGGCTGGTTTCGGACCCCTGGGCTGGTCTTGAACCCCTGGGCTCAGGCTGGCGGACCCACGGGTTTTGCTCTCTCCTTCCTCCCTTCCTCCCTGCTTCTTCCCTCCCTCATTTTCTCTCTCTCTCTCCCTTCTCTTTCAACAGGATCTCACTCTGGCACCCAGGCTGGAGGGTGGTAGTGGGATCCCAACTCACTGCAGCCTCGACCTTCCTGGGCTCAGGTGAGCCTCCTGCCTCAGTCTTCCAAGTAGCTGGGACTACGGGTGGATGCTACCACACCCAGCGAATCTTTTGAGTGTTTTTGTTGAGACACAGTCTCGTTATGTTGCTCAGGTTGGCTCTGAAGGCCTGGGCTCAGGCAATCTTCCCACCTTGGCCTCTTAAAGTGCTGGGATTATAGGTGTGAGCCACTGCACCCGGCCAGTTTTCCATTCAAGAGATGATAACCCATGACTATCGCTATTTGTTGTGACAACTCTGTTGTTTCAGATTTGGCCAGTGGGAGCCATTTAAACGGGCCCCTTGTTCCCAGGGTGATGTTTTGATCATTCCTTAAGCACGTCTTCCTTTCTGTCACAAGATGTTCCAGGTTCACACTGTACCTTCCCAGGGCCAGGGGTGGAATCTCCGACAGTCTAGGTTCCTATTGAGGAAGAACGGTTCAGCCAGGCTTGGTGGCTGAACTGGTCATCCCAGCACTTGAGAGGCTAAGGTGAGCAGATTGCCTGAACCTGCGGGTTGGAGACCAGCCCGGCACCTTGCCAAGACCTTGTCTCTACAACGAAATAAAAAACAATTACTCCATCCTGGTAGGCACATGCCTGTAGCTCCAGCTACTTGGAAGGCTGAGGCGGAAGGCAGAGCCCAGCAGGTTGACGCCGGGTGACTATGAATGTGCCACTGCACTGCACTTATTCATGGCACTAACTTTGACCACTTGGTTAAGGCAGTGGCTGCCCTGACTCTTCACTGTTTTTGTCTTTGTGATCAATATATAATCTTTGAAGAGATACTTAAGGATTTATATAAATCCATCAAGCTTTTGCCTGAGTTCCTGCAGTCCCATAACATGCCTGTCACAATGTCTCCTTAGACGTCACAGGGGCGGGGCTGTCCAGTGTGTGCCCAGACGCTGGAGGAGTGGTACCTCCGGAGAGCTGTCTCCGCATCCAGCCTGGGTGACAGAGTGAGACTCCAACTCAAAAACCAAAAAAAGGAATGGTGCGCAGAGCACAATACCTGGGCGCCGAGTGTGCTCATTGTTTCTGAGATGTCACTGTTTCTAGACTTAGCCCTAAGAACAAGGAAATGCCTGTGTGTGTGTCTGCCTGCACTCATGTATGTCTGTCTATCGTTTGTCAATCTACCAAAAGCATGCATCCATATGGATGCAAGGCACATACTGATCATCCTTCCTCACACACTTGCAGCTGTGTTCCCCAGTCGTGAGAAACCCATTCCCGTTATTCTCAACATAGTCACTCAACCCTTCAGTCTAGAACACACGAAGGTTGTCTCAAAACGGACAGCCATAACACTGTGAAAGGAAAGCTTGTGAAACTGAAGTTCGTCTGTTCCTTTCCTTAAAAAGAGCATACATGTTAGATCCTTCAAACCAGACCCCAAATAAAATCTGGATTGCAAGGCCCAATGAGAAGAGAAATGTGGAGAGAGGCTGTGCTGAGTTGCCCTGAGTCTTCTGAGGAGACTGGTGCCCTTCCAAGTTGACGTCCAAGTCCCTAAGTTGACGACCAAGTCCAAGTCCCCTAAGGACTACAGATTGGAAAAAGAGAGAGGGAGAGAGGGAGAGAGGGAGAGAGAGAAAAAGAAAGCTAATCATGGAGCGTACATGAAAAGAAGGTGCAGCCCAGGGAACGCACTGGAATTGCAGCCTGGGCTCAAAGCCCACCTGGACCACGGCCACATGCGTGACCCGAGAACGGTCTCAGCCTTGATGTTGTTTGACCGAACTTGCAAAAGGAAGAGACATGGTCCCGGCACCGTGTCCCTCCTCACAAACCTTCCCGGCTGTGCTGGCCACCCTAACGGCCATGGAGAAGGCACCTGGGCCCAGGTGATCAGAGCCTGGGATTTGCGGGCGGGAGGAACGGAAGCCTGACAGCATCTGGGCTGCCCCCACACTGGGCCTGGAGGATCCTCCCCCAGCTCCCCCCGTTCCCACCCTCATGGCCCTCCCTGCCCTGTGGACAGGGCGGGGAGGTTGAGGAACTGGGCAGGGCGGCCGACACAGGCCGCCGGGTGTGCAGGCGCGGCCGGGGCCAGAGACGGCGGAGCCTGCAGAGGCGGGAAGCTCCACTGGGGCGCTTTGCCCTTTGCCCTTCGGCTCCTTTGCCCTTTGACCCCTTATTCTGGCGCCCTCTGCTGGCTCACACATGTCACGCCTTTTGATGCCACAATGTCTCTGACATCACAATGTCTCCTTGGACATCACTATGTCTCCCTGGACACCGCAGGGGCGGGGCTGTCCAGTGTGTGCCCGGACTCCGGAGGCGTCAGTACCTCGGAGAGCTGTCTCGGCCTCTGACCCTCTTCACGTACTGTGTCACACACAACTTGCTCCAAATGAGCAACGTACTCAGTAAATTCTCTCCCTGCGCTCACTGCCCGCCCCTGCTGGGCCGCTGTGAGCTTCATCGCTTCGCCGCTGCCGCCGACCCCTGCACCGCCTGCGACCGCCGTGGACGGTTCAGTGGGCGCAGGGGCCGTGCACCGTCGCCAGACGGCGTTGACATCGACCTGGCGGGCGGCGTCCTCTCCCACAGGCCCCGGGGCTCCTCTCGGGGCACCTTGGGCCTGTGTCCTGGGGGCACCCCCGAAGAAGAAGCGGGCTGTCCCCTCATAATGCCGTGGCATTTGGACGCATGAAATCCCTCCTCCCGGCCGCACGAGCACCCTTTGCAGTCACCACCGCCGGAGCAGGTCGCCGTCGGGGCTGTGAACCCCGGAGCATCCTGTTCCCGAGGGGGGATGGACTCGCGCAGGAGGAAGGTCATGTGGGGGTCGAAGGGCAGGACGGGAAGGGAAGGGCCCTCCGAACCACCCCGAGCGGTCACCCTTTTTGACGACCCTGGAGACTCAGGGAAGCCCCGCGCCCGGGAAAGGGCATCCTCAAGTCCCTGGAAGGCACTCGCCGTCTTAAATCCTCCAGAGACAGCGGGAGGGAGGAGAGACGGGTGTCTTGGACGGCTCTTCCTTGGACGGCCTCAGGGCTCCATCCCGCCAGAGGCGGCAGTACCGACCTCGGAAACCGGCCAGGGAAAAGGCGTCACCACTCCACCCCAGACGCCCCCCGCGCTGGAACACCAAACGCATCCCAAAAATGGCTGCCACCCCACATACCTTAATGGGCAGGGGCTGCGCATCCCACCCCCTTGACCCAAAGCCATGGACCCCACACCCCGTCGATGGCCCAGATTTTCCCGGTCGGGCCCCGGGGTTCCCGGGACCACCTTCCATTCCCCCCTTCATGGGCAGCGTGGCTGCGGCACCCCAAACCCGCCTTTGACCCAAAGCCATGGACACAACACCGCCGTCCATGGCCCAGATCTTCCGATCTGGTCCTGGGTTCACCAGAACCACCTTCCATTCCCCCCTTCAGGGGCAGCGTGGCTGCGGCATCCCACCCCGCCTTTGACCCAAACGCCATGGACACAACACCCCGTCCAGGGCCCCAGATCTTCCGATCTGGCCCCGGGTTTCCCCAGAACCACCTTCCATGTGCCCCCTTCATGGGCAGCGTGGCGGCGGCATCCCAGCCCGCCTTTGACCCAAACCCCATGGACACAACACCGCCGTCCATGGCCCAGATTTTCCCGATCTCCCCCTTATTCCTTAAACACGCTCCCCAGGGGCAGTAGGGCCTCAGCCCAAGTCTCTACCAGTTGGCCTATGAAACCCGGTGGGGGGACTATCTGCAACTTCTAGCCATCCATTAATCCAAGAGATCCCTCTCAGCACACATCTGGAACCCTCGATGGGCAGCAACAGACCAGCAGCCCCGTCATTTGAGGAAACCAGCCAAAGCTACAGGGTTCAGGTCTGCAGCCCAGCCACACCGTGGCAACCAAGCCTGAGCCCAAAGCTCCACCAGTGTGCTTGCAAGATCAGTCCGGGGACCAACTGCAGCCTCTAACCATCTTTTTAATCCGGGGGGCATCCTGCCAGTGTAAAACAACAGCAAAAACCCAGAACTTTGGGCCGCAGGTGAAAGTCAAGCCTCCATGCCTGCATCTGGAGCTCCTGAGAGGCGGCAGCGGGCAACAGCTCTCCCATTTTGGGAACCCAGCCACCCCAGTGGGAGCAAAAGCCCCCTTTCCTGTCATCAGGTTTTGCAATTTTGATCTCGTATTCTGGATTTGCCCACCAGCTTTCGGCAGAAAATCAAGCGATTTCCACATTGGCAAGGCCAAGACTTCTTGCCTTAATTTTTAAAATTATTTTCTCTTTTTTTTTAGTTAAGATAAATCAAGTCAAATTTATTAGAGTTGTCCACAGTCAGAAAAGGGATCTCCTTGCTGGTCTTGCCATTCTCGGACCCAAAGCCCTCCATGGCTTGCACAGCATTCATCCCCTTTTTCACCTCCCAGAAACCACATGCTGGCCGTCCAACCATTCGGTCTTAGTAGTGCAGATGAGAAACTGGGAACCGTTTGTGTTGGGTCCAGCATTTCCCAAGGACAAGATGCCAGGACCTGTATCTTCAAGATGAAGTTCTCATCATCAAATTTCTCCCTAGAGATGGACTTTGCCAGTGCCATTATGGCGTGTAAAGTCAGCACCCTGGCACAAAAACCTGGAATAATTCTGTGAAAGCAGGAACCCTTATAACCGAATCCTTTCTCTCCAGTGCTCAAAGCACGAAAGTTTTGTGCTGTCTTTGGAACTTTGTCTGCAAACAGCTCGCAGGACACGTGGCCCAAGGGCTCGCCATCGACAGCAATGTCAAAGAAAGGTGGGGTTGACCATGCCTGGGGGGAAAAAAGCTAAAGGGCAGAGTGTCTGCCAAGCCGACTTCTTGCTTTCGAGTGGCCACCAGGATGACTGGCTGCTGGAAGCCAGCCTCAGAGGCTTCTTGTGGACAGGGTCCGGAAGGCTGAAGATGCCAGGTTGCAGGGCAACACTGGGCAGCTGTTATTCCTGCTGGTTCTCTCTCCACTCTTGATTCACCACTGGAAACCTGGGAGTTGCAAGATGTAAGGAGCTCTATATGGGAGAATTTTTACCAAATAGTCGTGTTTGTAAAAGAAGGATTTTTTCTGTTAAAAGTATAGCTTCATTAGAGCACCCTTGGCCTTTTTTCCCCTTTGTTAAGGAGGCTTGTAATTTTAGTTAGGCATTGTGACTAAGGTAAATTGAGCCGGGGGGGGGGCTTTGTTTTACAAACATTGAAGCCCATTCTCCCTGGCAGGGGATAATCCACGCAGATTGTAAACAGGAGGTGTGACATTATAGAAAGCTAGTCAGGTCAACTTGCGGCTAAGAAACCTTGAGAATGTTGCTTTACCCCAGTTAATTGCAAATTGCTGTGTGAAGGTCACAGGTGTAACTTACAAATCAATGTAACAGTTACAGTGCTTAAAACTTGGTAGTGATCTATAATGCAATGGTTATAGAGATAAGTACATGTTTGTATGGATAATTGAGAACATGGTAATCATTAAAAAATGTTAGGAATTTACAAAATTTACAGTAAATGGTAAATTTCAGGATGATCATTTTTTAATGTAAAGCATTAAGAGAATTTATAACTCATTGTACATAGATAAGAAATGACAAGGAACCTAAACGTTTACTAGAAATGATTATGCTAAGCCATGAATGCCAACCCTAGTGCCCCCACCATCTGCAGGGGCTCCAGACCCCATCCTCACCAGTGGACCTGTAGTGGTGTTGGCAACTGACGAGGTACTTTCCTCAAAACCAGGTGCTGGAGTCCAGCTCCAGCGGGTAGGGTTTAGGAGAAAAATTCAGGGTAAAAAAGAACGTGTGTAGTTCTAGAAAGTAAAAGCAGGGTTTGAAGAAAAGGATAGACAGAACCCCATTGGTTGAAAGAAGGATAAAAACAGGATGGACAAAGATACATTGCCTGTCCGATCCATTAAATTGAAACCGATTGCCTTGAGAAGGAAAAACATTTTTTTGTCTCAAGCCAAAATCTAGGGTATAAAAGGAGTTGAAAAAGACAATAAATTGGCATTTGTCCTGCTTGCAGCAGAATCAGTGTCCAAGTTTTGTCTCCTGCACCCACGGCATTCCTCCTCCAGGAAACCCTGACCCCTGGAGCTGGACTCCGGCACGGGTTTTTGGGGAAAAGGGACCTCGTCATTGCCAACACCACCACAGGTCCACTGGTGAGGATGGGGTCTGGAGCCCCTGCAGATGGTGGGGGGACTAGGGTTGGCATTCACGGTTTAGCATAATCATTTCTAGTAAACGTTTAGGTTCCCTGCCAAAGCTGAAGATCAAAGATCACCCTTTGGCTGGCCAAAGTCATAAGCGTTTGTGAGTTGCAAAGTCTGAGTCTGTGAATTGCAAATGTCTAACAAGTCTCTTGCAGGAATGACGCCCCCCAGGGTTAGCCTACGTGACACGAGAAGCCCCCCATGGCAGCAATCATGTGACTCACCCACCCGTCTGCCTGCCGTCCGCCACCTGACATCATCAGTGCCTGTGCTTGCCCGCCCCTTTGTGATGATGTGGAAGCAGACCACCACCCAATCACCTTGATGATCCTCCCCCATCAGGGGGAAAGGGGGAAAAGGACTCACCACAAACACCAGGGCCACTGCCTTGCTAGGGTGTGGTGTGGCCATGTGCTCTTTGAGCCATGGCTGTCGCCAAGCTTCCTGGTTTTGGTCCCCTCCCCACCTTGGGGAGGCGAATCTTCTCTCTTCTCTTTCTCTCTGTAATTTACTTTTAAATAAACTTTTCTTTCTTAACCCTTTTGTGTGCCGCAATTCTTCTTTTTTTTTTTTTTTTTAGTTGGAGTCTCACTCTGTCACCCAGACTGGAGTGCAGTGGCCACTCCCGGCCACCTCAGCCTCGACCTGCTGGGGTCCGGCGATCCTTCTGCCTCAGCCTTCCAAGTGGCCGGAATTACAGGCATGCGCTACCATGCCCGGCTGATTTTTTAATTTATTGTAGAGATGAGTCGATCCCACGGGCTCAGGCAATCCACTCACCTCAGCTTCCCAAAGGCGCGGTATTACAGGCTGAGCCACCGAGCCCGGCTGTGTGCCGCAATTCTTTGCATCTACTCGAATCTCTGGGTTGCCAGCGTGCACCTCCGGGTTGCCAGCCCAGCAGTGACGCACGCCTCCCTGTGCCTCTCCACCCCCACCCTGTCTGTCCGTACCCTAACATTTTTGGGGTCCCACCAGATCTCTCTTCTCTCTCTTATTTCCTACCTGGTGACCCTCTGTAGACTCTGTTGGCACCTGGTTGCAACTGAAGGCTCTGGCAGAGGCTGCACTTCAGCGTGCTGAAAGGCTCCAGGGAAAGACATCAGACCGCTGTGGGGCCCACTGGGTGAGGGACTAAGGTTAACTCTTTGCTTCCTTCTACCAAGATTCTAGTTTCCCCGTGGACCGGCTAGATCTCGGAGGACAACTGAGGCTCTCTGCCTAGGGCTACTCCCTAGGGAGACAAGAAGGTCTCTGAAGGAAAATTCAGACCACCAGCACCCGTAAGGGTGGTATACAAAGTGCTTGGTTTTTTACTCTTTTGCTAAGAATGAGTGAGAAAAATGGTGGGAGTGTAAACTAGTACAGCCTCTGTGGGAAACGGTTTGGCAACTCCTAAAAGGTCTCAAAATCGACTTCCCATAGGATCCCACCATCCCCCTACTGGAAAAATACCCGGAAGAACCCACATCACCCTATGGAAGAGACACCTGCACATGCGTGTTTGTTGCAGCATCGTTCACAAGAGCAAAATAAGGGAACCCACCATGCTGCTCATTGAAAGAGGACTGGATAAAAAAATGTGGTCCACTTAATGGTGGAATATACACAGTCATAAAGAAGGACAAAGTGATGAAATTCACAGCAACTTTGGGTGGACTTAGAGTCTTTGATACTGAGGATCTTTCACAGAAACAAAGAAGTGAGATCACATGTTCTCACCCATTAGTGGATCTTAAACAGTTATTGTGATTCTATTCGAAAGGGGTTGGCAGTAGTGGGAATCTGCCGGGGGGGGACGGGGCGGGAGGGCACACCCCATCGATGAGGCTGCCTGCTTCATGAACATTTGTATACCTAATGCTGAATTGTACCCTATATTTTTAAATAAAAAATTAAAAAAAATATATACATAAAATATGATGTCATAAAAAAGGAAAATACTCTATTAACATTGTAATACTCAATATGTACCAATAACAAAAAATAAATACAAGTCACATTGGACTTTTGCAATTACACAGTGCTATCTTAACTCAGCTTCACAAAGTGATGCATAGGTAACATCTCTTAAAATGTGTACTTTTTGCACTTCCTGTTTGTACTAAACATTAAATACTATTCAGTCATAAAAATAGTACTAAAATCCAAGCCAGGTGTGGTGGCTCACGCCGTAGTCTCAGCACTCTGGGAGGAGAGGTGAGAGGACTGCCGAGCCCGGGGGTTCAAGTCAGCCTGGGCCTTGGCGAGGCCTCTTCTTTACAAAAAATACAAAAATGAGTCAGGTGAGGTCACGAGTGCCTGTAGTTCCCGCTACGTGGAAGGCGGAGGCAGGAGGATCTCTTGAGTCCAGCACGTCAAGGCTGCAGTGGCCACGAGCATGCACTGCACTCCAGCCTGGGTGGCAGACCGAGACGCCCACTGCAAAAAAAAAAAAATAAAAAGAATGACATCCGGTCATGCACAGCCAGATGAATGGGCCCGGAGGACATCACGTGAAGTCAGTCAGCCACCAACTCTATGTGAATGTCACAAAAATCAAACTCATCGAAGAGAAAGTAGATTGTGGGGGCCAGAGGTAGTAAATGTGGTGTGCAGAGGCTGGTGAGTGGATACAAAGTTACAACTGGGGGGAGCCAGCTGGGTTGTTTTTTTAGGGTTTCCCATGTTTTACTATCCCCTTGCTGCTATCTAAAACAGGGAAAAATTGAGGGTTAGGGAAAAGGAAAAAGGTTTTTGGAAGAGGTTGTTTTTGGTAGAAAGATAAAGGAAAAAAAATAATTTATAAAAAAACCCTTTTTTTTTTTTTTTTGAGTTGGAGTCTCCTCATCCCAGCTGGAGTGCAGGGCGCTCCTGGCCACCCACCTCGCTGCTGGCTGAAACTTTCCCCTCCCTTCCAGAGGGAAACAGGCACCTCCACCCGGCGATTTTTTATTTTTGTAGAGATGAGGTCTCGTCCCGGCGGTCTGAACCCCCCGGGGTCAGGCAAACTCACCCCAGCCAACCTCCCAAAGGCGGATTACAGGCTGAGCCCCCAGCCCAGCGGACATTTTTGTTCTATAATAAACGCCGGGAAGAAATATGACAAAAATAATTTAATGTGAAAAAAGATGTGTCAACCAGGTATAAAGTTTTAAAAGAAGTAAAGGAATTTTTAACACCAAGGTTTTTTAGTTTTTAAAAAAGGCATTTTCCAAATTCAAGTCCAACCACCTGGAGTTTTGGTCGAAAAATTTTCTTTTTTCAGGGGGGGGCTCACCCGTAACCCAACCTTTTGGGGTGAGGGGGGGTTTCGGCCCCAGGTTTAACCTGCCGGGCAGCGAGCCTCACTTCAATAAATAAAAAACAGCCCCGGTACCCGCCTGTAATTATATTGGAAGGCTGGGGGGAAGGTGCCGGGCCGGGTCAACCGGGGCCGGGATCCCTCACTCCCGTCTGGGAAAGAGGTGAGACTCCAACTCAAAAATAAAAAAAAAAAAAGCTCTCCAAAAAATTTTCTCCTTTGAAGAAGCGGGAAAAGGCCTTAATGTTCACTGCCTTTTTAGAAAAAAAGGTTTTAAAAAATTCAAAGAATTGTAAAATTTGCTTTATTATTTAAAATTTTTTAAAAACCCAAGGCCTGAAAAGCCAATTTTTTAAAAGGGAGAGGAGTCTTGTGTTTTTCCCCCCCGGCAACCGTTTTGGCCACTGCCTGTTGGAGGGTTCCCACCCCCCCAAAGAGAAAAGTGGAAAAAGGAGGACTGAAAAGGGAAAAGAAACCTTTTCCTTTAAAACAATTCCTGAAGGCCATTGGTGAAGCCATGCCTCCCCGAAACCCCAAACCAATGGGGCAACAAAACTGAGCGGGGCCAAGGACTTTTTCAGCTAAAATACCCCCTTATCCCTCATTTTTTATTCTATGTGGCTTTACAGTTGCCATTTCATTTTTCGGAAATTTATTTTTCCCCCAAACCCTCCTTTCCAGCCTTTTTTGGGAGGAATTATTACTGTTTTTTTAAAATTCCCCTTTTTTAAATCCCACTCTTTTTGGGGCCCCCCCTTTGGGGGAGTGGGAAAAAAAATTTCCCTAATACTGGGGGCCTTAGCGCAGCCAAACCTTTTGTTTTAAACCCAAAGGAAAAGTTTAAAAAAAGGTTGTTTTTAATTCCCTTTTGTTTTTGTAAAGAAAAATTTTTTAAAGGAAAAAAATAAATTTTTTTAATTTTAAAAAATTGTTTTTGTTTTATTTTTTTTTTTTTTTTAGTTGGAGTCTCACTCGTCGCCCAGACTGGAGTGCAGTGGGCCGTTCCCGGGCCCCCGCAGCTTTTTCTGCTGGCTCGCATCCTTCGCCTCAGCCTTCCGGAGCGGAATACAGGCTGCGCTACCATGCCCGCTAATTTTTGATTTATTGTAGAGATGAGGTCTCGCCTTTTCCCGGCGGGGCTCGGACCGGGGCTCAGGGAATCCACTCACCTCAGGCTCCCCAAAAGGGGGATTACAGGCTGAGCCACCGAGGCCGCTAACTTTTTTTTCTTTTTATTTATTATTTGTTTGAGTTGGGGTTTTTGTCACCCCGAGGAGTGAGTGGACACTCCTGGCCATACCTCGACCTGCTAGGCTCCGGCGATCCTTCCACCTTGGCCTTCCAACCTGGAACTAAAGGATGCACCACCACGCCTGGCAACTTTTTCATTTTTTAGAGCGGGTCCCCCATTGCATGGGCTGGCCGAACCCCCGGGTTCAGGGGTCCCCCACCTTGGGCCCCCCGAAATGTGGGATTCACACCACCCGACCCGGCCCAGAGCGGGGGACCCCTCCCCCTTCTCTGACTAACCCCGGTGTGGATCCAATGGAAGGTCAAATGCTCAAGGAAGTGCTTTACCCCGGGAGGGTGCCACGCTGAGCCTGGTCACCACCTTGCTGGGCAGGACGACCGGACTACTGGTGCCTTGGGTCACATGAAGAGGAGCAGGGTGAGCCTTGAGAGGGACGGGCCCTGTTTGCAGAAGCTCTTTCCATTCAAAACGCAGGGTTGGCGGGGGTTCTGGGAAAACAGAACCCCACTCAGTGGCCAGCCCAGAGAGCCGGGTACTGTTTATACCCTCCCCGACCTGTGTCACGATGGAGATGTGACAATTGTTCCCCATTTCCCCACCCCAGAGCCATGCCGTGCCCTCTCTGTCCCGCCTGTCTTGGGGCACCGTAAGCGCTCAGGGGTCCCTCGCCTTGGCCTCTGGTTGGGTTCAGCCGATGGTGGGCTGGCAGGAGAGGGTGGGAGGAGACAGAGGTGCAGCACGTGGTCCCTACTGGTCCACACCACCTGCCGGGCCTGTCCCAGCTGGCTTTGCCCGGCCAGAACAGCAGCTTTCTTCCCCATTTTTTGGGTGGTAATGGTCCCCGAGAGTCCCTGGAATCCCCCGCCCTGCCCCTGGGTCCGGCAGCCCCCTCCTCCAATGCACCCTGGGTCTGGCCCAGGGCTTTCCCCAGGACTCTTCTCACAGTGCTCCTGAGTCAGGACACAGGCTCCTGAGCACTCACCGGCCCCCAAGAACCTCTCGATCCCTGGGGGGGTCCATGGAGGGGCTGTCGGTGCAAAGTCCAGCGAGCCGTGCTGCCCCACCGCCTCCAGGAAGCCTGCCGAGGAGTGGCCCTGGCTCACAGAAGCTGGGGGGGTCCCCCGGCCTCCCCAGCTTGCTCGGTCCAGGTGGCCTTCCTTTCCGGCTGGGGCCTGCCTCTGGTGCCCGGCCTGCTTGTGCCCAGGCTCTCTCCTGGACGGGGGCAGCACCGGGGCCGCCTCAGTCCTCTGACCCCGGGTGGCCCCTTTGTCCGGGCAGGCTGAAGGGAGGCGGCGGAACCAGGCCGGGGCCGCCTCCCCCCACGGGCCCAGAATGGCGGAGGCCAGGTGGCCCCTGGCGCCCACAGAGAAGCAGGCGAGACGACGGCGGGGTCCTGGACCTCAGTCACAAGCTTTATTGTCCCGAGCACAGACTCGCCCCTTTGCTTCCACTGTGGGGGGCGGGGCGCGGAAGTCTGGGGGGGGCAGGCCGAGCCTAGCCAGGGCGGCCACCCGGGCAGGCCGATGCCCACGGAAAACGACCCCTGGGACACCAGCCCCCGCAAGCCCACCCGGCCCTCAGCCCTCCCGGCACCTCGCCACCTGCACCACTGCCGAGAGACTCATCGGGCCTTCCGGGACGGGGGAGGGTGCCCGACGCTGGAAAGGCGCGCCCACCCGGGTGGGGCCCTCGGCATCGCTAGGCTGCGTTAGAACCCATCGGCCTCCGAAAGCCCCGGGAGTGGAAGGGGCCTGGCGGGCCTCAAGTCACCCCGGAGGGACCACGCTCGGGCGAGCACTTCAGTGCCACCACCGGCCCCTGGCAGCACGCACAAAGGCGCTGGGGCTGTTCCCCTGCGCTGCACACTTGTCCCGTCCTGTGCGTACGGAAAAGGCGGGATGGGGCTTCAGGCTTCTCCCCGGGCCGCTGGCGGGTTGGCGGGGCTGCACGGCGCTGACCCGGGCAAGAGGCAGCAGGAGATCCCGGGGAGAGGTGGGGGCAGAAATAACTTAGCAGGTTTGACAGAAGCCTGGGGGGACAGTTAGGCCTTCCTCACTGCCCAGCTAGAAAGACGGGCATGAGCAGCTCTGCACAGGTGCCTATAAGACTGGGGGGGCAGTCCCAGGGGACACTAGGCCGTGCACGCATACGTCCAGGTCGCGGGAACACCTGCGGTGCGTCCAGCAGGGCCCTGCCAGGCCTGGGCTCCATCCCGGAACCGAGCATGCCTGTGCAACCTGAGCGGGGCTCACTGCAAGCGCCACCGTCCACGTGGCTGTGCGTGCACACATGGTCCCTCTGAGTGTGGTGTGTGTGTGTGTGTGTGTGTGTGTATGTGTGTGTGTGCACGCCCATGGGGTGTGGCCATCAGGACTGCACAGGGAAACCTGCGGGTGGGATTGGGGGACCCAGTTTCGGGACATCTGATCCTCCCAGGGGACACAGTATGACGATGTCGGTCAAAACAAGCCGGGAGCCCGTGCTCTGGGCCCTCCTGTGGCTGCCTCTGCCCCAGCTCCAAGCCCAGGTGTGTCCAAGGTCATGGCGGGGCGTGGGGAGAGGTCTTCCAAACTTCCCTAACATTGGGTTCTGGCCTTGGTGGACGCCCTCCGGCGGGCAGCGTGGAGGGAGGGCTGTTGGTGTCTGGGGGAGGATGAAGGACCCTGTCGCTCACCCCTGATGCCTCGAACCCGGGGCCTCGCTGGGCAGACGGGCTGAGGGGCCGCGTACCGCTGCTGGAAGAAGGCTCAGCTCGTGGGGACAAGAAGGCCTGGGGATGGCCTGGCCTGGATGTGGCTGTGGAAAAAGGGTCCCCCGGCCTCTCAGGATGGGACTTGCCTCCCTGGGTCCTCAAGGGCAAGCCGGCCCCTCCGCTGGCCCCTTTCGGTCCGAGGCAGACCTGAGGGAGAAGGGAGGAGAGGGCGGGCAGTGCCGCGCCAGGCGCTCGGATGGCTTCAGCACAGCCGGTCCCGGGCAGAGGGCCTGGCGGTCATGTCTGCCTCCCAACACTCCGGAAGCTGCCGGCGTCCAGGCTGGAGGCCCCAGGCACGCGTGGTGGCCGCGCTGGAGGAAGCGTCCTGACCGGGGGCTGGGGTTGGGGGATGGTCCGCAGTGGTGAGTGGTTATTGTGACAAACGCTGTCTTGTCTCCAGAGTGACAGTCCTGGCCCCTGCCTGGAAGGGGCGCGGCCGGCAGCTGGTCGGGGCTCTGGCGTGGCCTGGGCCGCTCCACGGTGTCCTTTGGGGTCAGTGCTTGTCCTAGAGAGCAGGGCGTGATCAGCAAGGGTCTCCCAGAGCCTTGAGGGACACGTGGGTGAGTGGGGGTCATGAAGGAAGGGGCAGGGTGGAAGGAACAGACCCGCCAAGGCCCTGAGGCGGGAAAAGCCTCCCTGGAGCGTCCCGGGCTTGGTGACCCAGGAGACAGGGCAGGAGCTGCTGAGGGAAGCCGGGGGGGGGCGCAGTGCAGCCGGCTTGCAATGTGCCCTGGGAGCCCAGGCAGGGCTGGGTCTGAGGAAATGGCCCCGGAGGCCCCGACCCTCATTTCCACATGTGTGAGCCGGGCTGCTAAGAGGACAAAACCAGACGAGGTGGACGCTGGCACTCGGAGAGCCTGGCACGCGGAGAGCCTGGCACGCGCCGGCCACTCTGCCGAGGCCACCCTGCCCCGGCCCGGCTGCCCGTGCCTCCGCCCTGCGCCCAGGCCGGGTCCGGGCTCCCTCCCCCCCCCAGCCTCCACCTCCCTTGCCGGCCCCCTCCCGCCGCCGCCCCTCTCCCACGACCGAGAAGCTTCTTGACCCCGGCGGTCTCCAGTGAGCGCCTGGCCGGAGGCGCCCCTGTGAGAGCTGGAAGGGAAGGAGGACGCGGGTCCTCCCCGGTGCCAGCCCCATGCCCCAAGGCCACACAGCGAGCGGGGGACAGCTAGTATGATGACATTGGTCATACGCTGGGCCCCGCCCTGGCCGCCTCCTGTCCCCTCGGGCTGGCTCCTGGGCCCCGATGCCTGCGACCCCGGGGGCGAACGCAGGCTCTACTGTGGGGCGGGGGTGGACGGGGGCCAGCTGGCGCCCCCTTAGAAAGAGCACCATCAGCCGGGTGCCAAAGCTCAGCCTGTCAGCCCAGCGCTTTGGGAGGCCGAGGCGAGAGGACTGCCTGAGCCCGGGGGGTTTGAGTCCCACCCCTTGGCAGACCCCATCTCTCAATAAAAAAAAAAGCGGGGGTGGTGTGCGTGCTGTAGTTCCCCTTGGAAGGCTGGGGGGGGGATCGCCAGAGGGAGGGTGGGGGGGGGGTGAGACTCCAACTCAAAAAAAAAAAAAAAAAACATCTCTTGTTGATTCCTGAGCACCGGACTCAGCCAACAGCACTGAGCTCACGCCTGGACGAAGCTGATCGGACACACGTGTCTCCTCCCTAAGGCCCATCCCGGCCTTCCTGCACCCAGGGACACCTAGACGGGGCTTCAGCACGGTGCTTGGGACCCTCTGAGCAGCAAGATCGCCCACAGGCAGCACCGCGATGTGAACACGTGCGCGGAAGAGCCACGCAAAGGACACCAGCTTGAGGCGTGAGGCTAAAACACGGAGGTAGAGCACAGCCCTGCTCACCCTCAGGCGGGCGGCCACTGGCGATGCTCACCTTTCACTTCCTTTGGCTTTCGTTTTTGAGTTGGGGTCTCACTCTGTCGCCCCGACTGGCCGCCGCAGCCTCGACCTGCTGGGCTCCGGCGATCCTCCCGCCTCAGCCTCCCAAGTAGCTGGAACCACGGGCATGCGCCACCACGCCCTGCCAATTGCTGTTTATGTACTTATTGCAGAGATGCGGTCTCGCCATGTTGCTCAGCCTGGTCTGGAACTCCGGGGTCAGGCAATCCTCTCGCTTTGGCCTCCCAAGGTGCTGGGATCGCCGGCTGAGCCGCTGCGCCCGGCCACCTCTTTTCCCACAAACCTCTTTCTTTATAAATTCCCCACCCTCAGGTGTTCCTTCCTAGCAACGTTCAACGGACTAAGGCAGGTTCGGATTCCTCTACACTATGGAAGTTTTTCTTTCTTTTTGAGTTGGCGTCTCACTGTCACCCAGACTGGAGTGCAGTGGCCGCTCCCGGCCACCGCAGCCTCGACCTGCCGGGCTCCGGCGATCCTTCCGCCTCAGCCTTCCGAGTAGCTGGAACTACAGGCGCGTGCTACCACACCTGGCTGATTTTTTGATTTATTGTAGAAGTGAGGTCTCTCCAAGTTGCCCAGGCGTGTCTCGAACCTGCAGACTCAGGCAATCCACTCACCTCGGCTTCCCAAAGTGCTGGGATTACAGGCTGAGCCACCGAGCCCAGCCTTATTTATTTATTTATTTTTTGAGTTGGAGTCTCACTCTGTCGCCCAGACTGGAGTGCAGTGGCCACTCCCGGCCACCGAAGCCTCGACCTGCTGGGCTCTGCGGTCCTTCTGCCTCAGCCTTCCGAGTAGCTGGAATTACAGGCGTGCGCTACCACGCCCGGCTGATTTTTTGATTTATTGTAGAGATGCGGTCTCGCTGCCCAGACGGGTCTCGAACCCGCGGGCTTCGGCAATCCGCTCACCTCAGCCTCCCAGAGGCGCGGGATGACAGGCTGAGCCACCCAGCCTGGCTACAGGCGAGGGTTTTAAAGGCTGGGGACTCCCCGGACACACGGCCCCGGCGGGCCTGGCGGGGGGTGGGCGGGCTCACCTGGACCTTGTCGGGGCAGCTCCGCAGGGCCTCCACGAGCCTCTCCACCTGCTGGGCCTGGTCCAGCGCGTCCCGCAGCGCGTCCTCCGTGCTCATCAGCTGGTGCTGCAGCCGCAGGAGCTCGGGCGCCGAGGCCGGGTCGATGAGGGAGTAGCGCCTCTGGTCCGACAGGGACTTCTCTTTGTCCTGGAGCCGCGGGGGGGGTTGCATCCATGGGGTACGTGCTGGGGCGGGGTCCCCACCTCCAGGCAGGAAAGCCTTCCCATCCCCCTCGTCTCCCAGCCGCCCTCCCTCGCCCACGTCCCTACCCCGAATTCCCAGGCTCTGCAAGATGCTCCATGACCCCCAGCCTCCAAATCCAGGACCCCCTTCCTTCCTGTGACGTGCCCGGTCCCCTGCCTTGGGGCACCCTCGACCCACAGTGTGGCGTGGCCCCGCCTCCCCCCCCACAGCATGCCATCGCTCCCTCCGGCTCCCAGCGGACCCTTCCCCAAGGCTGCCCAGCACCCTGCCCCCGCCCCCTCGCTCCGGCACAAACCCGACCCCTCAGGCACTGTCCAGGCTTGCCGGCCGCCCGGCCCCTCTGGCCACACCTCTTCTCGACAGGGCGTCCTCCCTCCGGGCCCTGGCTACCCACCCACCACACCCTCCCCAAGTCCGCAGGTGGCCCTGGACAGTGCGGGGATGGGGAAGCGGCTGCCCGCACTGGGATGGAGACAGGGGCCACGGGTTCCCATAGAAACTTAACCAACTCGTGCCCCTCGGGGACAAGTCAGGACTCAGCGCTGCCCACCTGCACACACTCTGGTGAAGATGGGAAAATCCAAACTCCCCAGTCCCCGCCGGTCCCAGGGCCTTGTCTTCTCCAGACTCACAGAGCCCCAGGACCACACACGCCGGGACTCGAAGGCCGACAGGGTGGCCGGGCCTCGGTCTGGGCATGTGGCTGCGTGATGCCCCTTATCCCCCAACCCTGAGGGGTGAGGGCCGGCTCCTGGCTGTGGGAGGCCTTGGCCTCTCTCCGGCCTCTGAGCCACCCCAGGGCTGGGCGGGAGGGTGGGGAGGGGCTTCAGAGCAGCTGCCTCTTGACGGGGCCTGTCCTGCGGGACTCCATGCCATCCACACCCTGGAGCCGAGCAGGCCCAGAACCTGGCCACAGGCTTGCCCTGAATGCTGCCCGTAGGCGTGGGGTGGCATGGGGGCGGGCTGTGCGGCCAGCATGACGCACCAACTGCAACCCCAACCTCTGGCTCCTGTTCCTTCTGGAGACGGACTCTCAGAGTCCCAGAACCCCAAGGCTGGAGGAGGCCTTCAAGCTCTGGCCTCCTTCCTGAGACTGATGTGTGTGACTCCCCACTGCAGGACCCTGAGCAAGGAGCCAGAGGTTTCTGGTTGATTACCTTCCTTGCACGGGGAGCTCACCATCTGTATTGGTCCATCCTACCATGGGACAGAATGAACATCGTTGGGACGTTTTTCTTTGCTCTGTCACTCAGACTGCCACACAGACACCCACGGTGTAGCAGAAGGGGCCGCCCGAGGTCCCTTCACCTGCCGCTACGCTGATGCTACCTGCGGTCCTAGGGGATTTTAAAACCTCGCCGAGACTCGGCTGTCCCTGGGGTCACTCCGGGAGGTCGCCCGTCTCCAGGGCAGCTGCAGCCCCATCCTGGCACCCCCACCTACAGGCCGCCTCCTCCACCTACCAGCCCCGTCAGCTTCTCGCGCAGGCCCTGGATGTCGTCCTTGAGCTTCTGCTCCTGGATCCGCCACTCGGCTTTGTGCACCTCACGGCTGAGGTCCCTCTCGGGCCCCGGGGAGTGGCGATTGGCCTCCAGCAGCAGCACCCGCAGCTCGTTCAGGCTCCTGGGGGTGGGCATGGACACCGCGGTCAGCCCCGCCCTCCAGCTCCCACGCCCCAGCCGTGTGCCAAGTGCCAAGAGACTGGCTGCCCCGTGCGGGACAGTGGCCACTACACAGCACCTGTGCCACGAGGGGCCACCGTGGACGCGATGTGACCACCGCCCAAGGGGGGCCAGAATTTGGGGATGGGAAAGGCCAGAGGACTTGGCCTTTCCTGGAAATTTTTTTTTTTTGAGTTGGAGTCTCCCTCCTTCTCCGAGGCTGGAGTGCAGTGGCATGCACGCTCACAGTCACCCCCGCGCTGACCTGCTGGGCTCTGGTGATCCTTCCACCTCAGCCTTCTGAGTAGCCAGAACTACGAATGTGCGCTACCACACCCGGCTATTTTTTTTTTTTTTTGAGTCGGCATCTCACTCTGTCGCCCAGACTGGAGTGCAGTGACACGCTCCCAGCCACCACAGCCTCGACCTGCTGGGCTCTGGTGATCCTTCTGCCTCAGCCTTCCGAGTAGCTGCAACTACAGGCGCTACCTGTAGCTGGTAACTACGCTACCACACCTGGCTCATTTTGATTTATTGTAGAGATAAGTTCTGGCCAAGTTGCCCAGGTGGTCTCGAACCCGCGGGCTCAGGCAATTCACTCACCTCAGCCTCCCAAAGGTACGGGATTACAGGCTGAGCCACTGAGCCCGGCTTATTTTTTATTTTATTGTAGAGACGAGGTCTCACCAAGTTGCCTGGGCTGGTCTTGAACCCGCGGGCTCAGGCAATCCACTCACCTTGGCCTCCCAAAGTGCTGGGATGACAGGCTGAGCCACCGAGCCCGGCCTCCTGGAATGTTTTGAACGTTTTTTTTTAAAAAAGAGAATATTTATATAACTTAAAAGAGCTTAAGAGCTGGACAACTAAAACATTCATCCAAGAAACCTCATGTGGCAAGACAAATGGGTTTTACTAACGGGGACCCAAAAAATCCTGAAGTTATCTTTTGGAGGCCAGGCCCCTTGCAGTACAGGCTTCTCCTGCTATGTGAGTGTTCTAGAAACCCATCAGCATCAGTGGACCAGCTAGTGTTGTTGTGAGAGGCTGCATTCGGCTTCAGTGAGTTTTTTTTTTTTTTGGAGGTTCTTTATTTATTTATTTATTTATATATTTTTAAAATTTCTTCCTTTTTTTTTTTCTTTGAGTCGGAGTCTCACTCGGTCGCCCAGACTGGAGTGCAGTGGCCGCTCCCGGCCGCCGCAGCCTCGACCTGCCGGGCTCCGGCGATCCTTCCGCCTCAGCCTTCCGAGTAGCCGGAATTACAGGCATGCGCTACCACGCCCGGCTGACTTTTTGATTGATTGTAGAGATGAGGTCTCGCTGCCCAGGCGGGTCTCGAACCCGCGGGCTCAGGCCATCCACTCACCTCAGCCTCCCAAAGGCGCGGGATGACAGGCTGAGCCACCGAGCCAGGCTATTGGCTCAGTTTTAATTTCCAGCACGGCAAATACAGAGCGAGCAAACACAAGCTCTCTGAAGATCCTCGTTAATTCCTAAGAGTTGAAAGGGGTCTCTGAAACCGAAAGGTCTGGGGAGCAAGAATCTCTCCTGCGCGCTCCGCCTGGAGAGCCAGCTGAGGCCTCGCCCATGTCGCTGCCCAGCCCGCCCCGCCTGTCCCCGCCGCCCGCGGAGCACCCGGGCCGCCTGCAGCTGCCTCACCGCTCCTTCCGCAGCAGCTCCTGGCTGATGAGGACCAGCTGGCCCGAGGCGTCGTGGGTTTTCCGGGTCACGGCCTCCAGCTCGGCCTCCAAGTGCCGCTTCTCCCTCTGGAGCGCGTCCGCCTTCTTCTCTCCCGACTTGCACTTGCTCTCCAGTGCTGGGGTCGGCAGCAGGGGCGGGAGCAAGAGGGGTGAGGACACATGAGTTATCTGTCCTCCCCGGGGGCCAGGGCCTGGGCAGGGGGCGGATTTCCTGGGAAGGATGGGGACACACTCCACTGCGTAGTTTGTTTCTTGGGATCTGGCTACGTGGCCCAGGATGGAGTGCAGTGGCTTTTCACAGCTGCAGTCATTGCACACTGCAGCCTCAAACCCCTGGGCTCAAGTGCTCCTCCTGCCTCAGCCTCCCGAGGTGCTAGAACTACAGAAACGCACCACCTCGCCCAGCTCTCCACTGCGCAACTTTAAAAGCGTCATGGGTCCCCGTCATCGCTAAGAGGCAGGCAGCAAAGGGTCCGAGAGAACCAAAAAGCGAACCAAGCCCCCAAGCACAGCAGCCCAGGCTCCCTGGTGTGGGGAGCAGACTCCCTTCCCAGAAGGACGCGGGTGTCTACACTGTCGTCAGGACAAGGAGAAACTACACTCCACCTTGGCCTCGGAGAAGCCTGAGGTCCACTGACCTTTGTCGGGACCAATTATGCCACGTGATGGGGCCTGGACAGAAGCAGGAGTAGGAACCCTTTCCCAGGAGGGGGGCCATCTCATGGACACCGCCACTGGCATTCTGGCGGACGAGAAGCACGGCCAGCTTGTCACAAAACCACACATTCCAGACTCCTGCCCGTCCCAAGCTCCATCTCTGTGTCTTGCTCTTGCCTGTGTTCAGTACCCTTCCCCCGACCTGAAATCCATGCTGGGTTTTCTTCTAGGGGCCAAGGCAGAGAGACCAAATCAAAAGGCCCATGAGAAACCAGAAGGTCTTCAAGACCAGAAGGGTGGAGCCCGTGATGGAATTTCAGAATGCAGAGAACACAGAGCTCTGGAGAGCAGCCGGCCAGGGGCCCAACTGTATGATGGACACACGTGGGAGATGCCCCCACTCGCTGCTGCCCTGGGCACACATCCATCTGGTACAGGTGACTGGGCCCTGGCCACTTTTTTCCTCTCTTTTTAAAATATTTCTTTTCCTGGTCAGGCTCGGTGGTTCAGCCTGTCATCCTAGCACTTTGGGAGGTTGAGGCGAGTGGATTGCCTGAGCCCGCGGGTTCGAGATCAGCCTGGGCAACCTGGCAAGATCTCGTCTCTACAATAAAAATTAAAAAAAATTAGCCAGACATGGTAGTGTGCACCTGTAGTTCTGGCTACTTGGAAGGCTGAGGCAGAAGGATCGCCAGAGCCCAGCAGGTTGAGGCTGCGGTGGCTGGGAGCGTGTCACTGCACTCCAGTCTGGGTGACAGAGTGAGACTCCAACTCAAAAAAAAAAAAAATTCTTTTCCCTTTTCATTTTATGGAGATGAGGTCTTGCTATGTTGCCCAGGCTGGTCTCAAACTCCTGGGCTCAAGCATTCCTCCTGCCTTGGCCTCCCCACAGTACTAGGATTGTAGACGTGAACCACCATGTCCAGCCAAAATGTTCTTTCTTTTTTTTTTGAGTTGCAGTCTCACTCTGTCACCCAGACTGGAGTGCAGTGGCCACTCCCGGCCACCGCAGCCTCGACCTGCTGGGCTCCGGCGATCCCTACGCCTCAGCCTTCCAAGTAGCCGGAATTACAGGCATGCGCTACCACGCCCGGCTGATTTTTTGATTTATTGTAGAGATGAGGTCTCACTGCCCAGGTGGGTCTCGAACCCGCGAGCTCAGGCAATCCACTCACCTCGGCCTCCCAAAGGCACGGGATGACAGGCTGAGCCACCGAGCCCGGCTAAAATGTTCTTTCTTATAAATTTAACATTCTACTTGGAAGGCTGAGGCAGAAAGATCACCGGAGCCCAGCAGGTCGAGGCTGCGGTGGCCGGGAGCGGCCACTGCACTCCAGTCTGGGCGACAGAGTGAGACTCCAACTCAAAAAAACAAGAAAAAAAAACCTTAACATTCTTTAAAAACAGAAATGGGTTCGTGACCCGCCTGGGCAACTACAATAAATCAGAAACTAGCCGGGTGTGGTAGTGCGCACCTGTAGTTCCAGCTACTTGGAAGGCTGAGGCGGAAGGATCACTGGAGCCCAGCAGGTGGAGGCTGCGGTGGCCGGGAGTGGCCACGTTACTCTAGTCTGGGCAACAGAGTGAGACTCCAACTCAAAAAAAAAAAAAATTTAATTAATTAATTTAAAAAACAAAACAAAACAGAGATGGGGTCTTGCTATGTTGCCCGGGCTAATCTTAAACTCCTGGCTTCAAATGATCCTCCCACCTTGGCCTCTGAAAAGTGCTGGGATGACAGGCATGAGCCACTGTGCCTACCTGCGCTGTTCTGAACCAGGCGCCCCCCCACCCCATGCCCAATTGGCATGTGGCCCGGCAGGGCCCCAGTGAAAGCCCCCCACAGCTGCCCTGCAAGAGGGAGACTTACCACTTACTTGGGCCCTGAGCATCTCGGTCTGGGACGTCAAGGCTGCTACCTCTTTGTCCCTCTTGTTCAGCTTGTCCTGCAGGCCTAGGGAAGAAGGGAGGACAGGAAGCATGAGTCCTCCTGGGCCGACAGTGGGCAAGCGCGGGTAACCCACCCTAACTAAGAAGATCCGACATTATGTGGTCTTAAGTGTGGAAAAGGGGGAAGATGGTAACAGTGCCCAGGTCAGCAGCTGGGTGTGTTCTGCCCTGGAGCCTGGGGCCGCCACGAAGGAGAGAATGCACGCCCGGCGCTGGCAGACACACTTGCCTTCTGGAAGGTCATTCCTAAGTGTCACGGAAGACCACTAAAAATACCGGCGAGACTTTAATTCTCGTGGAACTCAATAAGCTGATTCTAAAACCACTGGGAAAATTAAGCAAAAAGAGGCCTTGGCAGTTCCTTGGAAGGATTTAACACCGAATCAGCATGCAAACTAGCACGCCCCTGCTAGGCACTCAACAGGAACACGCACACCCATGCACGCAGCAGCACAATTCACAATAGCCAAAAGGCGGAGGCAACCCACGTGGGGACCAACTGGTATGTGGATAGACAAGACGTGGCCCGACCACACCACGGAGTAGTATTCAGCCATAAGCAAGAATAATGTACCGATACACGCCACCACACGGGGGAACCTTCAAATCATTATGCTAAGGGAGAGAAGTTCGGTGAAAAAAGCCTATGGTGTGATTCCGTTCAGATGAAATGTCCAGAATAGATAAATCCATAGAGATGGAAACTACATTGGTGGTTGTCATGGGCTGGGGGAGGGGAGGATGAGAAGCGCAGTTAATGGGTGGGGGAGACGAGAATGTTTTAGAACTAGATAGTGGCAGCAGTTACACAATATTGTGAATGTGCTAAACGCCACTAAACTGTGTGCTTTAAAATGGTTGCTTTTCGGCTGCGCGTGATGGCTCATGTCTGTAATCCAGAACTCTGTGAGTCTGAGGTAAAAGGACTGCCTGAGTCCAGGGTTTAAGACTAGCCTGGGTAACATGGTGAGACTTTGTCTCTACAATAAATAAATTTTTTAAAAAATTAGCTGGACATGGCAGCGCGCACATGTAATCCCAGTTACTGCAAGGCCGGGGTGGAAGGATCACCTGAGCCCAGTAGGTTGAGGCTGTGGTAGCTGTGATCTTGCCATTGAGCTCCAGCCTGGGCAACAGCCCAACTCAAAAAAAAAAAAAAAGAATAGCCAAGAGAATTGCCAAAAAGCAGAGAAGCAAAGACTACCCATGCTGGTAATCACAGCATAAATAAAGCTGAAATAATGAAAACATTACAGAACTGGCACATGAACAGACTGACAGCTCACTTGGATGGAATGAAAGTCCAGAAATAGTGTCAATTACCTACAGGAATTTAAAGATGAGAAAGGTAGCAATTCACTCAGTGGAGGTGCAGAGAGGGAAGGGGCTTTTCAAAAAGGTATTGGGATAAGCAGGTGCTCCATTGAGGAAAAAAATAAAAATGGATCCTTACAGCCGGGCTCAGTGGCTCAGCCTATAATCCCGTGCCTTTGGGAGGCTGAGGTGAGTGGATTGCCTGAGGCCGCAGGTTCAAGACCCGCCTGGGCAGCGAGACCTCATCTCTACAATAAATCAAAAAATCAGCCGGGCGTGGTAGCGCGCCTGTAATTCCGGCTACTCGGAAGGCTGAGGGGGAAGGATCGCCGGAGCCCAGCAGGTCGAGCCGGGAGTGGCCACTGCACTCCAGTCTGGGCGACAGAGTGAGATTCAGACTCAAAAAAAAAAAAAAAAAAGGATTTCTTACCTCACACCTTACAGAAAGATAAATTCTAGATGGGTCAGAGACTAAGACATAGAAAATAGAGCCAAAAAAGTACCACAAAAAACCATGGGATACACTTTTAAAAATAACAGACCTAGAAGACATAAAAGAAAAGACTGATTTCTAAAGAAATCCTCATGGCAAATATCACCATCAGAAAAGTTAAAAGACAAACCACAAAGGGTGAAAACCGTATGCACTGTCACATAGGTAGAGAGGTCTAAAATTCAGCAAAAAGATCGACAACCCAGTCAGAAAGAAATGGGCAAAAGCTACAAGCAGGAATGGAAATCAGAAATACCCCTTAACTCCATTCACACAAGAGACAGGTGAGTGGAAGTCACCTCAGATAACACTTTCTACCTTTCAGATTGGCCGAGACCACAAAGTCTGACGACACGTTTTGTTGGTGAGGTTTGTGGGGAAACAGGCTTTCAGCCACAGCTAGGAGGAGTTCAAACGGGCTGAGTCCAACGGAGGTCACAGTAACGGACTGTGGGGGCATTTGTAACAGACCCAGCCTGCAGACACCCTGCGATCGTCAATGGAAACCGGCTAAAAATACAGCGGTGCCTCCACACGATGGAATATTCCACGCCACATAAAAGAAGGTACTACTCACGGGGCACAGTCTCCAAGACACACCGTTAAGTGGAATCAAAGAAGGGGCTGAGGGTGGGGACAGTTTGTGTCAGCCAAGCTGTGTTACCTAGCTGCGTGTATGTGCACATTTCTGGAAAGAGGATATAAAGGCGTCAACACTGCACCCTCAGGGAGGGAACTTGGGGAGTAGGGAACGCTTTACTATGCCCTCTGAACCATGTGAAGTTTCTACCTGCTTTTAAAAAGAAAGTTTAACCCCAACAAAGAATAAAGAACTTGGCACAGCACCCAGCTTCGATGAATAGAGCTGCCACCCTCCTCCCCTGTCGGAAGAAACAGCATGGCACACAGGACCAAACGACAGGTGACGCCAAACACAACGGGGCCCGCCAGAAGGCAGACCCAGCCAGCCTCTCCCCAAAGCCCAGGGTCCCACACGTGGCCACTCACCCTCCACGGTCTCCTTTGTCCAGATCTTCTCTTCCGAAATGTCGTTTGACTCAATCATCTGCAAGGAGACCTCCAGTAAGGGGGACGCTCACCTGCACCCTCGGCCTGGCCCAGCCAGTCCACCTGCAGTTTGCACAAAAGGGGGCCCAAGGGACGGACTCGAGGACTTGCAGGGAGTGGCAGAGAGTGATGTCCTCGGCCTGACCTCCCTGACAACCGGGGACTCCCACTTGATGCCCCCAGCTCTGCGTGGACACTCCTGCCCTTGTTGAAAAGGTTTTTTGTTTTTTGACTTGGGGGGTGTCTCACTGTGTGTCCCAGGCTGGAACGCAGTGTGGCACGATCACAGTTTACCACAACCTCAACCTCCTGGGCTCAGGCGATTCCTCTGCTTCAGCCTTTTGAGTAGCTGGTATTACACCCAGCTAATTTTTTATTTTATTTTGAGTCAGAGTCTCATTCTGTCGCCTAGGCTAGAGTGCAGTGGTATGCTCACATCGACCTGCAGGGCTCCGGCGATCCTTCTGCCTCAGTCTTACAAGTAGCCGGAACTACAGGCATGCACTACCAAGCCCAGCTAATTTTTTGATATATTGCAGAGACGAGGTCTCACCAAGTTGCCTGGGTGGGTCTCGAACCCACGGGTTCAGGCAATCCCCTTGCCTCGGCCTCCCAAAGTGCCGGGATGACAGGCTTGAGCCACCTGCCCGGCCTCATTTTTTATTTTTGTTTTTGTAGAGATGAGATCTCACTATGTTGCTCAGGCTGGTCTTGAACTCCTAAGCTCAAGCAGTCCTCCCACCTCAGCCTCCCGGAGTACTGGGATGACAGGTGCGAGCCACTGTGCCCGGCCTGAAATGGCTTATGCATTACAGATGCCTCCTTCCCAGGGACCCTACAGAGATGTGTTCTTGGGCTCTGTCTCCCTCGTCTCCTGGCCTCGGTTCCCGCCCATAAAGCGGTGTCAGCCGCCCTGGGCAGTGTGTGTGCTGCATGCCCGGGACCGGCTCCTGGAGGGACGTCATTAAATGCTAGGTCCCGTCTCTCCAACACTTCTTTTAAATACTAAACCCAGAAGCCCAAGAAGAAAAGACTGACTGGAAAAAAAAAAAAACAGAGCCCAGCAAACGTCACCAAGGGAAAAGCCAGAAGACAACCAACGGTTCCCTGCCACTCTTTGGCAGGAGTTTCCAGTCTCCTGCCCAAGCAGCTTGTCTTGAGCCTACAGTTCCCCGGCATCTAACACTGCAGATAGGGCAGCACCACCCTGTCCCTGCTCCTTCTGCTCACACGTCCCAAGCCTCCCAAGTCCTGTTTTCATCTCAATTAGTTGGAATTAACTAAGCGCCCTTGCTTTTTTTGGTTTTGTTTGAGTTGGGGTCTCGCTCTGTCACCCAGGCTAGGGTGCAGCGGCATTACGGCTCACAGCAGCATCAACCGCCTGGCCTCAGGCGATCCTTCTGCCTCGGCCCTCTGAGGGGTTGGGACGACATGTGCATACCGCCGTGCCCAGCTGATTTTTATTTATTTGTGTATTTATTGTAGAGATGAAGTCTCGCCAAGCTGCCCAGTCTGGTCTTGAACCCCTGGGCTCAGACAATCTTCTCACCTCTGCCTCCCAAAGTGCTAGGATGATAGGTGTGAGCCACCACACCTAGCCCCCATGATTTTATATATATATATGTTGCAATGAAGATGAGGCAGATACTAACAAAAGTTTTTAAAAATTCCCATGTAAGCCAAGCTCGGTGGCTCGGCCTGTAATCCCATAGTCCTTGGGAGGCTGAGGTGAGTGGATTGCCTGAGCCCATGGGTTCAAGACCTGCCTGGGCAACTTGGTGAGACCTCATCTCTACAATAAATCAAAAACATGGTAGTGCATGCCTGTAATTCCGGCTACTCAAAAGACTGAGGTGGAAGAATCGCTGGAGCCCAGCAGGTCGAGGCTGCAGTGGCCAGGAGCGGCCACTGCCCTCCAGTCTGGGCGACAGAGTGAGACTCAGACTCAAAAAAACAAATTCCCATGTATACTGCATGAGACCAAAAATCCAGCTCTCCTTGGACCTCTGAATCTGGGGGACATAATGGGTCCAGACTGAGGCCCCAAGGTATGTGAAAACCAAGAGGTGGGCCTTCCTGAGGCCACTGCCACTCCTTGGCGGAGAGTACCCGTGAGTGAAGTTTAGGGGGCCATCCTCAGGGCTCTGTCCCCTATAGTCTGTGCAAGAGCCACAGCCCAAAACCACCCCTGCGAAGGGAATCCAGGTCCTGGGTGCAGGCCTGTGTTTCCACCCGCCCTGAGCAGCTCTTCAAGACATGCGCACACAAGCTAATTTGGGGGTCTTCCTTCTTCAGCTCACGATCCCAGGATAGCACTTGCTAAAGAAATGTCCCCCCCCAGCTCCCTCGGGAGGAAGGGCCAGAGAGCAGGTGGAAGGACCTCAAGGCAAGACCCAGGCAGATCTCCCTTTACACAAGGACACCCTGGACTCTGGGACACTCTGCCACACGCTAAGTTCTGGTTTAAACGGCCCCCGAGAAACCCTGGGGACACCTCGTTCACAGGCAACAGCCGAGCCGCTAGCCGTGCCTCCTCTTCAGAGCTGACTTTTGTCATCCTGGGCAGCCTGCCTTGGCCCACAGGTAGAAGGCTGGACACCTCTTGGGGTCTTGGTTTGCTAGCCTGTGAAACGGGGTTACTACCAGGCTCAAGGAGTTACAGCGAAACGGAGCAATGGAGAGCCTGGGACAAAATGGGGTGCCCAGAGTCACCCGAAAGGCCTTTCCCGGCCCCGCTGGAGGGGACACGGCCCACCTGGGTGCCAGCTGGGAGGATGTGCTCAGCGAAAGGAAGAGGGGCTAGACAGACGTCGGAGGGCTTTCCGGATTTGGAGCAAAACGAGTATTGTGGCAGTGGCCTCTCTGAAAACACCCCCTCTAGGCTTCCAGGCCCCACTCCAGGGAGCCCCACCCTCAGGAAGTGGCTGATCGGCCGCTGCTAAGCCTCCTTTGGGCTGGCAGAAAGCAGGCCACCCTTGGCTCCCTAGGTCAGCGCCTGCAGTGGAGATGGGAGTCCCCAGGGATGGGTGAGGCATCCCTCCACATCGTGCCAGCCCCAGGGCGCAGGGTCTGAGGTCCTGGGAGGAAACAGGCGCCCCAGGGAGGTCCAGGAGCCCACACAGGTGGAGGTGTGCAGGCGAGACGGGGCTTGGGGACGGGGAGGACACCTGCCCTCTGCACCCAGCTCGCATCTCTCCAGGCTGCTCTGTGGGGGACCCATCTCCGACAGAGAGCCCAGGGCTCCCCTGAGCCAGGCGCCCCCCACCCCGATTTCCCTGGGCATGCTCCTAGGGGCCAGGATCGTGCCTCCGGGCTGGAAAACAGCATCCGCAAATGCCAGCCCCCCCCGGGCCCTCCCGCCCGGCAGCAGGGGCGGCCGCCTACGTGGGTGTGCTGGGCCGAGCACAGAGACTCGACCGCCTGGAGTCTGTTCTCGGCCACCAGGAGCTTCTCGCGCAGCCTCTCGGCTTCCTGCTTGCTCTGAGCCTCCGCCCGCTGCAGGAGTTCGTAGTCCAGCATCTTCTTCTCGGCCAGCGAGATCTGCTCCTTGAGGAACTCGATGGCCTGAGCCTGGCCCCGGTACTCCGCGTCCAGCTTCTCCAGCTCGTGCACGCGCAGCTCGGCGTCGCGGCGCTGGTCCCGCGCCTCCTGCAGCTCCAGCCGGTGCTGGCCCGCCTGCGCCTCCAGCTGGGCCCGCCAGTGCCGCTGCAGGCCGGCCAGCTCCTCCTGGGCCTCCTGCAGCCTCTGGCGCAGCGCCTCCTTCTCCTTGGCGTGCACGGCGCTCTCCAGGTCGTGCTTGGCGCGCAGGTTGCCCAGCTCCAGCTGGTGCTCCATCTTGATGCCCTCCATCACGGCCTTCAGCTCCCCGATCTCCTTCTGCTGTGCGCCCGGGCCCGAGTTCAGGGTGGCCTTGAGGTCCTCCAGGGACTTCTGGTGGTCGGAGGCCAGCGAGTCCAGCTTGGACTTCCAGTTGTCCATGAGCCCCATGTTCTCGCTGGTGGCCTGCTGGACCTTGTCCTTGAGGTCCGCCACCTCCTGCGCGTACTTCTCGTTGGCCGCGCGGAGCTTGTCCACCTCCGCCTGGTAGGCCTTCAGGGCCTTCTCGTACTTTTCCCGCAGCAGCCCGCTCTCCCTCTGGTGCTCCTTGCTGGCCGACAGCAGCCGCTCGCGCAGCCGCAGGGTCTCGGCGGCGTCGGGGTGGTCTGGGGGTGGCGGCCCCGAGTGCAGCAGGCATTGTTGCAGCTCCTGGATCTCCCCGCGCCGCAGGGTCAGCTCCTCCTCCAGCTGCAGCACCCGCGACTTCTCGGCCACCGTGGTCAGCTGGGGGGCAGAGGGACACAGGTCAGCAGGCCGGCCAGAGGGCGGGGAGGAGGGTCCGCGCCACCTCGGGGCGTCAGCCCGGTGGGGAACGCTGTGGGAAGGGAAGGGTGCCCACTCCCACCAGAGTGCCGGCTGGGCACAGAGGCTCTGCCTGCTACTGCTTCCAGAAAGCCTCCCTGGCTTGCACCCCCGTGATTCAGGGAGCTAACGCTCCCGCTGTCCTGGGCGGCTCGGACGAATAGGTAGTTAAATCGCCCATTTGAGGTCATGGCTTTAAGTTAACATTCTTTTTTTTGTAAGTAGAGATGGGGTCTTGTTCTGTCACCCTGGATGGAGGGCAGTGGTGTGATTATGGCTCACTGCAGCCTCTAAATCCTGGGCTTGGGTGATCCTCCTGCCTCAGCCTTCTGAGTAGCTGGGACGGTAGGTATACACCAACCACGTCCAGCAATGTTAATGTTCTTTTGAAAGAGCAGAGGTCACAGAGTGAATTTTGCATTATCCTGCCTTAGAAAGGTCCCCAGCCAAGGGGCTGGCTGGAGGGGGTGGCCAAAAAGGGTCTGGCTTAATGCCTAGAGCAGAAAAGAACGAATGCTTCCAGACTTGTCTTTCTTTTTTTTTTGAGTTGGAGTCTCACTCTGTCGCCCAGACTGTAGTGCAGTGGCCGCTCCCGGCCACCGCAGCCTCGACCTGCTGGGCTCCGGCGATCTTTCCGCCTCAGCCTTCCGAGTAGCCGGAATTACAGGCATGCACCACCACGCCCAGCTGATTTTTTGATTTATTGTAGAGATGAGGTCTCGCTGCCCAGGTGGGTCTCGAACCCGCGGGCTCAGGCCATCCACTCACCTCAGCCTCCCAAAGGTGCGGGATTACAGGCCGAGCCACCAAGCCCAGCTCCACATCTGTCTTTCAACAAAAAACTCAGAGGCCCCATCCCCCAAAATCCCATCATGATCACCTTGATGGCTGCAGATTTAGAAACAATGTATTTCCAAGTTTCAAATCTTTCACAAGCTTAAAAAATGGGGCTTATGAAGTTGCCCTTTGTTTTTTAATCGTGTTGAACCCCAGATCAAGATGCCTCTGCACCTGGAGGGTTCTGATCAGTCCAGAGTGCCTGGGTCAGTTTCTACCGCAGCCTTTGTGCACGAGCGTGGACCGCACAAGCATGTGTAGTCACCGGCCATGGCCAGTGTGTGCAAACAGAGCCCACACACATGCACACACCCCCTCGTGCACCGGGGCCAACACGCAGAAACTGACTACGGCTCGCTCCACACCCGCGCGCTATTTACGGGGAGTTTTTCCCAGGAGAAAAACTGCCGGGCTGGCCAGCTGTTTGGATGGGAGCTCACGGGATACCAGCCCCAGGGCATCCACTGTGGGCCCTCCGAGAGAGCTCTCCCATGGCTCCCTGGCACAACCAGAGCCTGGGGCGGGCAGAGTCCCATCCACCCCGCTCTCAAAAGCCCCAACGCTTCCTGAGCCCCAGGTCTTACAGGCCTCCACGTTTCAGAGCCCATGGCTACAGAAACCAGGCTCTGTGGTTCCCCACCTCCCTCCTGTTTCTCGGCTGCCTCCTGAGCCAGGGAGGCAGGAAGCATAGACGGGCAGTCTCTACGCCTGGCCGAGCAGGGGCAGGACAGCCCCGAGAGGTCCAGAGCCTTGTGGTGGCAATGCCCGGGGGCGGGGAGGGCGCCACGGGACTTTTTCAGCTCACGGGGCCATGAGCTGGGAGCCAAGTCCCAGGGGACAAGCCCCCTGCAGAATCGACACTTGGCAAGGGAGCACAAGCACTTTTCTAAATCTCGGCTTCTCTCCTGGAAGGGGATGCCAAAGAGAAACAGCAACAAGAGCAGCCAGAGACAGAGAGTCGACCAGAGAAGTCGAAGGGGGCGTCGGTGGGCACAGGCGCTGGCGGGCGGGCCCGGCGGGCGGCGCGTTACCCGGTTGTCCGCTAATTCTCTGAGCAGCCGCTCGGCCTGCGCCTTCTCCAGTAGCAGGCTCTGCTCCAGCTCCCCAATGCGCGCGTGCTCCAGCTGCGTCTGGGTCTGGTCCACCCAGGGCGGGACACGGTGGGGGAGGTGGGGGCACGGGGAGGGGCACAGGGAAGTGGAAGCCAGAGAGAGAGAGAGAGAGAGAGAGAGAGAGAGAGAGAGGGAGAGGAGAGAGGGAGAGAGGGAGAGAGAGAGAGAGAGAGAGAGAGAGAGAGAGAGAGAGAGAGAGAGAGGGAGAGGAGAGAGGGAGAGAGAGAGAGAGAGAGGGAGAGAGAGAGAGAGAGAGAAAGAGGAGGCGTCATCTTCTGTGAACAAGGCGGGCAGAGCAGGTCGACGGCGAGCCAGAATCGCTCAGGGAAAGAGAGCGGGGGTCTGGGGAGTGGACAGGTGGGGTTTGGGGCCCACCCCTCGCTGCGTCCTGGCTGGGTCTGTGCGGGGTGGAGGAGAGGCTGCAGCCACCCTCCCTCGCCGGCCCCTGCTGGGGTGGCAATAGACACCCGGCTTCCCTGGTCACCCCTGGCCGCCTCTGCTGCCTGCCCCTGGGGAGGGTCCCAGGCCTATTCCCACTCCCCCGGGAGAACCTGTGGGCTGTACCTTATTGTAGGCATGGGACCCCGTGGGTCGGAGGCCCCAGGATCAGGAATGAATGACCCCAGGATTTCTGACCCCCCACCCCGAGCCTGCGGTGAAGGTGGGGGAACCAATGAATGAAAGGTTTCCAAAAACAGGCCCATGCCATCACGGTGCTCTCGGCCTGGCCTGGCCTCCTCTGGTGGAGGCTAGGCTGTGCCTCCCACTGCCCAGCCCCGAGCCTGGCCCTGCCGGTGCCCACCCCCTGGGCTCCGCGGAGGACGCCTGGTCTCCAGAAATCACAAGGGCACTTTTGTCCCAGGGGCACAATACCCACTTCATACGCCGACAAAGCCCGACATTCTCAGGGTGTCAAGGCTGGCATTTGGATTTCCCATCACGGATCTTTGGAGGCAAGCCGGGAGGGTGAGGGCACTCGCTCCAGGGCACCCGGGGCAGGGTGGAGACCCAGCTCTTCTAGGGGGGAAGCGGGAGAGCCCTCCTCATGCCCAAAGAGACAGGGTTAAGCCAATCTGGGTAGCAGTTCTGAAGGGGCAGGGCTTAGCCCAACAGCATATATGTGTAAACACAGTGACAGGATCCCAGAAGCTTGTCTGCTGGTGCTGAGCTGAACTGACACCACCTGCCTAGAAACACTCCTGCAAGTCACAGGGTTAGAGATGATGTTTTTTGGCCTGTTTTGCTTCTTGAATTTTCCTGAGGGAACAACAGAAAAGATCCCCTTCCATCTCTCTCCTCTCTTTCTCTCTCTCTCCCCTGGCAGCACGGTCCAGTGCCAACAAGGAGTCAGCCTCAGTTTCTTCCAGAAAATCAAAGGCTGCTGGTGGTGGTGCCACCCCAGCCTCACGGAAGCCAATCCTTGCCCGCCCCCTGCTCACCCTTGATGGTGGGCCCAGCAGCTGTGCCCAGGACCCTCATAGATGGAACACGATCCTAAATGCTGAACTTGCATCGCCATGGCAAAGAAACGGCCGCCAGCTTCACATCTTCAAGGGTAGCTTCGTTTGGGACCCTCCCCATCACTTTGAGGTTCTAGCCTCCTGGCCTGTGGGCTGGGGTCTCTGTGGGGGCATTCATTTCTATGAATTCAACCACAGGAGCTCAGGAGGGAAACAGCCTCTGGAGACTAGAGATGAGGTGGGGTGGATAAGGGGACTGATCCACTCCTGCTTCTGTCACTCTGGGTCCCATGGAGTTGACAGTCACAAGACCACGGACAAGGTGCTAGGGGGTGGGGTAAGGGAGGATGGCACTTATGTCTCCCACTAACTCTAGAATGCAACCCCCACAGAAGAGGTGTCTCGCCACATGCAGGAGACGGGGGCCACTCCAGAGACAGCAAGCACCACTCAGCAACTTGGGGCAGAGTGATGCCTGGAACTCAGACCTCCACATTCAGAACTGGCACTCTGCCCTCTCAACAAATGGTGGACTCAACAAATGGTGGAACCAGTTCATCAAACCGGTTCTTTCTGTTAAAAGGGGTATTCCTATGCAAGTGAAAAAGGACACTATTCAGTTAACAAAAGAACACAAAACCCCTGGATGACTCAACAACAAAACTCCAACCCTGGCAGGCCTAAGACAGCCACAGGTGTCTCCAGCCAGGGGTGGGCAGGGAGTGGATGGCCAGGGAGTGGATGGCCGTTTTCATGATCCAAATGGCAACACCCATGGGAGAAGCAGAGCGCGTTCCCGACCTGTGACCTGGAGGTCCACTCCTGGAAACACGTTTAGCCGTGTTCCTGCCCTACGCTGGCCCTAGGGGTGTAGAGGGGAACAAGACAGACAGGGTCCCCAACCTCGAGGGGCTTATATTCTGGGGAGGGATGCAAATGCCTAAGGAAGAATGAGGATTCCAGACTGTGATGAGAGCTGTGAACAGAGCACTTGGGCAGAGCGGCTGGGACGGAGGTCACAGAGAGCAGAGATCATTTACAGCGAGATCTGAAGGATGAGAAGGAACCTTCTGCGCACAGCCGAGGGTGGGGGTCGGGGCAGGTGTCTCAGGCAGGGGAGCCAGCAGGTGCAGAAGCTCAGGACAGGGCACAGCTCGGGATGTTCCAGACACAGGGAGGGGCCCAGTGAGCTGCTGTGTGACCAACAAGGGGCGGGGTGAGAGATAGGGCTGGACGGGGATGAGGGGTGGGCGCTGAGGGTCTTCACTCGGCCGCTCCACAGAGCCTGGACATTCACCAGTGTCAGGGGGTTAGACGTGTGGGACAGCGGCAGGATGCGATCCACATTTTTAGATTTGGTCATGTGATATCTGGGAGGTGAGGGGGGCTGTGCGTCAGGACACAGCCGAAACAAGATTGGCCACGAGCTGACAGTCGCCAAAGCTGGGCGACAGGTAAATGGAGTTCGTTACGCTGTCTTCTCTATTTCTGTATAGGTTTAAACATTTCCAACATTTAAAAAACGAAAAGGATATTTTAAAAATGACTCTTCTGGCGTCAGCATGGAGAAGGAACACTGGGAGAACAGAAGAGGAAGAAGACGGCCATCCATGCCCGGGTGGGCTGGGGGCTGTGGGTCACTTTGCTAGCAAGGCCAAGAGGATTTCTGAGGAAGGGTTGAGGCAAGATTCAAGATGGAGTCCAGCTGGGTGGCCTGAGCAGCCAGCTGTGTGGACGGTGGGGCCGATTCCTGAGATGGGAGCAGTGAGGGGGTGACAGGAAATTGAGGGCGAGAAATGGAGATTCCTGGTTTGAACATGACATTTGGGACGCTGCACTGGGTTGAACAGTGGCCCCCAAGCCTCATGTCCAGAACCTCAGAATGCACCCTTGTTCAGAACATGGTTTCTACACATGTGACCAGTTAAGGGGAGGTCATACTGGATTAGGGTGGACTCTAAACTCAACAACTGTTGTCTTCATAAGAAGGCCAAGTGAAGAGACACACAGGGAAGGCGGCCAAGAGACGACAGGCAGACACCGCCATGCTGCAGCGACAAGCCAGAGATCAACAAGGGTGCCAGCAGTCCCTACCGGAAGCTAGGAGAGAGGCATGGAGCAGATTCTCCAACAGCTGGCTTTCAGACTTCTGGCCTCCAGAACTGTGAGGGCATACATTTGCGTTGTTTTAAGCCACACGTTCATGACAGTGGGTTGCTGCAGCCCCGGGAAGCGGACACGGATGCTGTTCCTCACTCATCTGGATGGAGCTGTCAAGCAGGCACATCAGCGTGGAGCTCGGGGGAGGGCTGGGGGGCTCCCGAGGACCGGGTAAGGGCACCGGAGGCCACAGACTGGAAGCTCTCAGGTCAAGCGTGGACCAGGGCAGGCGGCCCTGGTACTCAGCTCTTGGACAGGCCAGCATCCAGAGGTCAGGAAGCTGGGGGCGCCGGCAGAGGAGGCTAGGAAGTTGGAATTGGGGGCACCCCGTGTTGCTGGGGAGGGGGCGCAGGAGTGGCAAGCCTGAGCAACTCTTGGGGAGTACTGCCCTAAGGACAGACAGAGAGATGGGGCGATACAACCGCTGGAGCCCAGGAGGTCAAGGACGGGTTCTGGTTCTTATTTTTGACTTTTAAGATGGGTGGAGATGAGTGGGACTTTGGGCCATTTGGGCTTCTGGTTGCCACGAATATGGTCACGATTCCATTCGTGCAATGGACAGTCCTGTCGGGATTCTGACGCCCTTCTCACCGAATTAGGTGTCTGTCGCTGTCTGTCCCGCCTCCTGCCTCGCCCGGCCAGGGCTGATTGGTTGCGGTGTGGCTACCAATCCAGAGCCAGCCGGCTGATTGGCCAGCCTGGGACCAATCAGAATCTCTCGAGGACAGACAGTCGGTGGTGGGCGGGGAGGAAGGAGGGCGTGGCTGTGCCTGAAGACCAGGGACCCAGCGAGAGACAGACAGACAGACAGGCGCAGAGCAGAGGCCCTGAGCAAGGGACACTCGGACATGGCTCCTGAAGCAGTTGCTGGTTCTAGGTCCCTGAACTGCCTGCCCTTGGGGGCCGTGACAATTCCCGTAGCCCTCCAGTGGGCCCCCCTGCTGACTGGGGCTGGTGCAGGGGTCTCTGTTCCCGGCCACCACAAGCACTTTTCCCAGAAGCCCACCCAAGGCCTGCAGGAGGGCAGCCGCCCTCAGAAAAGACAGCCAGGAATAACTGCATGGCTGGCTCCCTGTCTGAGAGGGATTAGAACACCCTGAACTGGGATGGGACTTTGAGGCAGGTTCTCCCCTGGCATCATCCTTCACGTTCAAGTAGTGGAAACAGCTCCAACAGAAGCAGTTGGCAGCCACCCTGGGCTGATCCCTCATCTGCCCACCCCAAGCTGGGTCCCTGCAGAGCCGGGACTTCCATACACATACCTTTGCTGGTGGGGAACTGGGAGTCTAGTGGTCTTTTTTTTTTCTTTTGAATTGGAGTCTCACTCCGTCGCCCAGGCTGGGATGCAGTGGCATGCTCAAAGCACCCCAGTGTCAACCTGCTGGGCTCCGGTGATCCTTCCACCTCAGCCTTCCAAGTAGCTGGAACCACAGGTGCACGGTACCATGCCAGGCTAATTTTTTTACTTATTGTAGAGACGAGGTCTTGCCAAGTTGCCGGGACTGGTCTCGAACCCAAGGGCTCGGGCAATCCGCTCGCCTCGGCCTCCCAAAGTGCTGGGATGACAGGCTGAGCCACCGAGCCCGGCCGTCTAGGTGTCTTGACGTGGCTCTTTCCTAATATCAGGAACTAATTTCTGATTTGAGCTCAGAAGTGATGGAGGTGGGGAGATTTCTCAAGTGTGGTCCCTAGGCTGGCATCACCTGGGACCTTGTTAGCAATGCAGATACTCAGGTCCCATCCAGCCCTACCGAGGGCGGGGCCTGGAATCGTGTTTGAATAAGCCCTGCAGTTTGAGAACCACTGCTCTAGTTCAACCTCCTCATTCTACAGAGGTAACTGAGGCCTGGGAAAGGGAAGAGGCAGCCTGAGGCCACATAGGGCCAGCACCAGAGTGTGGAGAGGAACTGGACTCACTGTCCCCTACCCCCTCTGACAGCTCCTAGAGTCCTCGTCCTTCATAACCCCCCAGGGAGCGGTGAGGGCCACAGCGGGGAGGAGCCCGGTCCCCCCACAGTAGTTTGTGAGCCCTGTGGTCTCTACTCGGTTAGGTGAGGAGGGCTTGGGTGTCCTCAGGGGCTTTTACTAACTGATCTGTGCATTCCCAATTGCTCAGCTCAGAAAGGGTGGGTCAGGTTGGAGAGTGAAAGATCCAGCCTCCGTCCGGGCCAGCCGGTCCAAGTATCATAACTGAGGAGGGACGCACAGCACTACCAGAGCACAGGCTGGGTCGGGGTCAGGAGTCCTGGTCCTGGTCCTGGTCCCAGAGGCTCCTCCCTATGCTGTTCTGAGCCTCTTTTCCCATCTATATATTCTAACTCAACAAGCTACTTCTAGCCAAAGTTTCATTTGGAATCTGAGAAGAACTAAGGGCCAAGGGACACCTTTAGTGCTACCGCCCCACAAGAAGGGACAGGGAAGCCCAGCTACTGTGTCCTCGGGCCCAGCCCTGCGTCTTTGCGGCCCTCGGTCCATCCTACCCGCCCATCCAGCTGCTGACAGGGGAGCACGGCCCCTCTGAGCCTCGCGCCTCTAACACTAGAGTCCCTCGTGGCCTCCCCACCCCCACTTTCCCAGAGTGTGGTCCTTGACCCTTCCCCATTTCTCCCTTGCAATCCCCCCAGCCCCCACCTGGGGGGGCCCCAGAGTTGCTGCCGGGACCTCACGGCCATTTGCCACGGCAAGGGCTGGGCCCGGGATGCCCGCGAGCCGGAGAGGGGCCTTGGACCAGTTACCTCCAGGTCTCCCTTGGTGATAGACTCCTCCTCCACTCGGAACTGCAGGTCCTCCACCTTCCTGCAGGGGGAGAAAGAAGGGGCTGACCCTCTTTGCCCAATGCCAGGGGCTTCCCCCAGTCAACCACAGCAGAGAGGCAAGGCCGTCAGCATGGCCCTGAGTTTGAGCCTAGACCATGCAGAGGGGACTGTCCCAGAGGAACCGGGACCCGTCCTGAGTCCTGTGGCTGAGGGGGGTGGAAACCCCCAGTCCTCTGCCAGTGGCTAAAATGGGAACGTGGAATGCAGGGTGGGTAGCAAGCGGAGGCACAGTGTGTTAGTGACAACGTCTGTCTTCCTCACTGCAAGGCAGAGGCAGGGCCACAAGGAGCACTCTGCGGGAAGGGGGAAGGGAAGCAGGGGGAGGGGAGGGGGATGCCAACCCTCCTCTCCTCCACAGGCCTCAAAATTGGGAGTCGAGGCCGGCACTGCGGACCACTGTCAGGGAGACATACGCACCCACACGTGTGCCAAGACAGTACAGGGGAGAGACACAGGCCCACCTCCCCTTAAAGCCACACCGAAGAGCTCAAAGTTGCTCTTACGGGGGCCTCCTGACAGCTCCCAGCACAGTCATGAGAAAACTGAAGCCCAGAGAGGGCAACTGACCTGCTCAAGGTCACACGGCCAGGATAGGGCAATGCTGGGACCCTCACCATGCCTTAAAGTCCTGTGTTTGTGTGTCGGCATCAGACAGGTTGCCATAGGAACCAGATGTGTGGGCCCGTATGTCTGTCTCAGGCAGATATAAATACACCCTCATCTCCGAGTCAGACAGTAACAACAGCCCGTGGAGCACATGCCTCGGCGGAAAGCCCGGGAAGCAGGCCCAAGTGAGGGTGCTGAGGACGGGCCAGCTACTGCTTGGGGAGAAGGGGGCAGTGTGGAGCCATGCATCCCCTAGGAGGCAGAGAGGCAAACCTCCATCCACTGCCAGCCCCATATCCCACCAGGTGAGCCAGGACCCAGTCAGGCCAGAGTTCCCCCCTGGGGTCTTTGGCTGGAGGGCTGGGAGGGGGATGGGCCTGCGTCTTCCGGTGGATTTCTCAGGTCCCATTAAAGCCCTCCTGCTCTGGTCCCTGGCCTAAAGCTCATCTGGGCGGGTGGACACTTCTCCCCACATCCCTGGAGCAGTCTCCGAAACACACAGATGGAACTGCCGTCCCCACATGCCACTGTGGCAGGGCACAAAGAACCACGCTCCTTCCCTGAGCTGGGCTTCAGTCTTGGCATGGGCAGCACATGGCTCCGGGCTCACCATAAGACTGATGGCCCTAAAGTGTTTAGCACCAGGCTGACGTCAGAACACAAGGTGTTTCGGGACCGTTTTGCTGCTGCTTCCATGAGCCTCAGTTTCCCAACATGTGAAATGGGAATGGAGGACCAGAACAGGAACTGTGAGCTCTGCTCTCAGGACCCGGCCTGGGGAGGTACTCTGTGTACATGAGCTGGCTCACAGTGAAGGGGTGGGGGCGTTCGGCCTCTTCCCAGTACACAGCTTTCCCAGGGACACCTGGTGTGACGACCACTCTCCTCGGGCATCCTCATGACACACCGCTGGATAAAGCAGGGACAGTGAATGCCACGCAGGGAACGGACATGGTGCCCCTGGGTGCCCAGCACTGTGCTGTGTACTTAACTCCAGTAACCTGTGAGTTCTCCCAATGCCCGCGGCAGATGGGGACCGGCATCCCATTTTGCGGGTGGGAAGACTGCGGCCCGCAGAGCTCACGTCATCAGGGCAGGATGACACAGCCAGGAAGTGGCAAGGGGGACTGGAACCTGGGTCCGTGACGCTCGAGCCTGTGCTCCTCCTTGTCCTCCTTCACGAGGCTCAGGAGGACCTTCCCCCAGGACGGGGCGGGCAGCCTACCTCCTCTCCTCCTCCAGCTGGTTGGACAGGTCCACCTTCTCTTTCCGCACGCTCTCCACCAGCAGCCGGGCCCGCTGCAGCTTCTCCTCGGCTTCTGCGACATACTGGGCCCGGGCGAGGGCCAGGACATGGTCAGTCTCCTGCGATGGGGGGGTCCCTCCTGGGGCATGGAGGTCCAGGCAAGGGGTGGGGTGAAGGGAGGCAGAGGCAGGCCTCGTGCGGCAAGATCCTCAGGCCCACCTCCCCCTGGTACCTGCCACCCCCCTCCACCCACAAGGGTCCAAGATCTGTTGTCTTGCAAAGGCCCCTGTTGTAGCACACATGTGAACTTGGCCCGCTTAATCCTGTCACCTAAGGAGGGGCGAGCCAGGCTCCAAGTGGGGACGGAGGCCCCGGCAGGAGTCTCACGCCTGGGAAATGAGCAGACATGGGACAGCAGCAGCCCCCAGGCTGGGGTTGAGGGGAGGCCTTCCTGAAATCCCACCCCCAAATGTGCTTGAAAGCAGGATCTGAAACATAGACAGTCCTATCCAAAAAAAGCTTACTCAGTATTATGGGGCCGGGTGCTGTACTCCTAGCACTTCGGAAGGCCAAGGCGGGAAGACTGCTTGAGCCCAGGAGTTCAAGACCAGCCTGGGCAACAGAGCAAAACCTCATCTCCACGAAAAAGGAAGCAATTAGCCGGGTGTGGTGGTGCATGCCTGCAGTCCCAGCTACTTGAGAGGCTGAGAAGGGAGGATCGCCTGAGCCCAGGAGGTCGAGGCTGCAGTGAGCCGTGAGTGTGCCACTGCACTCCAGCTTGGGTGACAGAGTGAGTCTCCAATGAAAGGAGGCAAGGAGGGAGGGAAAGAAAGAAAAAGTGAAACTTTGGAAATAGTCTAAACAACAGCAGGGGACCGGCACGTCAGCAAAGACATGGCCTGTGCCAGAGAGCAGCACGGCCATTGAGACAGGGAAGAATTTTCCAGGACCTAGAAAACACTTGCACTATAGTAAGGGGGGGGGACAGGATATGCAAGTTTATAACCAGGTTCTTTTTTTTTTTTTTTTTTTTTTTGAGTTGGAGTCTCATTCCATCGCCCAGGCTGGAGTGCGGTGGCACACACACTCATGGCCACCCCAGTATCGACCTGCTGGGCTCTGGCGATCCTTCCGCCTCAGCCTTCCAAGTGGCCGGAACTACAGGCGTGCATTACCACGCCCTGCTAATTTTTGATTTATTGTAGAGACGAGGTCTAGCCAAGCTGCCCGGCTGGTCTCGAACCCGCGCGCTTGGCCTCCCAAAGTGCTGGGATGACAGGCTAAGCCACCGAGCCCGGCTTATAGCCAGGTTCTTAGAGTAGGTGTACTTACCCATATGCACAGAAAGGACTAGAAGGAAATTCCCTGGGCCACGAGAGAACCTCCGGAAAGGAGGGGGCCCACGTTCGTCTCCGCGTCTCTCTGCGCCCCCCAGGTGTGACTTCGGGCTGCAGAAGGTGCGCCCCGGCCCCACCCGCCACCCACCTGCTCGTGCTGCGCCTTGAGCAGGGCGATCTCCTTCTCCACCTCACAGATGTGGCTTGTGGCCTTGGCCACCTCGGCCCGCTCCAGGTCCCGTTCGGCCAGCAGCTGTTCGATGTGCTGCTGCTTCTCCTTCAGCGCCTCCTGCAGGGCCGTGGTGCCCGAGATCTTGCGGGCGTAGCGGGAGGAGGTCTCTGTGAGCTGCAGGGAGGTGCAGGTAGAGGCGGGGCTCAGGGTCTGGAGGTCCAGGGTCCTGCTCGTCCCCTGCTAGTGCCCTGAGATCCAGGAACCCTCCCCCGCCCCCAGTGGAGTCAGTTCCCAACTGCCAGGGCCCCTGGGGCTCACGATGGGCTTCCCAACCCCGGCCATCTTCTTCCAGCCAGGAGGCACCTCCTACCGCAGACAGGGCTTGAACAGAAGCCCCTCTGCCCATACCCACCTAGCAGCCTCCTCTTCTCCCCTCGCCCAGGGTCCCTGTCCCTGCCTTTCTGGACTCTCTGCCCTACATCTGCATGACCCTCCTTAACTCCCAGGAAAGGGCTTCGGCTACCCACAAACCAGTAAGACACAAATAACAACAAATGTAAATGGATCAGTCTTCCTTACTAAAAGATACACACTTTCATCTTGGTTCAAAAAAGTCCCGAACTAGGGAATGCCTGGAGCCAGAACTAGTCCGGGACAGGCTGGGACACCTGGATCACCCCACCCCCCCCCCTCACAGGCACACCAGAGGTCCCCTCCCCAGTCCCACCCTCACCAGGCCACTGCGGCTAGGCCGGCCCCCCACGGAGGAGGCCACAGAGCTGACAGAGCTGATGGAGGAACTGCTGGGACTGTGGGTCAGTGCTGAGACACCCATGGCCATACGCTTGGTCTTCTTGGCCTTGGCTGGGCTGGTGGACGGGAAGCCAATGCGGATCACCTTGTGGATGGGGGCGAAGAGGCCGAACTTGGGTGGGCACTGGAAATACCTGGGGAAGCGGGAGAGACCCACACTGCTGTCATGACCCGTGGCTCGGAGCCTTCCCTGCCTCCCCCCGCCCTTCAGAGCCCAGCAGACAGGAGTACCCTCTCAGGGCTCCGTCACCCATACCGCTAGGTGGAAGTCCTCCAGATGGATAGACAGGACTATCAGAAAGGGCACCGAGGTAAGGAGGGTCTGAGTGTCTCTGCCGTCATGAACAGCCAATGGGAATACTTGGGAAGGGTGGGAGGTGAACACTGTGTGCTAGTCCCTTTACACGAGAGTCGATCTTCATCCCCCGCCATCACCTATGATCTATGATCACAGATGAGGAAATTTAGGCTCAGAGTGGCTGAGTAACTTGCCCACGGTCGCACCGTGCTTGGCTCCCACAACTACTCAGAGGCTGCAGCCCCACTCTCAGGATTCCCTTGGACCACCCGGAACCAAATCAGCTCTCGGCCCATGGAGACTCTTGCACGGAGAAGCCGAAGCCTGAGGGTGGCACCCCGAGGTGGGGTGGGCACTGCTGCCTAAGCTGCCCCTGAATTCTGCAGGAAAGGGTGAGTCGAGACAAACATTCATCTCAAAAACAGGAAGGTGCTGGGCTTGGTGGCTCAGCCTGTAATCCCGCACTTTGGGAGGCTGGGGTGAGTGGATTGCCTGAGCCCGCGGGTTCGAGACCTGCCTGGGCAACTTGGCGAGACCTCATCTCTACAATAATTCAAAAAATCAGCCGGGTGTGGTAGCACGCGCCTGTAGTTCCAGCTACTTGGAAGGTTGAGGCGGAAGGATTGCCAGAGCCCAGCAGGTCGAGGCTGTGGTGGCCGGGAGCGGCTACTGCACTCCAGTCTGGGCGACAGAGTGAGACTCCAACTCAAAAAAATCCCCCAAAAAACAGGAAGGTAAAAATGCTACCAGACTCTCCCTCCTTTCAAAACCCTGCTGGTCAGATTCCATGGTGGACCACAAGAACCGGACCTGTTCGGCTCTGACCCACCGTGAAACTGCCACCCCACCCACCCTCTCCCACCTCTGAGTCTTGGCTCAGAGCGCCCCACCTAGCATAACCTCCTCGAGCCTCTCCCAGAAGCAAGCCTGACTTTTCTTCAAGGTCTGGCCAAGCCTGGCTTTCCCTGGAGGCTTGGCCTGTGCTGCAGCGACCAGGTCTGCTGACCTGGGCCACAGAATCCAGCCCAAGGGCGGCCCAGACACAGCCAAGGCCAGCGCTCAGCGGCCCCACCTGAGCCCACACCGTGACAGACACTGCGCCCGGCCACATCCCTCCCCAACCTCCAAGGAGCCCAGACACAGCCTCGGACCCCCTCGGCCCAGCACCCCTAGCAGTCAGCTCCTTTTCATCAGAGACGGCGTGAGACCTGAAACCACCCGTGGGGCCCGCCTTTGGCACTGTCTGGTTGTTTCGTGTGTCACCCAGGGGGACCCCTAAAAGACAGGCTCACTCTCCCTTTCGAGATCCCCTTCCCCACTGAGCCACGTGTGGTATGGGGAAAGAACACGGGGGCAGAAGGGTTTTCCCCATGCTCGCCGGTGACCATGTGACCTCGAACAATGGCCTCTCTGGCGTCCATTCCCTCATCTGTGAAATGGGATGCCAACCCCACCACCTATCTTAGTGGACTCGTGGGAGGGAGGGGAGGGAAAAGCATTTACGTCGGGGTCTACGTGCCCATCGGGGTCTACATGCTCAATGCCAGATTCCTCCAACGCCCCCTCCCCATCCCCTGCACCCGCCCCAGGTGGAAAGGAGCCCCCTCCCCTCACCCCCCCAGGAAAGACCACCATACCTGGTGCCCGCCACCGCTCCGTCGTTCTTCCCAAGGGGCTCATCCAGCTCCACGCCACACCACTCGCCCTTGGCAAAGTCTGTCTCCCCCACGTACCGCACCACACCAGTCTTCGTCCCGCCCACCTGTCGGCACACAGAGAGACTCGGGTCCAGAGGACGCCGCGGGCATGGGCAGAGAAGGCGTGGGCTCCCAGCCCAGGCTCAACCCATTCCTCCCGTCCAGCACGCAAGGGATGGGGCAGTCGGGAGGGATACACGTGAACCACTGCCTCCTAGGGCCGCGCCACGAGAGAACACAGGCTCTGGAGACAGACACACAGAGCTGCCTTCAAACTCTGCCACTGACAAGCTGTGTTAGCTTAAGCAAGTTACCTAAACTCTCTGAGCTTCAGCATTGCCATCTGTAAAAACGGCTTTTGTGAGAAGTACTATATGGACAATGTATGGAACCTACTAGAGCCTCAGTAAATGTTATCCTTAAAAATGATTTTTTTTTTTTTTTTTTTGAGTTGGAGTCTCACTCTGTCGCCCAGACTGGAGTGCAGTGGCCGCTCCCGGCCACCGCAGCCTCAACCTGCTGGGCTCCGGCGATCCTTCCGCCTCAGCCTTCCGAGTAGCCGGAACTACAGGCGCGCACTACCACGCCCGGCTGATTTTTTGATTTATTGTGGAGATGAGGTCTCGCTGCCCAGGCGGGTCTCGAACCCGCGGGCTCAGGCAATCCGCTCACCTCAGCCTCCCAAAGGCGCGGGATGACAGGCTGAGCCACTGAGCCCAGCCTTAAAAAGGATTTTAATGGTGGCTGCCAGTGGCTGGTAGAGAGGGGGAAACGGAGTTATTGTTTCAAGGGCACAGAGTTTCAGACGGAAGACGGAAAGTTCTGGAGATCTGTCACACAGCAATGTGAATATACTTAACATGACGTAACACTTAGAAATGGCTAAGACTGGGGCCGGGCTCAGTGGCTCAGCCTGTCATCCCAGCACTCTGGGAGGCTGAGGCAAGTGGATTGCCTGAGTCCATGGGTTCAAGAGCAACCCAGGCAACTTGGCGAGATCTCATCTGTACAATAAATCAAAAATTAGCCAGGCATGGTAGCACGTGCCTATAGTTCCAGCTACTTGGAAGGCTGAGGCGGAAGGATCGCCAGAGCCCAGTAGGTCAATGCTGGGGTGGCGGTGAGTATGTCACTGCATTCCAGCCTGGGCGATAGAGTGAGACCCCAACTCAAAAAAAAAAAAAAAAGGCTAAGACTGTAAATCAGCAGAGCTTTAAAAAATGGTTAAGATGGTATAGTTTATGTTATAAGATTTTTGTTACAGTTTTTAAAGATCCACAGGACAAGATGATCAAGAGCGTGAATAAGGCCGGGCTTGGTAGCTCAGCCTGTCATCCCAGCGCTTTGGGAGGCCAAGGTGAGTGGACTGCCTGAGCCCACGGGTTCAAGAGCAGCCCGGGCAACATGGCAAGACATCGTCTCTACAATAAATCAAAAACTAGCCGGGCGTGGTAGCACGCAACTGTAGTTCCGGCTACTTGGAAGGCTGAGGTGCAAAGATCACCGGAGCCCAGCAGGTGGAGGCGGCGGTGGCCGGGAGCGGCCGCTGCACTCCAGTCTGGGCGACAGAGTGAGACTCCAACTCAAAAAATAAAAAAATAAATAAATAAGAGTGTGAATATGCCTATAAAGGAAACACCTTAGACAGGGCGCGGTGGCTCGTGCCAGTAATCCCAGCACGTTGGGAGGTGGAGGTGAGAGGATTGCCTGAGCCCTCGAGTTTAAGACCAACCTGGGCAACATGGCGAGACCTCGTCTCTACAATAAATCGAAAAATTGGCCAGGCATGGTGGCACACACCTGTAGTTCCAGCTTCTTGGGAGGCTGAGGCGGAAGGATCGCCTGAGTCCAACAGGCTGAGGCTGTGAGCATACCACTGCACCCCAGCCTGGGGGGCAGAGTGAGACTCTGACTTAAAAAAAGAAAAAAAATTTAAAGTTTCTAAAACCCAAGTTATGCATACGCACGGATTAGAGTCAAGTACGTCTGAAGCCTTTTAAGGCCCCAGAAGTTCCTCTCCTCCCTCGGAACAAACACTTTTAACTGTTTAAGCAGGATCACTTGGCGTTTAGCTGAGTCTCTCTAAAAAGCACGCTTACGCTGCTACTTCTTAGTTTTTCAATTTTGGAAGACACCTACCAACCTCCCACCAAAGACAGCGAGACCCGGGGTCTCCATCACCACCAAGTCCACCCCCCACTTTCTGGCTCTTCACCCTGTCTGGGCAGTCGTATCATAATTCTGATCAGCCCTGGGCTTCCAGTACTAGGGACTCAGCACACAGCACTCACAGGTGAGTACCGCCGATTGCAGTCAGTTACTCTTCCTTCCCCCTACAGGTAATGACTGCATTTTGTGGTTGTTTGTCTAGTCTTCGTGATCTCAACACGAATTCAAGCCCCAACTTCCAGTAGTCGAAATCTCCAGCCAAGATGTTCTGAGACACTAGGAATTCCATCAAGTTCTTTTTTTGGCCTTGAGTCAGAGTCTCAATCTGCCCCCCAGGCCGGAGGACGGTGGCATGCTCAAGGCTCACTACAAACCTCCACCTCCTGAGCTCAGGTGATCCTTCCCAAGTAGGTGGAACTACAGGTACGAGCCGCCACACCTGGCTAATTATTTTGATTTTCTGTAGAGACGAGGTCTCACTATGTTGCCTAGGCTGGTCTCTTACTCCTGGGCTCCAGGGATCCTCCCACCTTGGCCTCCCAAAGTGCTGGGATTACAGGTGTGAGCCTCTGCGCCTGGTCCCACCAAGTTTTTTCTGCAGAAGTCTCTCCCAGATCCATGGGGGCCATCGGGGCAGGGCTGGCAGGGTTGGCTGCAGCATGGCCATGGGCCTGGGGCCTCCTGCCACCACTACCCAGAGGAGCCCTGTGCCTCTCCCTCAGGCTTGATCCGTTTTCTGGGTCCTGTATCGTCCTCTTTCTAGAGCACAACCTCCCACAGCTTTTCCCTTTTGAGTCAGAGCCTCATTCTGTCACCCAAGCTGCAGTGGCACAATCATGGCTCACCGCAGGCTCAACCTCCTGGGCTCAGACCATGCTCCCTCCTCTGACTCACAAGTAGCTGGGACTACAGGCGTGCACCATCACACTCAGCTAATTTTTTATTTTATTTTTTGAGTTGGCGTCTCACTTCGTCGCCCAGGCTGGAGTGCAGTGGCATGCTCACGGTCACCCCGGCGTCGACCTGCTGGGCTCCGGCGAGCTTTCCGCCTCAGCCTTCCAAGTAGCCAGAGCTACAGATACACGCTCCTTACACCCGGCTGATTTTTGATTTATCGTAGAGACAAGGTCTCACCAAGTTGCCCAGGTGGGTCTCGAACCCGCGGGCTCAGGCAATCCACTCGCCTCGGCCTCCCAAAGTGCTGGGATGACAGGCTGAGCCATTGGGCCTGGCCTAATTTTTTAAAAAATATTTTGTAGAGATGAGGTCTCACTATATTGAACTCCTGGGCTCAAGCCATCCTCCCAACTTGGCCTTCCAAAGTGCTGGGATTACAGGCATGAAGCCCCTGCACCTGGCCCCATGTTAATCATTTTAAAACGCGCAACTCAGCAGCTCTGAGTACATTCACAACCATCACCACGAATTCCGGAACCCATCATCTGAATTCTAGAACTCTGGTCACCCCAAGTCTCTGCTCGTCCCTCGGTGTCCCTGGCAACCGATAACCACGAGTCGACTTTCCGTCTCTACAGGTTTGCCTATTCCGGACTTTTCACAGAAGTGAAATCACACACTGTGTGGCTGTCAGTGCCTGGCTTCTTCCACTGAGCGTAACATCTGCAAGGCTCCTCCACATGCAGCGTGTGCCAGGACGTCATTCCTTTTTACGGCTGAATAGTCCACCGTGGACAGAACTCATGCCGTTTATCCGTTCACATGCCGACGAACCCGGGTTGCTTACTCCCTGGCCACCATGAGTAACGCTGCTATGAGCATGCATGCACGTGTTTGTGTGTGCACACTTATTTCAAGTTCAGTGCTACCCTCACCCTGGAGTGATGGCAGGGTCTATTCCCTCAGAACTTTGAGGGCTCCCTCTGTGTGTTTTAAGCTTCTGGTGTTGCTGTGGAGAAGTTCAAAGCCATTCAGAGCCCAATCCTTGATGTGACACCTGTCTTCCCACTCTAGAAGTCTGCAGCATCTTCTCTTTGTCCTAGGGTTCTGCAACTTTGCAACCAGGTGAGCCACCGCCCTAGGCTCCCATGAGCCCTTCCGATCAAGAATCCTAGGCTGGGCACGGTGGTGCTCGCCTATAATCTCAGCACTTTGGGAGGCCGAGGTGGGAGGATCGATGAGACCACAAGTTCAAGACCAGCCTGAGCAACATAATGAGACCGTCTCTCTACAAAAAAATTTTAAAATTGGCCAGGCGTGGTGACGCACACCTGTAGTCCCAGCTACTTGGGTGGCTGAGGCAGAAGGATCTCCTTGAGGCTGAGAGCCCAGAAGGTCAAGATGGCGGCGAGCTGGGATCATGCTACTGCACTCCAGCCTGGGCAACAGAGTGAGACTCTGACTCAAAAAGAAACCCTTGTCAATCCTGCAGAATGTTCAAAGGTTACTTATCTGATCCCCTTTCCTCTGTCCTCTGTCTGCAACCACAATCATTCATTCCCAAGTTGGACCTGCTGGACACATTCTCTTTTCTCTCCCGTTTCCATCTGTCTTTTTCTTCCAGTTCCTGAAATATTTTCTTAACTTTATCTCCTAACACTTCTGCGGCGTTTCTTATTTCTGTGATCATATTTTTCACTTCCCAGAGCTGTTTGGCTCACGGAATATTTATATCCGTATGCATATTCATATTCATGAATATTCATGCTCATCTTTCAGTGGCATTTTGCTCATAGGTGATGCCTGTGTTATCCTCCCGTATTTCTCAGCCATCCAGTAACTGTCCCCAGAAAAGGTTCTTGTAAACGCTGCCGTAGAGGACAGAGACTTGGCGGCCAGTGCCCAGGGAGCTAACGAAGAAGCTGGGGTAGAGGAAGGTCTCACGCTTCAGAACAGAAATGTTCACTTCGTCCTCCTCCCTGGGATCCCCCCATCCAAGGATTCTCCGTGATCCTCTCCAGAGACGAAGTGTCCATCCCAGACATCAGCTGGAGGAAGAGCCATGGACAAAAGCACATGGGGCGGGGATGATTTTTTTTTTTTTTTGGTAGGGCGAGGAAAGGGTCTTGCTCTGTTGCCCAGGTTGGAGTACAGTGGCTCAGCCATAGCTCACTGCGGCCTTGCCTCCTGGGCTGAAGTGATCCTCTCACCTCAGCCTCCCAAGCAGCTGGGACTACAGCTGTAGAACGCCACACCCAGGTCATTTTTGTTTTTTTTTCTAGCCAGGGTCTTGCTATATTGCCCAGGTTGGCCTCAAACTCCTGGCTTCAAGCAACCCTTTTGCCTCAGCCTCCCAATGTGCTAGGAACACAGGTGTGAGCTACTGCACCCAGCCAACTCTCCCGCACCTGGCCCCAGAGGTAGTTCCATTTCCAGAGGCCACTGTGGCCCTGAGGCTCTGGGATTCTGAGATGAATACTGACGGCTCTTCCTCCCCTCCTGTGGCTCTGAATCTGGCCGCAGGAGATTTCCAGCTTTGCTGCTGCAGTTTCCTCTTCTGCCTTCTTTGTCCTTGAGGGCTTAAAACACTGTGTGGAGTCAGGATGGACTGAAAACAATGTGTACATGTATCTGAACCTAAATACCACTCTTTTTCTTTTTTTTTTTAAGTTGGAGTCTCACTCTGTCGCCCAGACTAGAGTGTAGTGGCCGCTGGGCTCCGGCGATCCTTCTGCCTCCGCCTTCCGAGTAGCCGGAATTACAGATGCGCGCTACCACGCCCGGCTGATTTTTTTATTTATTGTAGAGATGAGGTCTCGCTGCCCAGGCGGGTCTCGAACCCGCGGGCTCAGGCAATCCACTCACCTCGGCCTCCCAAAGGTGCGGGATTACAGGCTGAGCCACCGAGCCCAGCTCTTTTTTTTTTGTTTGTTTTTGTTTTTGAGTTGGAGTCTCACTCCTTCGCCCCGACTGGAGTGCAGTGTCCGCTCCCGGCCACCGCAGCCTCAACCTGCTGGGCTCCGGCGATCCTTCCGCCTCAGCCTTCCGAGTAGCCAGAATTACAGGCGCGCGCTACCACGCCCGGCTGATTTTTTGATTTATTGTAGAGATGAGGTCTCGCTGCCCAGGTGGGTCTCGAACCCGCGAGCTCAGGCAATCCACTCACCTCAGCCTCCCAAAGGCGCGGGATTACAGGCTGAGCCACCGAGCCCGGCTATATACGACTTTCTAAGCGTTACTTTCTCCTGACACTGCAAGGACGTCTCCGATGTGCCTGAAGGAACCGGTTTCCGAAGTAAAACAAGCTCCATTCTGCCGTCTCTTAAGGACCTACTATGTGCCAGGCACATAAAAGAGACGCATTCCAAACCTCACAACTCTATGAGGTGGGTACTCTTACCCCATTCGTGGAAGTAGAGACTGAGGTTCAGAGTAGTCGGTGAGCGGAAGAGCCAGGCGGGCCTCCCCTTACTACACTCTGCTGCCTTCTCAATCCCAGATGGGGCCCCATCCTCCGGGGTCTCCTTCCCCCGAGCAAGCCGGGGTCGGGGGATCTCTGGCCCTCAGGCGGGGCTGCCTTCTCGGGCCCCCACTCTGGTACCAGGTCTCAACCGCCCTCTCTACACAGTCAGTCTCGGTTCCTGCTGCTCCCTGATTCCACCCTGGAATGCCCTTTCTCTTCCTCAGCCTAAATCCCATGCTGGTGGTCGCCAGGCTAGCTCCCGAGACTACCCCGCCAGGCCACGCTGCCTCTGAAGCCAGCTCCCCTAAACACACGCAGACAGACAGACCCACTTCCCAGAGGGACCTTCCGGAGTGGCCCACACCTTGGGCTCCTGGGACGGATACCCAGCACCTCTCCAGGCTCAGGGCAGCTGGGTAGCCAGGAGCCCCCGTGCTCTCTGGGCCTGGAAGGTACCCAGGACCCCAGGGGATGGCAGGCCTCCCCGGGCAGAAGGAAATGGAGAAGAGGCCTGGGGTGCCAGAGTCCTACCAGGCTGGGGCCATCGGGCCTGGATCCTGTCTCAGCTCTGCCAGGTGTATTCCAAAAGGCTGTGCGACCTTGGTCAAGTCACTTCACCTCTCTGTTCCCCAGACACTCAGGGCCTTTGGCTCACCCAGAGCAAAAGTTTTTAAAAGCTTCCAGGCTAAGCCGGGCTCGGTGGCTCAGCCTGTAATCCAGTGCTTTTGGGAGGCTGAGGTGAGTGGATTGCCTGAGCCCGCGGGTTCGAGACCCGCCTGGGCAGCGAGACCTCATCTCTACAATAAATCAAAAATCAGCCAGGCGTGGTAGCGCATGCCTGTAATTCCGGCTACTCGGAAGGCTGAGGTGGAAGGTTTGCCAGAGCCCAGTGGGTGGAGGCTGCGGTGGCTGGGAGCGGCTGCTGCACTCCAGTCTGGGTGATGGAGTGAAACTCCAACTCAAAAAAAAAAAAAAAAACCCAAAAACAAACAAACAAAAAGGCTCCAGGCTAAGCTTTGAGTGCCCTGAGGGGTGGGGAAGGGTGGGGATGAGGTTGCCAGAAATTGGGCCGAACAGTGATCACTGCGGGAGGAATTTTGGGTGCCCAGGGCCGTCACTGCTGAAGAGTGAATAAAGGAATAGCCGATCAACCCCTTGCTGTTTGGCCCTGGAGGGCCAATTTCCAGGGCTGAGCTCAGTTTCCTCATCTGTAAAATGGGGACAACGCCCCCCTTGCAAGTGTCAGGGAGGAGGAAGAAAAGCTGGGGGCCGCAGGGCTCGGTGGCTCAGCCTGCCATCCCAGCACTTTGGGAGGCCGAGGCGAGTGGATGGCCTGAGCCCGCGGGTTCGAGACCCGCCTGGGCAACTTGGCGAGACCTCATCTCTACAATAAATCAAAATGAGCCGGGCGTGGTAGCACGTGCCTGTAATTCCAGCTACTCGGAAGGCGGAGGCGGAAGGATCGCCGGAGCCCAGCAGGTCGAGGCTGCGGTGGCCGGGAGCGGCCACTGCACTCCAGTCTGGGCGACAGAGTGAGACTCCGACTCAAAAAACAAAAACAAAAACAAAAAACAAAAAGAAAGGCTGAGGGCCAGAAAGGACAAAGGGATAAAGATGGGACAACCAGCCTTGGACCCCAGTTCAGCCATTTCCACTCTAGGTGCTGTGGGAAAGCCAGATCTCAGTTCTCAGCCTGTAAAAAGGGATAAGGAGGGCCAGACGTGGTGACTTCACACCTGTAGTCCCAGCACTTTGGGAGGCTGAGGTGAGAGGATCCCTTGAGGCTAGGAGTTCGAGACCTGCCTGGACAACATAGCTAGACCCTGTTTCTTTAAAAAAAAACAACCACAGGCCGGGATTGGTGGCTCAGTCTGTAATCCCGCGCTTTGGGAGGCCGAGGCGAGTGGATTGCCTGAGCCCACGGGTTTGAGAGCTGCCTGGGCAACTTGGTGAGACTCATCTCTACAATAAATCAAAAATTAGCCAGGCCTGGTAGCGTGCGCCTGTAGTTCCAGCTACTGGAAGGCGGAGGCAGAAGGATCGCCGGAGCCCAGCAGGTCGAGGCTGCGGTGGCTGGGAGCGGCCACTACGCTCCAGTCTGGGCGACAGAGTGAGACTCCAACTCAAAAAAACCAAAAGACAAAACAATAAACAACCACACAAACAAACAAAAACCAAAACACCAAAAAAATCTCTGCAACTTCTTCTTTGCAAGCAAATGTGAGAACCTGCAGTGAATCCACACAGCCCAGAGCAGCTAACTCCAACTACACTTCAAACACTGACCCAAAAATTCTGCCAATTTTGCACAGACAAACACTTGACAAAACTCTCCATAGATACGCAAAACAAGGAGTCATATATTTTGTCTCCAGGTCTCCCGCCTGCTTTCCCAGAGGTGCCTCCAGGGCTGCTGTGAAGGGGAGATGGGAATCCACCTTTCTTTTTTTTTTTTTTGAGTTGGAGTCTCAGTCTGTCATCCAGACTGGAGTGCGGTGGCTGTTCCCGGCCACCGCAGCCTCGACCTGCTGGGCTCCGGCGATCCTTCCGCCTCAGCCTTCCAAATAGCTGGAACTACAGGTGCGCGCCACCACACCCAGCTAGTTTTTTGATTTTATTGTAGAGACGAGGTCTCACCAAGTTGCCCAGGTGGGTCTTGAACCCGCGGGCTCAGGCAATCTACTCATCTCGACTTCCCAATGCATGGAATTACAGGCTGAGCCACCGAGTCCGGTTACTTTTTATTTTTTAAACTTATTGTAGAAATGAGGTCTCACCAAGTTGCCCAGGTTGGTCTCGAACCCATGGGCTCAGGCAATCCTCTCACCTCGGCCTCCCCCAAAGTGCTGGGATGACAGGCATGAGCCACCACGCCTGGCTGGGAATCTGCATTAAAGATCCAGGTACAGGATGCTGTTCTCGGCCAGCTGGTCAACCAAAGGAAGCCAAGGATATGAAGGCCACCGCAAGCCGCTGCAGGAGTCCAGGGAGGCTGCCTGGGGACCCCCACCGTGCCTGGGATTCCCCTGGCTGAGCGCAACGTCCACCCTTCACTGGCTTCAAAGTCAACAACAGCAAACACCTCCATGGAACGTACTCAGGACCACGTGCCTTCCAAGCACGTTCCACACAAGGCAGGCGAACCAGAGTCCCACTTTGCAGACGAGGAAACCAGGCACAGGGGATCAAAAGCTTGGCCACGGGTATTCAGCTAGCACACGGACCTCAGGGATTGTTTCATTTATTTATATTCTTCAAAAAAGGAGACAGGATCTCGCTGTGTCACTCAGGCTGGAGTATAGTGGCATCATCTTGGCTCACTGCAGCCTCGACTTCCTGGGCTCAAGCGATCCTTCCACCTCAGCCTTCCAAGTCGCTGAGACTACAGGCATGTGCCATCAAGCCCGGCTAATTTTTTTTGTTTTTATTTTATTTTTACTCTTTGTAGAGACAGGGTCTCACCCTGTTGCCCAGGCTGGTCTCAAACTCCTGGCTTCAAGCTATCTTCTCACCCCTGCTTCCCAGAGGGCTGAAATTATAGGTATGAACCACCACGCCTGGCCTCATGGGGGTAGTTTTGAGGCCCAAATGAAGCCAGGATCCAGAAGGGGCTCTGTAGACCAACAAAGGGGGTATCCACCTAAACGCTATTCACACTCTTCAACCCAGGCCAGCAGCCACGGAACAGAGCTCAGACACCAGGCCTTTTCCCTGTCCTAGAAGGGCCCTAGCGATGAGTTCACTGGATCCTCTGATTTGTAAACTTTGTAAAGTTTACGACGATGTTTCTTGGTATTGTTTTTCCTAAAGAGTACCCTATCCTCATACTGCTTAAGTTCAGGCCTCTACATTCACTCATGTCCAGGATAATTTTTTTTTTTTTTTTGAGTTGGAGTCTCACTCTGTCGCCCAGACTGGAGTGCAGTGGCCGCTCCCGGCCACCACAGCCTTGACCTGCTGGGCTCCGGCGATCCTTCCGCCTCAGCCTTCCAAGTAGCCGGAATTACAGGCATGCGCTACCACGCCCGGCTGATTTTTTTTTTTTTTAATTGTAGAGATGAGGTCTCACCAAGTTGCCCAGGCGGGTCTGGAACCCACGAGCTCAGGCAATCCACTCACCTCAGCCTCCCAAAGTGTTGGGATTACAGGCTGAGCCACCGAGCCCTGCCCAGGATAATTGTTTAAAGGGGAGAGGGTAGGGACAGGAAGGTGACGTGCCAGGTGTTTACAGCAGGCACAAGGGAAAAGCAGCCAGTTCCAGGGTTGGCCGGGCCAGCCGGGCCCTGGCAGTGAATGGCTGACCAGGACAGAGGGCAGGGCAGGGCGGGCCAGGGCCTGTAGGGTTCCATCCTCGAAGAACAGACAAACTCCCATCCAGATTCCTCTCCTCCTCCCCACCCAGAGCCCAAGGACCACCCAGGTGAGCAAATAAAGGAACAAATGGCCCACTGCCCCCTGGTGACCCCGGGGGGCCAACTTCCAGGGTTGAGACCCATCCCCTCATCTGTAAAATGAGCACAATATCCTCTGGCAAGACTGCCGGTGCGGAAAGTGCTGGCCCAGTGCCCAGTGAAGGACACGCCCCCAAGAAAGCAATGTTTCTTCAACTGGAGGATGCAGCCTACTAGTGGGCTGGGAAGTCAGGGTGGCCCAGCCCCCTCACTGCTGCCAACCTGCTGACAGGCTAGGGTCTGCAGACATTTGCAGAGCAGTGGCAGTGCCCGCTTGGAGCCAACTTGAGTGCCCCCGCCAAGTCTGGCTTTTGGGCATCAGATACCCTGAGACAATGGAGAAGTTTCTACCCCCCAAAGGGGAAGCAGTTGCAAGCAGAGTTCCAGGCAGGATCCAAGTGGGGCCAAACCTCCTGCTCCCACCCAAGGACCCATCAGGGCCACAACCCCCCAGAGCCCCCATGTCTCACCCCAGCAGGGCCGCAGACCCAGCCCAGGGCACTCCCGTGACACTGGTCAGGCCTTGCCAGCCACAGTCCCTCGGAGACAACAATGAATTCCCACGTCCACCCGCTCTCTTAACGCTTCCAACGGAAGCTTCATAAGGGTGCCATGCCATGGCCCCTGTGTAGAACACGGTTGAGGAATGAATGAATGAATGAATGAACACACACACACAGACGAGGCTCAGTAGGTGACTCGCCCATCACACAGCTAGTGGGTAGCAGAGAAGGGCACAGACCTGGGTCTGACGTCCCAGCAATACCACGACCAGCAGGTGCCCTTGGACCCGGACATCCCCAAGGACAGCTCAGTGACACTTAAGCCACCTGCCTGGGCCCTGCTGGCTGGGGTGGCTTCTGGGAGCCACGGTGGGGAGAGCGGAGTGATGGCCTCAACGTGAGCTTCCTGGCCGAGGCGGGGCAGGACACCAGGGGTCCAGCCCCTCCCTGGGCACTGCCAACTCAGCTCCACTCTCGACCCTCCACCCTCCCCCGTCACTGGGCAGCTGGCATGACATCCTTCATCGCGAACCTGTCCTGTGTCTCAGGCCTAAGACCCAGTTCCACTCCAGGCGTGGACCGCGCGGGGAAGCCCAGGGCAGCCTCTGGGGCGTAATCCTGCCCGGCCACCACCCACGACCCGCTCGGCCTCCCTGCTTTCCTCTGCCTCTTCGTCTCTCTGGCCACAGGTCTGCCTTGCTGATGCTCCAGCCCCACTCCCGCCAGGCCGCCCTCCCAGCTCAGCCCTCCCGCCCGTCCTCGGGGCAGCCCCCCACCAGGCCCGGCCTCCACGACAGGCCCTGAGGACACTGCGGCTTTCAGTGAAGTCTGCAGGGAGACGCTGATGTCCACAGCCACAGGGCTGGTGGTGCTGCTCCCTCGCAGGCTGGAGGTTCTGAAGGACACAGGCTACGCCGGGCCCCGCCCACCACCAGATCACCCAGTTCTGGCCAGGGGAAGCGGGCTGGCACACCGGCCCCTGGAGTGGGCCGAGACCCCACCCTCACCAGGGCAGGGAGGCACCCCCAACTTGGTGAACGGAGGGCAGGCTGGTGGGAACCCTGGTTCTGCTGTCACCTCAGACAAATTAAACTTCTCTGAGCCTCCGTTTCTCCATCCATAAAGTGGGGATGATAAAACCATGACCTGAGCCGGGCTCAGTGGCTCAGCCTGTAATCCCGCACCTTTGGGAGGCTGAGGTGAGCGGATTGCCTGAGCCTGTGGGTTCGAGACCCGCCTGGGCAGCCAGACCTCATCTCTACAATAAATCAAAAAGTCAGCCGGGCGTGGTAGCGCACGCCTGTAGTTCCATCTACTTGGAAGGCTGAGGTGGAAGGATCGCCAGAGCCCATCAAGTCGAGGCTGCGGTGGCCGGGAGCGGCCACTGCACGCCAGTCTGGGCGACCGAGTGAGACTCCAACTCAGAAAAAAACAAAAAAATTGCCATTTTACAGCCAGGAAGACTGAGGCCCAGAGAGGATCAGATACTCGCCCAGGGTCCCACAGCAAAAGTCTCCGAGCCCACATTTCCTGGCTCTCTCGTCGCCCTGTGTGGTTTTGATGAGGAGCGTGTCCCCATCTGGGCCCTGTCCTGTCCCCGATTGGTGCCCTCCCTGCCCAGTCCCCAGGGTCCCCCTTGCCCGTGCCGAGGCAGAGGCTGAGGAGAGAAGGGCGGCTGGGCCCAGAGCCCCACGCCCCGCACTCACCAGCACGCGGTCTCCCAGGCGCAGGTCCTTGTCGCCCCGCTTCACGGAGCCGCTGTCCGAGAGGTTGGAGCCCGACTCGTTGCCGGTCTTGACAGAGCTGTTGAGGACACTCTCCCGCAGCGGGATCACACGGCTGGTCAGCGGCGGCGTGGCCGTGCCCGAGTGCAGCGACAGGTTCTGCGCGGTCAGCGACTCCACCGAGTGGGCGTCGCTGCCCGAGCCCTCGGCCGCCGGCTGCCGGGTGAGCTTGGAGGGCCGCGTGAAGATGCCCTGCAGGGCCGGGCACTCGAAGTAGCGCACGCCGCCGACCGCGCCGTCGTTCTTGCCCACTGGCTCGTCCAGCACCACGCCCGCCCACTGGCCGGGCGCGAACTGCGTCTCCCCCAGGTACTGCACCACGCCGGGCTTCACGCCGTTCACCCACACCCGCTCGCCCACCACGAAGTCCCCCAGGAAGTCATCGCCCACCTCGGCCGCCTTCGGGCCCGGCTTCTCGGGGGCGGTGGCCCCAGCCGGGGAGGAGGAGGGGCCCGACGCCTGCTTGTGCAGGGGGGAACCTAGGGGAGAGGGAGAGAGGCAGGTGTCAGGGCCGGCGTGGGACCCCGGGCCCTCGGTGGCCCCAGGAGCACCGTCGGGGCTGGAAGCGCCTGACAGGGAAACCAAGGAGGCGTGACTGGCAGTGCGGCCCTGGGCAGGTCGTCCCCAGGTTTTTCCCTCCTGCTCCGGCCCCTCTGGAAGGTTCTCAGCGAGGTGCTTTCTCAGAAGCATCGGCTTTCCAAGATCACTCGAAGCCCTCATGCTCGAGGCTCGCAAGTCACTGCCTCCCTACCCGGTGGGCTCAGGCCTCAGATGTGGACCCGAGACTAGCCTGGCCCCTCTGTGGGACCCAGATGTGATGCGGGTGGTCTCTGGGATCCCCACCCTCGCTCGCTCCAAGACAGCTCCAGGCCTTGCGAGAGGCTCTCAGCCTGTTCCCCGACCGCCTGGGAGGGACACAGACACAGAGGTCCCGCAGCAGGGAAGGCGCCAGGAGAGCCCGTTCACTCCCCCCAGAGCCTCCCTCTCCCTTCCCCAAGCTGCGGCAGAGCTACAGACTCAGGAAAATGGGTGCAAGCGGCCAGCAAGACACAGCCCTCGCCCTCAGGCCCCTCATCCTGTCCCTCCTCCTAAGAAGAGACTCTGATGGTCAGAAAGTCAAGGGCCCTGCCCAAGGCCACACGGCGGAAGTGGGACTCAAACCCAGCGAGAGGTCTGGGCCCTGCCGAGCTGCAGACACAGAAGAAGGGAAGTCATTTTGTTCAAGGTTTCTCAAAAACAACAAAGCAGGGCCGGAACCCGCCGTGCCCCACGTGCGTCTGGCTCGCGGCTCGACTGCGCCACGTGGATCCTGAGCCCCACGTGGCGCCTCCTGGGCCCACCCATCTGCCCTTGCAACCCCCTCCCCTTCCTGCCGCCCACCCATCTCAAGGTCTTAAGGCTGCACCTCCTCCTGCCAGACCCAGAACCTTCCGCCCCAGAGGCCGAAGGGCCTGTGAAACTCCACGGGGCGCCACCCCGCCACGCCCCACTCAGAGCCGCCTGCTTCTGGTCCTTTCCACAGGCAGCCAGCGAGGGGGGCCCGGCCGGACAGGTCTCACCCAGCCAGTGCCCTTCGGGGCTTGGAGCAGCTCTCTCGAGCACAGAGCTCCATGGATGGTCAAGCACAGAGCCCCCTGGGGCACTGGCAGTGGTGGTGAGAGCATGTGGCCACCCAGGGCCTGGGAGGTCCTGATCAGGGGAAAGCAACCTCCTGTTTGTGAGCTGAACTCCTGGGAGGTCAAGGACCTCTGTGGCTAAACTCTGTTGACATACGGTAATCACACGCTTTCACGGAGGCTCTGCGCCGAGAGCCTGACACCCAGCGGCTCATTCGATCCCCACCTGCCCTCATCTGATGGATAGGGAAACTGAGGCTCAAGAGACATCAGGTGCTGCACCAGGGTTCCCAATTAGTAGGTCTCCGGCTCTCGGGGCAAGACACTCCTACTGACCCGACAAGCATGTTCCAAACAACCGCCATGCCAAGCCCCTAGTACAGGCAACCCAAATCTCAGAATCCTCCAAAGGAACCAGCTTCCCAGAATCTGGGAAAACCCCACAGCTCCCTACAAGCAGGGAACAAGTTCAACTTTGAGGTTGGGTGACCTCCAAGGCGCTTCTCCCTCCGGTTCCTCCCAGTCCTGTGCTACCCTCCCTGCATGCACCTGGGAGGTTAATCCATGCCTGGAAGCCTTGGTCTCGTCTTCTGTACCTTGGTCATAGGGTTGATCTCAGAAGACAAACGTAAAGCACTTGAAATAGTGCCTGGCTCATAGAAGGGAAGAGAAAAAGCTGACTATTATTGTCATCTTGATGAGAATATATATACAATTATATATATATACATATATATATAAAGTGAATTTTGTTTTAGAGATATGGTCTCTGTTGCTCAGGCTGGAGTGCAGTGGTGCGATCATAGCTCAACTTCCCAGGCTCACATGACCCTTCCCCCTCAGCCTCCCAACCAGCTGACACAACAGGTGCACAACACCAGGCCCGGGTAATTTTTTTCATTTATAGAAACAGAGTCTCACTATGTTGCCCAGGCTGGTCTCAAACTCCGGGTCCCAAGTGACCTTCCTGCCTCGGTCTCCCAAAGTGCTGGGATTACAGGCATGAGCCACTGCGCCCAGCCTTGATAAGAATGATTTATAGCCGGGCTCGGTGGCTCAGCCTGTAATCCCACGCTTTTGGGAGGCTGAGGTAAGTGGACTGCCTGAGCCCACGGGTTCGAGACCCGCCTGGGCAACTTGGCGAGACCTCATGTCTACAATAAATCAAAAATTAGCCGGGCGTGGTAGCGCGCACCTGTAGTTCCAGCTGCTTGGAAGGCTGAGGCGGAAGGATGGCCGGAGCCCAGCAGGTCAAGGCTGTGGTGGCAGGGAACGGCCACTGTACTCCAGTCTGGGCAACAGAGTGAGACTCCAACTCAAAAAAAAAAAAAAAAGAACGATTTATAGCCGGGCTCGGTGGCTCAGCCTGTAATCCTGCGCCTTGGGAGGCCGAGGTGAGTGGATTGCCTAAGCCCGCGGGTTCGAGACCCACCTGGGCAACTTGGTGGGTATTGTAGAGACCTCATCTCTACAATAAATCAAAAACTAGCCGGGCGTGGTAGCGCACGCCTGTAGTTCCAGCTACTGGGAAGGCTGAGGCGGAAGGATCGCCAGAGCCCAGCAGGTGGAGGCTGCGGTGGCCGGGAGCAGCCACTACGCTCCAGTCTGGGCAACAGAGTGAGACTCCAACTCAAAAAAAAAAAGCAAAAGTAAATATTACTCAGATGCTGGCAAGAGTGATTACCTTAACAAAAAAAAAATTTAAAAACACAGGCCCAGGAGTTGGAAGAAGGGCTTCCAGCAGGCTCTATTAACTTGGGCAAGCCGTTCCACCTCTCATTAAAATGAGGGGAGTGGGTGGCCCCTGCACATCCGGCTCTCACTGACCTCATCATGCGTGTTCCCTGCACCTGGGCTGAGCTTCTGGTCCCGACGTAGGACAATCTCGTAATGCAAGCAGCTTCCGTGGGATCGTGCCAGTAACAGGAAATGGGAACACACACACATCCTGTCTCTCTCTCTCTCTCTGTCACACACACACACACACACACACACACACACACACACACACAGAGCAGCCCTCGGTGGCTCTCTCACCTCCACCCTCCTCACCAGGTCAGTCGGTCCCTTCTTTAGGAAAAGCCGCTCTGATGGCAGCCACAGGAGGAAAAGGAAGCTACCGGCTTCCTCATCACACTGCCCAAGGAGTCTGCAGGTCCCGTCACTGTCAACACCATGGTTGCTGTTATTAAAATAGCAGCTGAGGCTGGGTGCGGTGGCTCATGCCTGTGATCCCAGCACTTTAGGAGGCCAAGACAGGAGGATTGCTTGATCCCAGGAGTTCGAGACCAGCTTAGGCAACATAGCAAGATCCTATCTCTACAAAGTTTTAAAAAATTTAGCCAGAGGCCAGGCTCGGTGGCTCAGCCTTCTCGCCTTCATCCCAGCACTTTGGGAGGACGAGGTGAGTGGATTGCCTGAGCCCGCGGGTTCAAAACCAGCCCGGACAACCTGGCAAGCCCTCATCTCTACAATAAATCAAAAATTAGCCGGGCATGATAGCGCGTGCCTGTAATTCCAGCTACTTGGAAGGATGAGGCGGGAGGATCGCCGGAGCCCAGCAGGTCGACACTGGGGTGGCCATGAGCGTGCCACACTGCACTCCAGCCTAGGTGACAGAGTGAGACGCCAACTCAAAAAAAAAAAATTTAGCCAGGTATGAAGGCACATGCCTGGTGTCCCAGCTACTCAGGAAGTTTGAGGCAGGAGGGTCGCCTGAGCCTAAGAGTTCAGGGCTGCACTGAGCTATGATCATGCCACTGCACTCTAGCCTGGGCAACACAGTGAGACCGCGACTCAAAAAACAAACAAAATAGCAGCTGCATTGATAAACTGCCAACTGCCTGCCCCCATTATGTTCTTAGCTCGCATATTAGAAAACGGAGGACAAGGAACTTGCCCGAGTCATCCAGGCTAAGTGGGCCCAGCCGGTCCGGCTCGAGCCCTCTCGTAAGAACACACCCTTCGCATACCCATTTCTAGAGCACCTTCCAGGTAGCAGGGCTCCGTGAGGGCTCTGCATCTACCTGTCCCCCCTGCTCAGAGCACCGAGAAGCATTCCCAGGTCCAGGAGGACCCAGCATGGCCATTCTCAGTGACGAGCTCCCTGTGCAGCTGTCCTCCCCAGCTGTCCTGGCCTGGATGAGCCCTCAGGTAATCTCCCCCCGCCCCCGCCCCTCCCAGGGGTCACAGGCCCAGGGACCAGTTGTTTCAACAGCTGCGAAAATCCAAGTCAGGGGCCTGGGGCAGTCACATGTGGGTACTTCCTTGCATTTTTTCTCTTCGCAGTAGTACCCTCCGCCCAGCAAAGCCCCCAGCAAATTCCCCACCCACATGGGGACGTTTTCAGCTGCCTGGAGATGTTTCAGAAAACACAAGGAAACCCCTGTCCTTCCAGGGAGACGTGAGCAACACCGGGCCAAGCCCCTTCCCACATCTGTGCCTCCGTTTCCCCATAAGACAAAAAGGCTGGGTCAGAAATAGCTAAGGAAGGTCCAGCACTGACCTTCCACCTGTCTGGCCTCCTCTCTCAGGGGAGCTAGCATGTGTCCAAGACCTGGCGGGTAGGCTGGCTTCCTCGGTCCACACCCTCACAGGCCAGCCTAAGGCAGGCTTGTCAGGAGCTCCCTGGAGGCAGGCCTGGGCCTAATCCCCCTCCAAGTTCCCCATCAAACCCCCAAGAAGGCAAAAGGCAGCTGCTGACTCCCAGCGAGCCCAGAGACGCAGGTTCCAACCTCAAGGGGCAGTAAATTCCTTCTCTTGACAGCGGTTCCCCCCCAGATGAGAGGCACAAAGGAATCGACTGTGGGTTTCAAGTTCAAAGCAGAACTCCCAGTCCTTGGGGAGGTCAGTGCAGAACTGCTTGAGCCCAGGAGTTCAAGACCAGCCTGGGCAACATAGCAAGAAAAAGCTACAAAAAAAATCCAAAAATTATCCAGGCATGGTGGGGCGTGCCTGTCATAGCAGTTATTCGGGAGGCTGAGATGAGAGGATCACTTGGGTGAGTCTAGAAGATCGAGGCTACGGTGAGCCAGGATCGGACCACGCTACTACATTCCAGCCTGGGAGATGGAGTGAGACCTTGTCTCAAAAAAATAATAACTAAAAAAATAAATAAATTATAAATTCACACAACCTGGTTTTTTTGTGGTTTTCTTTTTTGAGTCGGAGTCTCACTCCGTCGCCCAGACTGGAGTGCAGCGGCTGCTCCCAGCCACCGCAGCCTCGACCCGCTGGGCTCCGGCCATCCTTCCGCCTCAGCCTTCCGAGTACCTGGGACTACAGGCGCGCGCTATCACGCCCGGCTAATTTTTTTTTTTATTTATTGCAGAGATGAGGTCTTGCCAAGTTGCTCAGGCAGGTCTCGAACCCACGGGCTCAGGCAATCCACTCACCTCAGCCTCCCAAAGGCGCGGGATGACAGGCTGAGCCACCGAGCCCAGCTACAACCTGGCTTTTAAAACATGGCTGTGCTTAACACCTGGCCGGCAAAACTGCCGTCCATTTTACACTGGTTCTTGCGAGCTGGCCTGAGCCAGACCCACAGACCAGTGGTCCCATCCCAGCCCCACCCTGGACTGGTGGCCCATCTAAATTCTCTACAGCCCCATAAATGAGACAGGAAGAGGAGGCAGAAAAAAATATTCTTACCCAGTCAGTAGCTAGGGACTCCTGACCTCACGGTACCCCTCCAATCTAACCCACTCCTGTGGCTCTAGTTACTACTGTCTATATGTTACCACATTTCTTCTTTAAGACGCCAAGAGGCCAGGCATGGTGGCTCACGCCTGTAATCACGCACTTTGGGAGGCCAAGGTAGGACGGCTTGGGCCCAGGAGTTCAAGACCAGCCTGGGCAACACAGTGAGACCTTGTCTCCATAATAAATCAAAAATTAGCTGGCTGTGGTGGCATGTGCCTGTCGTCTCCGCCACCTGGGGGGCTGAGGTGGGAGGATGGCCTGAGCCCAGGAGGTCGAGGCCGCGGTGAGCCACGATCATGCCACAGCACTTACGCCTGGGCAATAGAGTAAGACCCCAAGTCAAACAGAAGTTAAAGAAATAAAAAATATAGCCGGGCTCGGTGGCTGAGCCTATAATCCCGCGCCTTTGGGAGGCTGAGGTGTGTGGATTGTCTGAGCCCGCGGGTTTGAGACCCGCCTGGGCAGCGAGACCTCATCTCCACAATAAATCAAAAAAATCAGCCGGGCGTGGTAGCGTGCGCCTGTAGTTCCGGCTACTTGGAAGGCTGAGGCGGAAGGATTGCCGGAGCCCAGCAGGTCGAGTCTGCGGTGGCTGGGAGCGGCCACTGCACTCCAGTCTGGGCGACCGAGCGAGACCCCAACTCAAAATTAAAAAAAAAAAAAAAAAAAACATGAATTAACTCGCGAAAGACCCAAAGGACACAGGAAGATGAAGCATGAAGCTGGTCCCCCACTGCCTTCTCCGGTCCAGATCACTTGCCCTGGGCATCCCCTAGGACCTCACGTGCAATCCCCTGAACCCAGGCAGCCCCACCCTCAGTCCCTGCAAAAGCTCCTCCTCTGTCTCCCACCTGGCGGTGGGCCCCACCATCCAGCCACAGGCTCAGGCAGCCACGCCCCATTGCTCCGCCCGCTTCGTCCCCCCCTCAATCTAGCGGCTCTCCAAGACCTATAGCAATTCCACAGAAGAGACCTCTCCCGAGTCCACATCACCCTCTCGGGGCTCAAAGGCCCCACTGAAGATTTCACATCTTGCCAGCAGGCAGATTCCAGAAGGGTCTCCCAGCCTCACCCAGCTACCCCACCTCCGCAGCCATCAGAATGCAACCCCTGCCCCTTCACCATGGCCCCCAACGCATTTTTTTATTTTTTTGAGTGGGAGCCTCACTCCGTTACCCAGGCTGGCACGCTCACAGCCACCCTAGGGTCGACCTGCTGGGATCCAGCGATCCTTCCGCCTCAGTCTTCCAAGTAGCCAGAACTACAGGCGCGCTACCACATCTGGCTAATTTTTGATTTGTTGTAGAGATGAGGTCTCTCCAAGTTGCCCGGGCTGGTCTCGAACCCATGAGCTCAGGCAATCCATGTGCCTCGGCCTCCCAAAGTGTGGGGATGACAGGCTGAGCCGCCGAGCCCAGCCCCTCTTGAAACAGGGATCACTTTTTATGTTAACCTTTGGCTTTTATAATGAGCCCATGTCACGAAAGTAATAAAACAAATAAAGTGTAATAGAGATGAAATATAATATTTTCAAAAGAAAAAAATAAAACAGACAATGCACTCTTTGGCCCATTTCCCAAGGAAATAATTTGGAAAGAAACTGACTCACTGTCCTGTCCTTCACAATGACAAGAACCTGGATCTTGGTGCCCCCGGGTAGGGGAGTGGTTACATAGACGAGGGTCAAGTCATTCAGCTTCCTAAGCAGTCTTTGCAGATGATTTTTCCAGGTTGTTGGGAAAGCATTTATAACACGATGCTTGGTGGGCAAGCAGAGTGCACTGATGCCCCCACGTCCAGGTCAGGGCACAGACGCCCGGGGGTGAGGGGAGGGGAACAGGGACCAGGAGAAAAAGGAACCAGTGAAGAAAAACCAAGAGGAGCCTTGCAGGGACTCCAAATGACTTCATCATGAGCTGAGGAGTGTGGTGAGCTCAGCCTTCTGCCTCATGGACTCGGAGGGAACAAAAGGCATCCTCTGGTAGGACCTGGTCCCTCGAGGAGACAGTCACCTCCCCCAAATGTTCCACAGAATGTGTGACTAGGTATACAGAAAAAACTGAACTTCCATGTTCAAATAAGCTTGAGAAACAGCAGCTTAAACAAACTGAAGGGTGCTCTCCTGCAGGACTTTTCAGAGCCTTTAATGTACCAGTGAGTGCTGTGACCACCAAGGAGGGGTTATAAATAAAGTGACCACACCATTTAACATCCAAACCCAGACGCCTCTGGCAGTGAGAGGTGCACTTAATATAGCATCACACCAAGACCACAAGCATCAGCCGGAGCTGTCCCGGGCAGAGCCTGGTGCCCTGTCTCGAGTACAGCACTCTCTGTCACCTAAGGAAACTCTCCTGCCCGTCCAGAGCTGCTCCCACATCACTCACCCACAGCTGCCCCAAGCAAGCCCACTGCATACCTCTCCCTTCCAACCCCACAGTGCATAACCTGCCTCCAGGCTGCCAGGGTACATATCCGCACTCCTGAAACACGAGCCGGAGCTGGCCCTACACCGACTTGCCTCCAACCCCCCCAGCCCCTGGGCTGGAATGTAAACAAGCCACAACCTGACATCCTCTCCCTGGTGGCCCTAAAGGAACATGCACGAGGACGCACCCACCCCTCAAGCCCCAAGCGGCTCTCTGTCCTAAGCGCCCTCCTCCCTAGAAGGTACTCAAAGGCAGAGATCAGGAAGAAACGGGGTCTCCACAGCATCCCTATAAAGGGACTAGCGTTTCCTCTGCCCGGTTCCAGCCCTGACAGTCCTCCAACAGCACCAGCAGACACGACCTCCAGGCAGGGCTGGGTGGACGCCTTCCAGCCTGCCCTGACCCGGGAGGTGCCCATCGGAAGCTCACTCATGCCCCACACCCCCGAGCCACGCTGCCTCTGCGGCAACCCCCCGAGGATGGGACCCTCCGCCAGCAGAAACCACCCGAGTCCCAAGAATCGCTCAGCCATTTTTCCCAGCCAAATGGAACTCAGAAGCCCCTTCAACCTCTCCCCAACTCAGGACCCAGAACAGAGCCCCTACCCGGCAGACTCGGCTGGAGCCCAGGGCGCAGGAAGGAGGCTTACCCCGGAAAGAGCAGAGCCAGCTCCCCATGGAGAAGCCCGGCCGGCCCGGGCGGCAGGCGCTGGAGCCGTCCCCGCCCGGGGATCGATCCTGGAGAGACGTCAGTGGCAGCCCAGCCCCCACCCGCCCCGGCCCAGCCCCCACCTGCCCCGGCCCAGCCCCCACCTGCCCCGGCCACGCAGCTTGGCTTCCCCGGCCTGACGCCATTACAAAGTTTAGGATGTGGTTCGTGGGGAGTGGAGGTGTTGACCTTGAAAGGGTGTGTGCCTCCTGGGCCATCAGGGCTCCGCCGCCGCCAGAATCTCGGGCAAGTCGCTTAAAGTGGGGACAAACCCACCTGCCCTCTTGGGGCCAGGGAGGCTCGGGAGGGACCACGAGTAGGAAGGTGAGACACCTCATCCCACGTGGGAACTTCAGGTGGGTGGGCTCCCAGGTGTGGAGCGCCTGTGGGGATGGGAACATCTGAGCTCAGTGAGGAAACTGAAGTGCTCTGGGCCCAGCCCCGGGCATCGCGGCGCGGGGGCAACATACAGGAGGTGGACCCTGCCCTGTCTCAGGGGGACTCCCATGCGCACGCCTCCCCAGCCTCCTGGGTCCACACCATCGAACAGGGCCACAGCTGTGATCAAACTAGGAAGAGGTGATTTCTCCCCGCACCCACCTGCCCGCAGGGGAGCCAAGTGTCCTGAGCTGGGAATGGACCTGCACCCCTGGAGGCAGCAGGCACCAGCAGCCCTGGTGGCCAGAGCCCAGTATGAGTCTCAGCTCCAGCCCTGCCTCTGGCCCTGCAGCTCTCGGCAACACGACTCCAGGCCTCAGGTGTGCCATCTTTATTTATTTATTTATTTATTTTTTTTGAGCTGGAGTCTCACTCTGTCGCCCAGACTGGAGTGCAGTGGCCGCTTCCGGCCACCGCAGCCTCGACCCGCTGGGCTCCGGCGATCCTTCCGCCTCAGCCTTCCAAGTAGCCGGAATTACAGGCGTACGCTACCACGCCCGGCTAATTTTTTGATTTATTGTAGAGATGAGGCTTCGCTGCCCAGGCGGGTCTCGAACCCGCGAGCTCAGGCAATCCACTCACCTCAGCCTCCCAAAGGCGCGGGATGACAGGCTGAGCCACCGAGCCCGGCTGTGCCATCTTTAAAAGGCAGCCGCCACACCCAGTCGTTCACGAGGAAAAGATGTGGTAAGATGCCGGTGGCAGGGCCTGCCCGAGACACAGAGGCCACCTCAGGTGGGACATCTCTCAGGCTGGGCCAGAGTGGGAGGGGTCCTCCAAGGACCTGCCAGCCCTGGGGGAGTGGCCAGGGTTCAGTGCCTCACCTGTGTCACCGCAGACCAACAAGCACTTCCTGCTGGCACCAAGGGGGACACTTCCCCACTCCTGGCCTGACCCCAGCTGAGGCTCAGAGCCAGACCCCAGGGAAGGGCTGAGCCTGCCATCCACAGCTACGTGGTCCCTTCTCCCCCAGCACGCATGGCCATGGGGGACCCTGCCGGATCCCTGCCAGGTGCACCTGACCCAAAGGGCTGGGTGTTCCCAACGTTCTCCCTCCTCACCCCCAGCCAGTCCCTGGCCCTCAGGCACCTCCCACCTGGGTCTTTGCAGCCTGATGCTCTTCCCTGGCTACAGCACGCTGGCTCCTTTGCTCCCTGTCACTGCCAGCCAGAGGCCTTCCCTGACCACGTATCTGCAGCAGGCGCCACCGTCACGCCCGCTGGGCTGTCCCTGACCCGCAGGTGGGTCCCAGGCCGCCCCCTGCTCACCTGCTCCGACCCCCTCTCCCGGGCAGCCCTGGGCCATCTCCAGGCGTGAGCAGTGCCCTCACATGTCCCCCTCCAGTGCCGCTTCCTGTATGTCACAGCTCTGGGGACGCAGGCCCTCCCATCTCCCCCGGGGTGGGAGGCAGGGGCATCTGTCCAGGCCCTGTCCCTTGGCCAGACCCTCTGCCGGAGGCTGAGCTCATGCTTTGGGAGGCAGCCACGGCCCTGTTCCCAGAGCAGACTCCAGCCTCAGCACCCCCAACCACTGCCAACCTCTAGCCCCTGCCAGACCCACCCAGGTGCCCCTGCTCCTCCCACGGGGCCCAGTCTCAGGTCGGGTGGGCCCCTCCAGATCCTCAGCACACAAACAGCCAGCTGCATAGGTGGGTGCGAGGGCCCGAGGGGCCAACAGGACTGGGGGGACCCTCCTCCCCAGAGGCTCTTGCTACTCAAGACCTGGAACAGGAACAAAAGCAGTCCTGGGCAGCCGTTTTGCTCCCGGCTCGCCACCCCTCCCCATGCCTGGGTGTCTGGCTCTGCCCTGAGAAGGCAGGGGACAGAGGGTGGGGGAGGGAGGCACCACCAAGCCCAGCCGCAGCCTCTGCCACCATTGTCCGGAGGCCAGGCCAGGCCACGCACGCGGCAAGGCTCGCCAGTCCTGCAGGGGGGCGGGGGTGCAGGCAGTGTCAGACCACCCAGCCCCAGTCCTCAGGGGGGCTCCCAGATCGCAGGGCAGTGTGACTAGGAAGCAACCAGCATGCCACTCAGCCATGCTGTGGCCCATTCCCTCAAGGGACGATTAGGCAGCCATTCAAGATGACAGCAGGGTGACACTGAGGTAGCACAGGAAGGCACTTCCCACAGAATGCAATAAGACACGAAAAAGTAGAGTGCAAAATTGGGCACAACCCGTCATGTAACTCTTTAAAATGACAACCTGTGTAACAGGAAAAAGACCGGAAGTAAGTGTCACTTCAGATGAGGATACACTCTGAGAAATGCGTCACCAAGTGATTTTGTCACTGTGCGAACATCTCAGAGTGACTTACACAAACTTAGATGGTACCACCTACTACACACCTAGGCTATCCACCCGCACAACATGCGACTGCAGGCAGTTAGTTGTACCACAACAGCCAGGATTTGTGTATCTAAACATAGCAAAGGTGCAGTAAAAATGCAGCATAAAAGATTAAAAAATGGCAGCCGGCACAGGAGCTCACGCCCGTCATCCCAGCACTCTGGGAGGCCAAGGCGAGAGGATCGCTTGAGCCCAGGAGTTTCAGACCAGCCTGGACAACATAGCAAGACCTTATCTCTACAAAAAATAAAAATAATTAGCCTAGTGTGCTGGTGTGCACCTGGAGCCCCAGCTACTTGGAGGCGGAGGCGGAAGGATCCCCTGAGCCCAAGAGGTTGAGGCTGCAGTGAGCTGTGATCATGCCACTGCACTCCAGCCTGGGTAACAGAGACCCAGACTCAGAAAAAAAGAAAAAAAAGACAAGAAATGGTACACCTGCTTTAGGGCATATACTATGAATGGGGCCTGCAGGACCGGAAGTTTCTCTGGGAGAGTCAGCTAGTGAGTGGCCAGTGGATGTGAAGGCTGAGGCCATTACTACACTACTACAGACCTTAAAGGTCCTGGACACTTAGGCCACGATACATTTACTTTAAAAAATAAAGCAAGCTGGGCTCGGTGGCTCAGCCTGTAATCCCGTGCCTTTGGGAGGCTGAGGTGAGTGGATTGCCTGAGCCCGCGGATTCGAGACCCACCTGGGCAGCGAGACCTCATCTCTACAATAAATAAAAAAATCAGCCGGGCATGGTAGCGCATACCTGTAATTCCGGCTACTGGGAAGGCTGAGGTGGAAGGATCGCCGGAGCCCAGCAGGTCGAGGCTGTGGTGGCCGGGAGCGGCCACTGCACTCCAGTCTGGGCGACAGAGTGAGACTCCAACTCAAAAAATAAAAATAAAAAAAATAATAAAGCAAGCTGGGCTCGGTGGCTCAGCCTGTAATCCCGTGCCTTTGGGAGGCTGAGGTGAGTGGATTGCCTGAGCCCGCGGGTTCGAGACCCGCCTGGGCAACTTGGCGAGACCACATCTCTACAATAAATCAAAAAATCAGCCGGGCATGGTAGCGCGCACCTGTAATTCCGGCTACCCGGAAGGCTGAGGCGGAAGGATCGCCGGAGCCCAGTAGGTCGAGGCTGCGGTGGCCGGGAGCGGCCACTGCACTCCGGTCTGGGCGACAGAGTGAGACTCCAACTCAAAAATAAATAAATAAAAATTAAAAAAATAAAGCAACAACTGCATGACAATGTTGCAACGGCTGCAGCGTCACGGGGGCCCATGATGACCTCATGGGAACACGGGATCCGAGGCCGGCCTGGTTGTGCCGCGACGATCCATCACGGGAGAGTCTGTGATCACGCTAAGCGGGCAAGGGGACGGGGGAAGGTGAAGGGGTCATGGCCATTTCTTCTCTCATCACTTTCAGATTTCCCCGTAATGAGATCATGGATGGGTGGAAAATAAACGAATCTTTAACGAGCGCTGTACCTGCAGGCACTTCCCATTGAATCACCTCGCTTGATGCTATCCGGGAGATGCCGCTATCCCATCTGTGGCTCAGAGAGAAGTGATTCTCCCAGGGTCACTCGGCAGGGGCAGCGCCAGGAGGGGCCTGAGCGCTGGATCAGAGGCAGAATGTGGGCCTCTCCTGGTCAGGGGACAGCCAGGAAGCAAGAACCCAGGGGGTGCCCCAGGCTCTCGGCCCAGCCCCAGGGTTGGGCCAGGCTGGTGGCCTTCTCCCCACGGGGCCACACAGGCCCATCCCAACTCTAGATCACGCTGGGCCCGCTCGGTGCCTTTGTCCAAGCCTTCCCGGACTGCCTGCAGATCCACCTTCCTCCCCTTCACACTGCCCGTCCCCGTCAACAAGCCTGAGCTTGTGCAGGCTTCTTCCAGGAAGTCTTCCCTTACTGCCCAGTCATGGTGAGCCCCTTGGGCTCCCACAGCCCAGCAGTGAGCACAGACCTCCTCATCTGAACGACCACAGCCTGCTCGCTGATCTCACTCCTGCTCTTAGCCCCACCACCCGCCTTCCGCTTGGTGGCCCAAGGGATGTGAGCACGGTCGGCGCACTTCTGACATCACCAAAACCATAACCTTTCAGGATCTGCCTCTGCCGGCCTCTTTAACGGCTCTGCACACTCCTCTCCACCCAGACTTGCCCTCTTCCCTTCTTCTCTTTCTTTTTTCTCGCGATGGGATCTGCTGTGTTGCCCAAGCTGGTCTTGACTGCTTGGCCTCAAGCTTCTCCACGTGCTGGGATGATAGGTGTAGCCACCGCGCCGGCCTCTCCTTCTCAAACTAAATTCACTCCTGCCTCAGGGCTTTGCGTCAACCATCCCCTCCACCCGGAACTCCCTTTCTCCTCTGTTTCCTCTAGCTCCGCTTCTTCTCGTAGCTTGGGAGAAATGGCCGCCTGGGCCTTCAAACGAGGCTGCCCTGCAACCTCCCTGCCCTTCCACGCGGCTGTATGGCTCTGCCAGGAGCCCAGTCCTACCAAATGCCCGTGACTTTGGCTCAAACTTTCCTTGACCCAGCTACCCAGGGCCAGATTATCCAGCCTGGCCCTGGCTGTTTCTATCTCTCCAAACTTCCACGCCACTCAGATGAGATGGGCAGCGGCGTGTAATCAAGGCATGGCTTTATGCCCAAAGAAATTCATCACAGCGTTATTTAGCTAAGGGAAAAATAAGAAACAATCACAGTTTTCAAGTGCAGAGAACTGGTAAGAAAATGCATCCTCCTCCTCTTGGTTTAAAACCTTCCCCTGATTCTCACTGTTAGCGTGAAAGTAAAACTCCCTGCCAGCCCCAGGCCACTCCACCCCCACCCGCATTGCACTTGACCTTTCTCCCTTTGTATCCATGATGCTCCCTTTGTATCCACCAGCCTTGAGCCTTTGCACATGCGGTTCCCTCTGCTTGGAATGCCCCCCTCTCTTCACTCACGCCCCCTCTCCCGGAAGCCTCTGCTGACCTCCCAGCCCTGGTCAGACCTCCTAACACTCGCCTCCCTTCCCTCAGCAGACTGAGAAGCCCCAAGGCCAGGACCATAGCTATGTTTGCTCAGACACAGACCAAAAGCAGATCCTGGACTTACATCTGTTGCAAGAACAGAGTATTTTACAGCCATTAAAAATGACAAACCAAGGCGAGTGGATTGCCTGAGCCCACAGGTTCAAGACCAGCCCGGGCAACTTGGTGAGACCTCGTCTCTACAATAAAATTAAAAATAGCCGGGCGTGGTAGCACGGCGTCTGTAGTTCCAGCTACTCGGAAGGCTCAGATGGAAGGATCGCTGGAGCCCAGAGGTTGACACTGGGGTGGCCGTGAGCGTGTGTGCCGTTGCACTCCAGCCTGGGCGAAGGAGTGAGACTCCAACTCAAAAAAAAAGCAATGATGGACATGGAAAGTTTTTAGTGACACTGAAAAAATGCACTTCATCGTAGTAATTAAAAGGCAGGCTAGCATGGGGGACTCAGGCATGTAAATCCCAGCACATAGAGAGACTGAGACGGGAGGACTGTTTGAGCCTAGGAGTTTGAGACCAGCCTGGGCAACAAAGTGAGACTCCATCTCTACAAAAAAAATTTTAAACTTAGCCAGGGGGTAACAACATGTGACTGTAGTTTCAGCTATTTGGGAGGCTGAGGTGGGAGGCTCACTTGAGCCCAGGAGTTCAAGACTGCCGTGAGCTATGATGATGTCACTGCACTCCAGCCTGAGTGACAGACTGAGACCCCCCCAACTACAAAAAAAAAAGACAAAAAGCAGGTTTTCTTTCTTTTTTTTTTTTTTTTGTCGCCCAGACTGGAGTACAGTGGCCGCTCCCGGCCACCGCAGCCTTGACCTGCTGGGCTCCGGCGAGTCTTCCACCTCCCTTCCAAGTAGCTGGAACTACAGGCGCGCGCTACCATGCCCAGCTAATTTTTGATTTATTGTGGAGATGAGGTCTCGTCAAGTTGCCAGGCGGGTCTCAAACCTGCGGGCTCAGGCAATTCACTTACCTCGCCCTCCCAAAGCACGGGATTACAGGCTGAGCCACCGAGCCTGGCCAAACAGTAGGTTTTCAAGTTAGATGTGCAGTAGGATTGCAAGTAGGTAAGAAAAGGCGTGGAAGGACAATATGCCAAGATAACAGTGGCCTCTAGCGGGTGGGAGCTGGGCGCTTTTACCCCTGCACCAAATGCCAAACACTCCACTGTGGGCCAGCTTCTGTACCATCCGGAAAAGCAAATCAGGAACAGCTGCCCTCTCCCCTCGCCCTGAGGACCCTGCCCTTGTCTGCAGATGCCCTCTGTCCACTGCGGGAAGACCAGAGGTCCGAGAGGAAAGGTCAAGCGCATGGGTCTGTGTAGCCGCAGAAGGCAGGTGGGCAGATGGGGCTGGTTCTACCAGAACAACCTCAGACCTGGGCAGGGCATGAGTGGGAAGAGAGGCTGGTGGAGGCTGGAAGATCGATTGCCTTTTACTGGCTGAGTAACCTCGGGCAAGATGTGAGAGCTCTCCAGACCTCATTCCTCATCTCTAAGTGGAACCAGCAGTGATGTCCACCTTGCCCGGTCGGGAGAGTGTGAAAAGGGGGATACACATAAATTATGAGTCAGAGCCTATTCAACAGTTAATTTTTAAAGGGATAGCAGTCAGACATAAAGGAGAACTTCCAGTGAGCCGCTGACCTCCAGGCTGGTCAGAGCAGCCTGTGCTCCTAGGACTCTTCTAGAAGAATATCACCTTCCCCTGTGATAAAACCCCCTCACGCCCCACCGCGGGCCCGGCATACCTTCCTTGGAGCCAGCGGCCGCCCCCGCCGCCGAGGATGAGGCTGACCCAGTGGATGACCGGCCCACGGGGCTGGAGTGTTTCCCCCCGCGGCCGGGGGGCTTCAGGCCACTGGGCTTCTGCATGGCGGTGCCACTCGGCTGGTGGACAAGGGTCAGCGCGGGTCACGTCCTCTCCGACATGTTCGCTCACCTGCAAACAGAGAACAGGAGAGACTGCAGCATAATGGCTCCAGATGACGGGACCTGGCTGGCCCCCACCACACCCTAATGCCAACCCAGCGCCCTTGTGGGATTCTGGTATGCCCTGCCCTGTAAGGCAGGGATATCCCCACTCCCATCTTCTAGGCCGGGAAACTGAGGCACAGAGTGGCAGCGGCAAGCATGGGCCCGGGTCACCCGGCACGGTGGTGGGTATCCCGGGACACGTGTCCCTGTCCGCTGGGCTCTGAGGTCGGGCCTGCTCTTTCTGGAATCAGCAGCAGACTGGGCTGAGGGTCTGCGGCGAGGGTGGTATTAGCCCCGGGAGCCCCGTACCAGGACCACACGGTCACACACCTACCAGCAGCCTCAGCGTGGTTCTCAGCACCAAGCACAGGCTGCTGCGGGTCCTGACACACACGGACAGCCCCGTGGGTCACTGTCCAATGGCCCCAGAACCTAGAGGGCCAGCTGGCCACAAACATCCCTTCTGGCGTGGGAGGGGCAAAGCCACACCGGATTCAGCCATCCGCTCACTGGCCCCCTGGCCACGCAGGCCACATTCGGGCTCTCGGGCTCGGCGTCCCAGCACCTGCATCCCAGCCCCAGGTGCTGGGACACAGCAGAGACGCCTACGCCTCACTCCCCACCTCGCCCAGGACGGCGCCCCTCAACCCCACACCAGGACACGTCGCCGGGCCCTGCCTGCCTTCCCACCACTAAAGCTTCGTTCCCTCGTGACGCACAGAGAGGAGCCACTGGTTGAGGAAAGTGGATGGCAACAAGAGGAGACTGGCAGCAGGGAGCTGGTCCCCTGTGCGCACAGCCCTTTTGGCACCGTATGTTTCCAGAGGGCTTGCCACGGGCCAGGCCCCCATCCTGCCCCAGAACCGCAGGCAGGGAACATACCGACCCATGGGTAGAAGGAATTCTGGACCCCACGGTTAGATGGAGGATTCTGGGGCCTCGGGGACACAGGGAAACAGCGCCCTCTGGGCACGCAGGGGGCGCTGCGTGCCCCACCCATCTACCAGAGCCTTGACTATGGAAGCTTACTCCCCTTTGAAAGACCCCCCTTTTCCATATGACCTTTGTGGGCTGACCTCACTCCCACTCCTGGAGTCCTTGTGGTTGGCTGAGAGGAGATCATGTGACCCAAGGCCTAGGCCCCAGCTGGAACCCTTGGGAAGAGGCTGCTCCGTGCACTGGGCTGCCCGGGTATAGGACGGGAGCCAACAGCCACCGAGGCCATCCTGGACACTGCATGGGAGAGCCGGCCGGGGAGCCGCACCAACACGGAGAGAGCAGGGCTGAGTCCCCAGATCTGGAAGGCCTGGATCCAGCTGAACCTGAAGCTGGCACCCTGAGCGCCTCCCATCAGCCAACAAATCCCCACACACTGCTTTCCTTCTTTCCCTTTTTGCCTTAACCTGTGTAATGGACACTGTCCCTTGCACCCAAAAAAGTTCTGACTAACTCAGAAGCCAACCCACAACGTTCAGGGCAGGAATGTGCAAAGTGCAAAGTGCTTCGGGGGAGGGTCAACAGGATGAGTCGGCAGTGCTCCTCCCCGGCAGTGTTCCCTGTCCCGAGTGAAGAAAAACGAGGTTCCCCCAAGGCACACAGCAGTGGTGCCTCACTCCAGGTGAGCCGATGGCAGCACTGGGCATGCCTGCCAGTCCTGGCCAGGCCCCCAGGGCCCACGAAATCCAACACTCCAACTGCTCAGGTACCCAGGAAGTCTGGGGGCCAGGAGCCACTTTGGCGTGCTGGGGGACGAGGTTGCTCCCCTGCTCCCAGAACCCAGTCCTCCAGGAGGCTCGAGGACCGCACCCATGGGCTCTGGCAGGGCTCTCTGCGTGCCTGGTCAGTGTCTCCAAGCCAGCAAGGGCGAGTAGGGGGGTCTCGGTGACAATGCATGTCCCTATGGGTGATCAAACGGGCGTCCTGCTCCTGGGACCCAGCCAGGAGACTCTGATCTAAGCAATCCCGACACAGCCCGTGTGCGTCCTTTGCTGGGACTGAAGCAAGGTACGAGAACTCCCTCCCCCAGCCCCACTCCCGGGGCTTCTCGTGCGCCTGAAACCCTCCCGCAGAGAAAGCAACTGTAACACATCATGTATCAGCCGGGCTCGGTGGCTCGGCCTGTCATCCCGCGCCTTGGGAGGCTGAGGTGAGTGGATGGCCTGAGCCCGCGGGTTCGAGACCCGCCTGGGCAGCGAGACCTCATCTCTACAATAAATCAAAAAATCAGCCGGGTGTGGTGGTGCATGCCTGTAGTTCCGGCTACTCGGAAGGTTGAGGCGGAAGGATCGCCGGAGACCAGCAGGTGGCCGGGAGCGGCCAATGCACTCGTCTGGGCGACCGAGTGAGACTACAACTCAAAAAAAACAAAAACAAAACCAAAGACATATCATGTATCTAATAAGGGGCTTGTATTCAGAATTCAGGAAAAGCTCTGCAACTCACTAATATGAAAACAACCTCCCCCCCACCCCCGCCTCAAAAAGAGAGAAAGATTCGAATGCACATTTCACCACAGATATCAAACCACGACGAGACAGAACTTCACACCAATTGGAATGGCTAAACATTTTTTTTTTTGAGTTGGAGTCTCACTCTGTCGCCCAGACTGGAGTGCAGAGGCCGCTCCCGGCCACCGCAGCCTCGAGCTGCTGGGCTCCAGCAATCCTTCCGCCTCAGCCTTCTGAGTAGCCGGAATTACAGGCGTGCGCCACCACGCCCGGCTGATTTTTTGATTTATTGTAGAGAGGAGGTCTCGCTGCCCAGGCAGGTCTCGAACCCGCAGGCTCAGGCAATTCACTCACCTCAGCCTCCCAAAGGCGCGGGATTACAGGCTGAGCCACCGAGCCCGGCTGGCTAAACATTTTTAAACTGACAATACCAAGTGCTGATGAGGAAGCAGAACCACCACAACACTCACAGTGTTGATGGAGATGAAAAACGGTACAACCACTTTGGAAAACAGGTAGGCAGATGCCTAAAAAATATGTATGACCCAAGCACCCAAGAGAAACAGTGTGTCCATGTGGAAGAAAAATTTGTTTACATGCTGTCCATGTAAACAAATGCTCACAGCAGCTTCCTCCTAACAGCCAAAAAGTGATCTGTCCATCAACCCCTGCATGTATAAACAGCTGTGATGTATCTATAAGGTTGGACCATTAAGTTCGGGAACTCATCCTAGAAAAAAGGCTACATACTTCACTGCTGAATACTACAGTCACCTTCAAAGTACTCCCCCTGGGAAGCCATGCACGGGCACCAGCACCTAATCTACTCGTCCAAGCAATTTTTGAACTCTTTTTCTGGAATGGCCACCAGAGCTGTCATCATGAGAATGTCAAGCGTTTGAACTACAGCAAACATTAAAATTCTTCTTAAACTTGGCAAGAAAAGCCGGGCTCGGTGGCTCAGCCTGTAATCCCGCGCCTTTGGGAGGCTGAGGTGAGTGGACTGCCTGAGCCCGTGGGTTCGAGACCCCCCTGGGCAGCGAGACCTCATCTCTACAATCAATAAAAAAATCAGCCGGGCGTGGTAGCGCGTGCCTGTAATTCCACTACTGGGAAGGCTGAGGAGGAAGGATCGCCGGAGCCCAGCAGGTTGAGGCTGTGGTGACCAGGAGCGGCCACTGCACTCCAGTCTGGGCAACCGAGTGAGACTCCAACTCAACAAACAAACAACAAACAAACAAACAAAGTTGGCAAGAATGGAAGTGAAATCAGGGACATGTGAGTCCAAGTTTAAGGGTATAGGCCATCACAGCCATGGCCTTGCTAAGCTATGGCATGGTCATGTGCTCTTTGAGCTACCGCCAGACCATGTTTATGGCTTTGGCCACCTTCCCTACCTTGGAGAGGTGAATCTCCTCTCTCTCTCTCTCTCTAATTTACTTTCTGAATAAACTACATTTCCTAATTTAAAAAAAAAGTTTCTGGGATGCCATGAAGACAACAGCCATGTACAAAGGAATTAAACATTTTTCTGAGGGGAGAGACCCCATTACTTATGGAGAGAGGTGAGGATGGCCAGTAATGAGCAGAACTGGTGAAAACACTGAAAAATATTCATAAAATTATGCGTCAAAATGTCGGCTGACTGTGAGAAGCACAGCAGACCAAATAAACATCAATAGAGAGAAAGGAAAATCTTAACTGAAGATCTTGGCGTGGGAAAGGTACATGCAAAAAATGGTCCCCAAGGAGCTCTTGCATCTCGACAATGCACCAGCTCACACAGCATTGTCTGTGAGGGAGTTTGTAGTCAGTGAACAAATAACTGTATTGGAACACTCTCCCTACTCACCTAATCTGGCCCCATGACTTTTTTCTTGAAGATAAAGGAAATGTTGGAAGACATTTTGATGACATTCAGGACATCAAGGGTAACACAACGACAGCTCTGATGGCCATTCCAGAATAAGAGTTCCAAAACTGCTTTAACGAGGTGCTGGCGTCGGTGCAGCTTCCCAAGGGGAGTACTCTGAAGGTGACCACAGTGATATCCAGCAATGAGATACGTTGCGCTTTTTCAAGGATGAGTTCGTGAACTTAACTGTCAGGCTTCATAGCTAGCAGAATTCTACTCAGCAGTAAGGAACTATGCCATGGATAGGCCTTTAAAAAACACCGTGCTAGCTGGGCTCGGTGGCTCAGCCTGTCATCCCGCGCCTTTGGGAGGCTGAGGTGAGTGGATGGCCTGAGCCCGCGGGTTCGAGACCCGCCTGGCAGCGAGACCTCATCTCTACAGTAAATCAGAAAATCAGCCGGGCGTGGTAGCGCATGTCTGTAATTCCGGCTACTCGGAAGGCGGAGGCGGAAGGATCGCCGGAGCCCAGCAGGCCAGAGCCGAGCAGGTCGAGGCTGCGGTGGCCGGGAGCGGCTGCTACACTCCAGTATGGGCGACAGAGTGAGACTCCAACTCAAAAAAAAAAGACGAAACAACAACAACAACAAAAAACACCATGCTAAGTGGAAGAAACCAGATACCAAAGACTACATACCAAATGATCCCATTCATGTGACATTTCAAAACCACAGAACGCAGGACAGGGGCTGCCCAGGCCTGCAAACTAGGACTGACGCAAACGGGCACAGAGAATTTTCTGGCGGGTAGAAATGCCCTAACACTGGACTGTGGTGACAGTGGCAAAACCGTGTGTTTATACGAAAGGCATCAAACCACACACTTAAGAGTGAATTCCGGCCCGTGACGGCGGCTCACACCTGCATTCCCAACGCTCTGGGAGGCTGAGGTGGGAGCACGCTTGAGGCCAGGGGTTTGAGATGAGCCTGGGCCACACAGCGAGACCCCATCTCTACCAAAAATACCAAAAGGCAGCCATGGTGGTTTGCACCTGTTGTCACGGCAAATCAGGAGGCTGAGGTGGGAGGACAGCTCGAGCCCAAGAGTGAGAGACTACAGTGAGCTATGATGGCACCACTGGGTTCCAGCCTGGGTCACAGGGCAGGTCCCTGTTTCAGTTTTTTAAAAAAGGGAATTTTATGGCATGTGAATTAAAACTCAAGTTTTAGAAAACTATCTAAAAAGTAGCATCCTGGCCGGGCACTGTGGCTCACGTCTGTAATCCCGGCACTTTGGGAGGCCGAGGTGAGAGGATTGCCTGAGCCCGCAGGTTCGAGACCCGCCTGGGCAACTTGGCGAGACCTCGTCTCTACAATAAATGAAAAAATCAGCCGGGCATGGTAGCGCGCGCCTGTAGTTCCAGCTACTTGGAAGGCTGAGGCGGAAGGATCGCCGGAGCCCGGGAGGTGGAGGCCACCGCACTCCAGTCTGGGTGACAGAGTGAGACTCCAACTCAAAAAAATTTTTTTTAAAAAGTAGCATCCTGAAGGCTCCCCAGCAAGGGTCATGCAATGGTATTCAAGGTCCTCGTCTCTCTTCCCTTCCCCCTGCAGTATGACTCCCCCTAACCCACTCAGCTCTAGACGCACTGGCCACTGGCCGCTCCTGGACCACATTCAGGTACCCTCCAGCCTCTGGGTCTGGAATGCTTTCCCCTCAAATATCTCAGGCCTGTTGTTCAACTCCTTCAAGTATCTGCTCAGATGTGCTCTCCCCAGGTCTCCCCCACCCCCTGCCCTCACTATCTTTTGGGGGTTTTTTGTGTGTGTTTTTTGGGTAGGAGTCTCCCTCTGTCACCCAGGCTGGAGCACAATGGCACGCTCCCAGCCACCACAGCCTTGACCTGCTGGGCTCAGGCCATCCTTCCACCTCAGCCTTCCAAGTAGTTGGAACTACAGGCACGCGCCACCATGTCCAGCTAGTAGTGTGTGTGTGTGTGTGTGTGTGTGTGTGTGTGTGTGTGTGTGTGTGTGTGTGTGTGTCAGAGAGAGATTTATTGTAGAGATGGGGGGGTCTCACTAAGTTGTCCAGGCTGGTCTCGAACCCACGGGCTCAGGCAATCCTCTCACCTCGGCCTCCCAAAGTGCTGGGATTACAGGCGTGAGGCACAGTGCCCAGCCTGCCCCCACTTTCTTTTTCTCTACTGCATGGGGACAGAGACTTGGGTCTTTTTTTTTTACTGGGGTACCCATAGTCCTGACAAGGACGCCTGGTGCATACAGGTGCTTAACAGGTCACTGTTGAATAAATGATGCTGGCCCCTGGGGCGAGAGACCTAGGGTGCCCTTCTCCCCACCTGAGGACCCAGTGCTTGGGACTGAGAGGGTCACAGTGATCAGCCCGGCTGGCCGTCAGCGCCATGGCTCATCACACAGCCACCATGGCCTTTGAGGCAGGGACCAGGAGCCCTTCCTGCCTTCCTGCCATTAAAGCTTCGTGCCCAGTGGATGACCTGCACGTCCTCACCATCCCCTGATACTGTCCCACCTTCCACACGCTGCCTGGGCCCCTCCTCCCACCTGCTTCATTTCACCTATTCAAACCACCTATTGACACCTAGGCCTGATGTTGCCACCTCCTCCAGGAAGTCTCCCAGGGCCTTCAGCCCACAGAGCCTCAGGCTCACACGCCAAGCCCAGGAGGAGTACGCTGTTCTCATCTACCCACTTTATCACCTGGGAGCCCACGGACAACCTCAGGTGGAGTCATAGTCTGCTCTAAGAACCCAGCCCCAGCACAGTGCCTGGCAAGGAGCCCATGATCTAAAAACCCCACAGGACAGCACACACACAGTGGCCCAGAGGACAAGGCCCTCAGGGCCCCCAATCCCCAGGGACGCTCCTCCCAGGGGAGGCCCCCACAGCCGCCCTCCTGCAGACCCCGGTCTGAAGAGCCCACTACTCCCCTGGCCTGGCACAAACGTGGCTCCGTGAGTCCTCCCAAGCCGCTACTGAGGCGGCAGCATCTCACAGCTGGCGGGCAGAGAAGCTCGGGCCCTCACCAACTGGGCAGCCACAGCTGGGCAGCCACGAAGCTGAGCTGGAAGCAGACCCAGCCCCGGCCCCTCCCCAGTCCCCAGCCTGCCCAGTCCTGGAATAACATTTGGGAGATCCCTGGCCTCTGGGGGCAGTGCCGCCTTGCCACGGCTGACAAAGGAGACCAGAGAGCTGACTGGAGAGGAGGATGGAGGCGGCATTCAGCCAGGCCCGGCCACTCCACGGGGGTGGGGGCAGACTAGCAAGTCGCCCCCCTCCCCCCTTTCCCTGACCCCAGGAGCACCGGAAGGGGAGGGGGAGCAAAGAAGACAGGAAGGGGGGAGGCCACCCACCCCTCTGTGACTCAGCCTGCTCCTGGGACAGAGGAAGAGAGGGTTTCTTGGAAAAGGCTGGAACATGGTGATAAATTGGCCTCTGGCCACACTGTGGCCGCTGTGGGGGGTGGGGAATCGGGAGGCAAAGCCTTGTGCAGCCAGAGGTCCAAGCCCCAGACCTGCCCCCAGCCGCTGGGAGCCCTGGGCCAGTGAGAGCCTCGGCTGCATCACCTGTAAAATGGGGTGTAAGTGGCCGGGCTCAGTGGCTCGGCCTGTGATCCCAGCGCTTTGGGAGGCCGAGGTGAGTGGATCGCCTGAGCCCACGGGTTCGAGACCCACCCGGGCAACTTGGCGAGACCGCACCTCTACAATAAATCAAAAAAAATTTAGCCGGGCATGGTAGCGCGCACCTGTAGTTCTGGCTTCTCGGAAGGCTGAGGCGGAAGGATCGCCGGAGCCCAGCGAGTCGAGGCTGCAGTGGCCGGGAGCGGCCACTGCACTCCAGTCTGGGCGACGGAGTGAGACTCCAACTCAAAAAAAAAAAAAAATTGGGTCTAAGTGTCCGTGCCTCGTGGGAGCATGGACACCTGAGGCAGGGAAGGCGCCCAGGAGGGTCTCGATGTCTGACACATGGCGCTGCCCAGGAGGGCAGCTATCGCAGCTCTGTTGGTCCCCAGAGGCTCTGGAGCACAGGACTCGGTGACTGAGGCGGCCAGGGCAGGGCAGCATTCAGACTAACAAGCCCCCTTTGTGCCACCCTCAACGGCCATGGACCGAGGACAAGCCCAGGCTCATTTCAGGGTTTCCATTTCAGCCTCAGAACTCTCCACAATCAGCTAATGGTGCCAAACAGGGCAGTGGAAAACCCGCCCTGGAAGATGCCCAGGAGGGGAGGCAGACAGCTGAAGCAGGCTCACTGGCTGGGACCCCGGTCAGGGCTCACCCCTAAGAGGATAGGCCCAATGGCAGGGACGCCGCTGTGCCCAGCCTTCACTGGGGCTGCTCTCCCCGGGACTACGGGGGTCCTGGCAGCTGGGGTGTCCACACCCGGCCTCCTGAGCTGTGGCCCATGTGCTGGGCCGGCATGGCACCCAGAGCGTAGTGCCTGTCTGCTGGCTGCAAGCCCAAAGGCACAGGGCACAGCCATACCTGGGAGGGACAAGAGCTCCGTGGACACCAGGGAGGCAGAGGGTCTGAGGCTTGGCAGGAGATACTGACTGCACGGTCAAGTCAAGCAAACAGCCAAGGACTTAGTGCGGCTGAAATGGGCGGGAAACGGGGGGCTGGGAGGGACAGGCAGGGTCTCCTGGCCACGTCCAGGGCATCAGGCTGAGGGAACGAGGGGCCCCACAGGGCCAGACGTTCACATCTCTAAGACAGCGCTGGAAGTTGGGCTCGGTGGCTCAGCCTGTAATCCCGCGCTTTGGGAGGCTGAGGTGAGTGGATCGCCTGAGCCCGCAGGTTCGAGACCCACCTGGGCAACTTGGCGAGACCTCATCTCTACAATAAATCAAAAAATCAGCCGGGCGTGGTCGCGCGCGCCTGTAATTCCGGCTACTCGGAAGGCTGAGGCGGAAGGATCGCCGGAGCCCAGCGGGTCGAGGCTGCGGTGGCCGGGAGCGGCCACTGCACTCCAGTCTGGGCGACCGGAGTGAGACTCTAACTCAAAAAAAAAAAAAACAGGGAACAATCAAAAGTCGGGCTACGCCACGTATGGGAGAGATCACAGGGCCACAGGCTGGGCCACAGGCCACTGCAGACTCGGGGGTGCACTGCAGAGCCGGCCAGCCCCCAGGGGTCCTCAGTAGGCAATTGGTGGCACCAGTACCTGCAGGATGTTTTCCACAGCAGGAAAGGCTCTGGGTGGGGAGGGAGATGGGCAGGGTCCCTGACCTTGTATTTCTGAGGTTTGCTTCTTAGCCCTGTGGGATGTACATGTATCCTATTACTTTTAATGCCTAAAGTATTTCATACTTTTTTTTTTTTTTTTGAGTTGGAGTCTCACTCTGTCGCCCAGACCGGGGTGCAGTGGCCGCTCCCGGCCACCGCAGCCTCGACCTGCTGGGCTCCGGCGATCCTTCCGCCTCAGCCTTCCGAGTAGCTGGAACTACAGGCGCACGCTACCACATCCGGCTAATTTTTGATTTATTGTAGAGATGAGGTCTCGCCAAGTTGCCTAGGCGGGTCTCAAACCCGCAGTCTCAGGCAATCCACTCACCTCAGCCTACACTTTTTTTTTTTGAGTGGGACTCTTACTCTGTCGCCCAGGCTGGAGCACAGTGGCATGCTCCCGGCCACTGCAGCCTCGACCTGCTGGGCTCAGGTCACCCTGCCGCTTCAGCCTTCCAAGTAGCTGGAACCACAGGCACACGCCACTACACTTGGCTAATTTAAAATTTAATATAGAGATGAGGTCTTGCCAAGTGGCCCAGGCTAGTCTCGAACCCCTGGTCTCAGGCAATCCTCTCGCCTCCACCTCCCAAAGTGCTGGTATAACAGGCGTGAGCCACCATGTCTGGCCGTAATCATTTTTTTAAAAAGAAAAATAAAGCCAGGCTCGGTGGCTCAGCCTGTAATCCCAGCACTCTGGGAGGCTGAGGTGAGTGGATTGCCTGAGCCCGCGGGTTTGAGACCCGCCTGGGCAGGCGAGATCTCATCTCTACAATAAATCAAAAAATCAGCTGGGCGTGGTAGCGCATGCCTGTAACTCCGGCTACTGGGAAGGCTGAGGCAGAAGGATCGCCGGAGCCCAGCAGGTCGAGGCTGCGGTGGCCGGGAGCGGCCACTGCACTCCGGTCTGGGCAACAGAGTGAGACTCCAACTAAAAAAAAAGAAAAAAAAAAAAAGAAAGGCAGATACAAAGCCGCGGGGGTGGGGGGAGCAGTCTCCCTCCTGTGCACACCAAGAGGAGTTTGGAACAGACCCCAAACAGAGAGGACTTCCACAGGTGCTGACCACTGGGCAAAGCTACCTGAGCCAAGGGTGAGCCCTTATCTGGGCATGACGGGGGCTCCCCCAGCCCTGCCTCACCAGGCACCCAATGCCCACACCAGTGCCTCGTGTCTCCCAATCCTGAACCACACAGAATCCAGTGGGGTCCCGAGGGTCACCCGCTCCGGCCCCACTGCCCGCCGGTCCCATTCTGCTTCCAAGGAGATTCGCTTCGTCCGCGTTTGCCCCAGGCTCAGGGAACGTGCGCAACGTGACTCAGGGCAGCCAGCAGTGAAGCTCGAGTCCCCACTTCCTCCCGGCCCAGGGCAAGCGGACAGCAGGGCTGGACGGCCTCCTCCCTGCGAGTCTTGCCAGCTCTCAGGCGAAAGCCAAAGCGCCCAGCCTCAAACAGCTGCCCTCGGGCCCGGGAGAGCAGGGGACAGGGTGCCTGGCTGCTGGACCCTCAGCCCCACACCCCCCTCTGCTCTCACCCGGCTAGCCAGGCCGTGGGAAGCTACTGCCAGCCCAGGCTGTACAGGCAGCCGCGGGGGCATGGGTTGCCCCAAGAACAGGATAGGGATGGCCCCGAGCCACCCTGACAGCAACCAGGGGCCCGGTAGCCATCCTGACAGCAGGGGCAGCTGATAACCAGTGTGAGACGGGGCCACCCGGGCATCACAGCCCAGCTGGGGCTGGAACCCAGGCTCTGCCTGCCAACAGGGCTTCCAGCAGGAGAGGGAGACGCGGCTGGGGAGATGGGAGGGTAGGGTACGGGTGTGGCCACATGGACAGACTGCAGGGCACTCACAGGCTGAGCGGGGGAGAACAGACCCGTGCTAATTCCCCAGGTAAACTCTGGCTTCTTGGGTACCTGCAGGTGGGAGCAGGAAGGGCAGAGTCTGGAAGCCTGGGCTCCCACCCCACATGCCCACAGTCCTCACCGCCTCCGAGCTCAGGAACACAGTTCCCCGGCTGTAAAGCAGGCACCTTCCCAGCCCCCCCACCAGCTCGGAGGTCTGCAGAGCCCTGGGAATGCCCAGCCTGTCAGTCTTGCCTGAGCTGGATACACAAGCAGAGCTGGCAGGCGCAGAACCAGGCACCGCCACGGTCCAGAGTCCAGCCCCGGCAACTGGACAGCCGGGGCCCTCCCACCGCTGGCCCACGGCGCTGCCTTTCATGGCCGGGGTCCTTCCCGCAGACACGAGGAGAAGAGCCTGGGAACAACCGCAGCTCAAAGCACCCTCTGACCCACCTTCAGTCCCGTTTTACAGAACGAGGCCGAGTCAAAAAGCGATTCACCCAAGGTTACAAACAAAGCAAGTGAACAGGACAGTGAGATTCAACTGCCCAAATGTAGAACATGGCAGATGGGCAAGAGGATCCCCAAGACCAGATGGCGTCAGAGGTCCCGGGAGGGAACGGGTCTGCTGAGGTCACCCAGGAATTGGGGAAGAGCAGAAAGGAGGCTCGCCCCAGTATCTCGCCTCCCATGCCAGAATGGTGACCCAGTTGCTCACTGTCAGGCCTCCTCCCTGGGGTCAGAAGAGCACAAGAAACGAAGAATTACCCCCGACCGAAGGGTGGTCTTTACAGCGAGTGATGTGGGGTCAACTGGTTAACCACATGGGGAAAAAAATCATGACCCCTCCTGCAGTTGGCAGAATAATGGTCCCCAACAACGTCCCCGTCCTCATCCCTGGAACTTGCGAATGTGTTACATTATACAAGCCAGGGGAAACTGAGGATGCAGATGTAATTACGGTTGCTAATCAGTTGATCCTGAGATGGGGAGATGACCCTGGGTTCTCTGGGTGGGCCCAATATAATCACAAATGCAAGAGGGAAGCAGAAGAAAAGCCAGAGAGATGGCATCTTGCAAAGGACACAATCTTACATGCACATGTCTTTTCATAGGGAAAAAAAAGGACACAATCTGACATCGCTGGCTTTGAAGGAGGAAGCGGCCATGAGTCAAGGAATGTGGGCAGCCTCCAGAAGATGGCAAGGGAAGGATACAGCTTCTTCTCTAGGGTCTCCAGAAGGAATACAGATGCAGGAGCATTCTAATCTTAGCCTGGTGAGATCCACTTCAGACTTCTGTCCTCCAGAACCATGAGATAATAAATTTGGCTTGTTTTCAGCCACTGAGTTTGTTTATTACAGCAGCAAAAGAAAACCACTCCCAGGCATCCCCACAACAGAAATGTGCACATGCATGTACCAAAAGATAAATACTATTCCTAACAGTTCCAAACTGAAAATAAGCCAAATATCCATCCTCATTAGAATACACTTAACACCGGACATAAAAATCCAGTCCAGATGAATAGCAGATCTAAGTGTGAAAGGTCCAACAGCACAGTTTTAAAAAGAAGACATGAGGCCAGGCTCAGTGGCACAGCCTGTAATCCCTGCACTTTGAGAGGCTGAGGCGAGTAGATTGCCTGAGCCCACGGGTTCCACCCGGGCAACTTGGTGAGACCTCATCAATAAAATAAAAATTTAGCCAGGCATGGTAGCGCACGTCTGTAGTTCCGACTACTTGGAAGGCTGAGGCGGAAGGATCGCCGGAGCCCAGCAGGCGAGGCTGCAGTGGCCGGGAGCAGCCACTGCACTCCAGTCTGGGCAACGGAGTGTGACTCCAATTCAAAAAAAAAAAAAAAAAAAAACAACAGGCAAAGATTTCTTTTTTTTTTTTTTTTTTTTGAGTTGGGGTCTCACTCTGTCGCCCAGACTGGAGTGCAGTGGCCGCTCGCAGTTCACTGAAGCCTTAACCTCCCAGGCTCAGCTTGATTTATCTGCCTCAGCCTCCTAAGTAGCTAGGACTACAGGTGTGTGCCACCATGCACAGCTAGTTTATTTTTGATTTTTGTAGAGACAGGGTCTCGTGACATCGCACAGTCTGGTCTCAAACTCCTGGCCTCAAGTAATCCTCCCACCTAGGCCTCCCAAAGCACTGGGATTACAAGTGTGAGCCGCTGTGCCTGGCCAACAGGCAAAGATTTCTTAAACAGGACACCGAAGCCGGGCTCGGTGGCTCAGCCTGTAATCCCACGCCTTTGGGAGGCTGAGGTGAGCGGATTGCCTGAGCCCGCGGGTTCGAGACCCGCCTGGGCAGCGAGACCTCACCTCTACAATAAATCAAAAAATTAGCCGGGCGTGGTAGCGCATGCCTGTAATTCCGGCTACTCGGAAGGCTGAGCCGGAAGGATCGCCGGAGGCCCAGCAGGTCGAGGCTGCGGTGGCCGGGAGCGGCCACTGCACTCCAGTCTGGGCGACAGAGTGAGACTCCAACTCAAAAAAAAAACAAAACAGGATACCGAAAGTACTGAGAAATAGAGGCAACCCGTTCAGGTCCCCTCCCACTGTGGGAGCTTTTCTGCCCTCTCAATAAATCCTGCTTTCTCCAGGGCAAGTCACAGAGGTAGAGGAGACATGTGCAATTCCTACGTTCTACAAAGGGTTCGTATTCAGAGGACACACAGAACTCCAAGAAATCAGCAGGCGTCAGAAAAATCAGCAGAAGACTTGAACAAACACTTGACAAGAAGAGGATGTTGGACAGACCAAGAGACATAAGAAAGGGCATTCAATGTCTGGTCACAACGATGACATCCACCAGAACGAATAAATGAAAAAGCATGGCCTTCCCCAGTGCCAGTGAGAGCGTGGACCAGAACGCGTGTGCACTGCCTGTGGGGGTGTGACTGGTCCCAGCTGTTTGGGACACGATCTGGTGTCACGTACCGAAGAGGAACATACAAAACCCACAACCCAGTGGTTTCACTTACAGGAACATCCCCCATGAATACGTGCACATACCTGCCCCAAAAGACACCGACTATTCCTGACAGCCCCAAACTGAAAGCAACCCCGACAGCTGTCCCCCTAGAATGAGAGGATAGTGGTAGGTTCGCACCGTGGAGTAACACACAGCCACGAGAATGAATGCACGACATGCACGCGCCACGGTGTGTGGGAACCTCGTAATTACCACCTTGAGTGAAAGGAGTCAGTCGCAAAAAGAGTGTAGAGCATGCGTGCTCAAAGACAGGCGAAATTCATTGATGGTGTAGAAGCCGGGGAGGGGCTGGTTGCCCGTGAGCTGGTATTGAGTGGAAGGAAGCAGCAGCAAGACTCCAGGGGCACCAGCGGGTCTGACTCTTGATTTGGGCGCTGTTCCACAGACACGTCGGTTTCAGACAACTCAGCGAGCTGTTTGCTCAGGACACGTGCGCCTTTCTGTGCGGACGCTGTACTTCGATAAAACGCTTTCTGGCATTCCCCGGGCTGGGGTGGGTGCTGGGAGGAGTGGAGAAGGCATGTATGTTTCTAAAACTTGAGCTGTTCCAGGGACTTCCTGCCCCTGAGACTGCTCAGGCTCACAATGCCTGGTCCCGGGGACCTCCTGGGATGATCCCTGGAGCTCCCTGTCAGCAGACCCAGGTGCCAAGGACAACCATCGTGCAAGAAGGTGCTCCGGCCAACACCCTCTGTGCTCTCACTCCCGCCCCCGCCCCCAACCGCCTGCAGGCAGGTTTGGGAGGAGGCTGAGTCCACCAAAGCTCAGGCCTGACTGCCCCCCCACCCAGCAGCCTGGGCGGTCTCAGCCAGCGGGGGAGGGGGAGGGTATAGACCAGGCCCCCAAGGAAGGGAGAAGGGACGAACCTGCCGGCAGGCCACAGCACCAGCTACACCTCGGAAGGGTGGCCCAGCACTGCTGGGGGTGAGAGGTGGGGACAAACAGAACCTGGGGACCCCAGGGGTGAGATCAGTCACTTACAAGACTCAAAGTCATTCTTTTGTGCTTCCACAAAGGCAACCACCCCCTAGCCGGCAAATTCTGGCTGAATGCCCACGCCCACGCCCACTCGGTCACACCTCCAGGGCTCGGCACAAGCCCTGCTCCCTCCAGGAACGCCCACCCTCTCCCTGGGGGCAGCTCTGTGAGGGCTGGATCGCTGCCTCCTGTTCATTGCTGGGCTCTCGGTACCTAGGACAGCGCCCAGCATGCACTGGAGCTCAGAAACACATGAATACGGGAAGGTACTGAGACGCCCGGCTCTGTCACCCTCATCCTCCCCATGTGAGGTGGGTACCCAAAGCAGCCCGTCCACACTCCCTCACCACACTGCCCGCCTGCTCAGAGCCACCGCCAGGAAGGACAGAAAGAGGGAACTTCCGGACTGACGCGTCCTGCTGGAAACCCCAGCCTTTCAGCAGCAAGGCGCAGAGCCCTGTTCCCCTGGGGTGGGTCCAACGGACACAGGGAAGGCAGAGAGAGTCTCCCATCGCTGGAGGGTTCAAGCAGGGGCTGACACCTGCCCTGCAGACACAGCTGCCCAGAGGGTCTCCCAAACTCACACAGGACTCTGCAGCTAGGAAACCATCTCCCAGAGGCCAGACACAAGCTCACTGATGGCGCAGACTCTGGAGAGGGGCTGGAGTGCCATGCTGGGAGCCAAGAAGCAACCTGCCACTCACCAGTCAGTAATGGGGGAGGTGCAAGTGCGCCCAGGGGACACACACGGGTCTTAGAGACTATGTTCGTTTGCTAGGGCTGCCGTAGCAAAGTACCACAGACTAGATAGCTCAAATTTTAGAAACACACAGCTCACAGTTCTGGAGGCTGGAAGACTAAGGCCAAGGTGTCCTCAGGGTTGGCTGCCTCTGAGCCACTCTCCTTGGCTTGCAGATGGCCATCTTCTCCCTGTGACCTCAATTGGTCGTCCCTCTGTCTGTGTCCAAACTTCCTATTCTTTTTTTTTTTTTTGAGTTGGAGTCTCACTCTGTCGCCCAGACTGGAGTACAGTGGCCGCTCCCGGCCACGGCAGCCTCGACCTGCTGGGCTCCGGCGATCCCTCCGCCTCAGCCTTCCGAGTAGCTGGAATTACAGGCACGCACTACCACGCCCGGCTGTTTTTTTTAATTTATTGTAGAGATGAGGTCTCGCTGCCCAGGCGGGTCTCGAACCCGCGGGCTCAGGCAATCCACTCACCTCGGCCTCCCAAAGTGCTGGGATTACAGGCTGAGCCACCGAGCCCGGCTTAAACTTCCTCTTCTTACAAGGACATTAGTCAGTGGACAAAGGCCACACTAACAACCTTATTTGAACACGATTACCTCTGTGAAGACCCTAGCTTTAAATGTCACATTCGGAGATACCAGGGTTGGGAGTTGAAAATATGAACTTTGAGCCGGGCTCGGTGGCTCAGCATGTAATCCTGCACCTTTGGGTGGCTGAGACGAGTGGATTGCCTGAGCCCACGAGTTCGAGACCCGCCTCGGCAGGAGAGACCTCATCTCTACAATAAATCAAAAAATCAGCCGGGCGTGGTAGCACGCGCCTGTAATTCCGGCTACTTGGAAGGCTGAGGCGGGAGGATCGCCGGAGCCCAGCAGGTCGAGGCTGCGGTGGCCGGGAGCGGCCACTGCACTCCAGTCTGGGTGACAGAGTGAGACTCCAACTCAAAAAAAAAAAAAAAAAAAGAAAGAAAAAGAAGATATGAACTTTGGGAGGACAGGATTCAACCCCTAACAGGTACCAAAAAATTTTAGCTGTTACAATGGTTTGTGGCCCCTGCAAAGGCCACAGTCCATAAACAGACAGTATAGCTGTAGAATGAAAACGCAAGAGGGGTGTAGAGGGTAGAACTGACAATCAGGAAAAAAGTGTCTAGAAAGACTGGGGGAAGGCGTGATAATGCAAAATAAGCTGAGACTGAGCACAGTGGCTCATGCCTGTAATCTCACCATTTAGGGAGGCAGAAGCAGGAGGACTGCTTGAGCCTAAGAGTTCGGCCGGGCGCAGTGGCTCAAGTCTGTAACCCCAGCACTTTGGGAGGCTGAGGTGAGGGGACTGCTTGAGCCCACAGGTTCGAGAACAGCCTGGGCAACTTGGTGAGACCTCATCTCTATGATAAACCAAAAAATTAGCCGGGCATGATAGCAGGTGCCTGTAGTTCCAGCTGCTTGAAAGGCTGAGATGGAGCCGGGCTCAATGGCTCAGCCTGTAATCCCGCGCCTTTGGGAGGCTGAGGTGAGTGGATTGCCTGAGCCCGCGGGTTCGAGACCCACTTGGGCAGCGAGACCTCATCTCTACAATAAATCAAAACATCAGCCAGGCGTGGTAGCGCATGCCTGTAATTCCGGCTACTTGGAAGGCTGAGTTGGGAGGATCACCGGAGCCCAGCAGGTCGAGGCTGCGGTGTCTGGGCAACGGAGTGAGACTCCAACTCAAAAAAAAAGAAGAAGAAGAAGAAGATACTATTATGAGCTCCACTCTACAAATGAAGGAACTGAGGTCAAGTCGCTTGCCCAGGATTATACAACTAACTGATGGTAGAACTGGGTATTTATCCAAAAGAAAAGCAATCAGCACATCTCTCGTGTCTACTTCAGTACTAGTCACAGTAGCACAGAGATAAAGTCAAGCTAAGTGCCCGTCAATGGATGAACGGATGAAGAAAATGTGTACACGCACAGTGGAATACTATGCAGCCATAAAAAGACGGAAATCCTGTCACTGGCGGCAATGTGGGTGGAACGGGACGTCACTGTGTCGAGTGAAATAAACTAGGCACGGAAAGACAAGTATCACACGTTCTCACTTACATGTGGGCATTTAAACAGTGGCTCTCACGGAGGGAGAGCATAGAAAGATGGCTACCACAGCCTGGGAAGAACAGGTGGAGGGGCTGGAGAGAGGTCACTGAATGGATACAAACCCGCAAGCAGAGGAAATGAGTTGCAATGTCTGACAGAGCAGGGGACTGCAGTTAGCGACAAAGCACTGCATATTTCAAAACAGCTAGAAGAGAGGACTTGAAACACTCCCAGCGCCCAGGAATGATAAATACTTGAGGCGACGGATACTCTCGGTGCTCTCACTCAATCGTTACACATTCCACACATGCTACAAAATAGCACATGCAGCCCATAAACAGGTAAAATAGAATGTACCAGTTTAAAAACGAAAACCATGGCGGAACTGGAATTTGAACTCGGGCCCTCTGGCCACAGAGTGTGTGCTTTTAACCACTTCTCCTGACATCCTCAAAACCAGGACCAAGTTTCCTCGGAGCACCTGGTTGGGGGACAAGGGTAGAGATCCAGGCAGGGGGGCAGGAGGGCACTCCCGACTCGCAGTTTGAGGCCTCGGCCTGCAGCACCTTTGCCAGCCAAGCCCGGCCCTCACCTGCCTCTGGCCTCATATCCCGGGCACCCGCCCACCTGGCACCCGGCCTCTCTGACCCTGTTCTTGCTCCTGAAGACATCCTACCCCGCATCCTTGCTCCGCCGGGAACACCTCCTCCCTCCTGTTCCCCCTAGCGATCCCCTCAAAGTTCTGTTGGACTCAGGCGTTGCCCGCTGCCTGGGCGAGTGGGTGCCCCAGCGCCGAGCATGCCCCGGTATCACGGCCCACCACCTTCGGGAGTGTAGGGGCCGCACCTGCCACCTTTAGAAGAGATGGGTTTTCCCTGGGCAGGACCCGCCTCGTTGCTGACTCACCGGGTCCTCACCCAGCCCTGGAGCCTAGCAGACCCTCCCTGCAGAGGCTGGCTGTGGAGCACCTGTCCCTGCAGCTGCCCGCGTGGACCCTCGGGGAGGAAGATTAGAGGAATCAGAAGGTACTGCTGCCGGCCCTGCCTCCTGCTGCATCTAGACGCTTGTGTTTGTCAGAGGACGTGCCCTAGACCACAGTTCACCCCTCCCTGAAGTCTCTGGCCCTTGCTTAGGCATTCACATTGTACACAGCAGGGGCTTTCACACCGCTGTGACAACACAAAGCTCCTACTTCCCCCTCGGACCGCTAGGAAGCTCAGAGTCACACGCCCTCCAAGAGCAGGCACGTTAGCACCCCCACCCTGCTTCGGCTGATTTTGGCAACCCTGGGTCTCCGCGCACCCTCATCTTCTCATGTATTTGTAACCTTGTTATGCTGTGCTTATCTTTGTAAACTACATCGGGGTTTTCCTGGAATCCCACAAGACACTTTCAGACACCTTCCCTCCCCCAAAAGAGGCTGAACATGAACCCCTGGACGTGAATCCCGTGAATAAATGAACAAACGAACAGACAGAGGCAGGGAACGAGCTACATTAGGAGAGGGAACAGCCTGAGCCAAAGCAGAAAGGTATGATCAGGTGGCGAAAAATCCAAGGACACCAACAATCGCCTCTCCCCCCGGGCTTGGGATAACAGTGGGCTCCACGCTGAGCCCCCGCCGGACGCTGGCCTCCCTGCTGCCCAAACTTCCCCTTCTCCCTTCGCGTCCGCCTGGAACACCCTCCCCGACCGCCCCAAGCCCACCTATGCCCCAAGACTCTGCCCCAGCCCTGTTCTTCTAGGAAAACCACCCCCTCCCATGCTCCATCTCCCTGCACAGCCGCAGATGGATTTGCGACTGTTGCCCAGGCAACGGCCCCACTAGTATCTGGCCTTCAACTCTTCTGAAAGGTGCTAATACGGTTTACATTTTCCAGAAAGGGGCAGGTATCTTCCCAAACCAGTACAGGCCTCTGGAAGCTCAACGCTGCAGGCCAGGGGTGGGCTGGGGCATCCCAGAATCCACCAGGTGGGCTGCAGGCAGGGGCAGAGCAGGCCAGCCCTGGACGCCCATGGGCATGGCCGGGGGTGGAGGAGCCTGGAATCTGACCTCTCCTCCCAAGAGGCCAGAGGGCAAGGGAGGCAAGGGAGTCAGGAGCGGGGTGTCCTCAGGCTCCAGCTGGAGGCGAGGCGGGATCCCTGCCACCGAGCAAGAAAGGCTCTGTCAAGACAGAAGCCGGTAGTGGACAAGGTCCTCGATTCATGCCTCGCTAATGAAAACCACCTGGCCACTTGGCCGCCGGGCCGCCTGCTGGGGGGGTGGGGGACATCTCATTAGCATTCCGAAGCATTTCCTCTGCTGGCATGAGTTTTGAATTACCGTTTCTGTCGTGCCAGCCGGGTGCAGAGCAGCCCCGAGAGGAGACAGTGGTGGGGTGGGGCTGGGCGGTGGGGAAGCTCGGGCCCCAAGCTGGCACCCGGGCCCCAGTCTCCAGAGCCTTCTCCAGCCCAGGCCAGAGCTGGGGCGGCCATCCCACCTGTCCGCCCCTCCCCACGCTGGCCTCCTCGGCCCACTCGAGCTTCTCCCAACAAATCACGCTGCTGAGTGGCGAGCCCCTCGTGCTGGCACAAGGGCGAGCTGACCAGGGGTCTGTCCCTCACCCCCCGCCCCACCGTAAGACAGTGAGTCCCCGTGGACGCCCCAACTCGCCAGGCCTCCTCCGGCACCGACACTACGCCGCAATCGTGGCGGATGGGTCACGCCGGCTGTGCCAGCCCCATAGACCACGTGGCCGCCCCCACCAGCTGAGTGGATGGGGGCGGGCTCCCTCATTCAGGCCTGGCCGCTTGGTCTCTCTCTCTCCCTGCACCGAGGCTGAGGGGACTCAAGCTGAAGCCACCAGCCCACGTGGCCACGCCGGGCAGGGCCTCGCTCACAGCCCAGTGAGAGCGAGCCTGGAGGGAGAGCAGGACACGGGACAGATGCACTGGCAAAGGCCGAGAAAATGGAACCGCAGTCCAGAGAGAGGAGTGCCGGGGAGGGGCTGCCTGCCAGCTTCCCGGGTCCTGGCGGCGGGGGCGGGGGGGACGACACAGGCCGCCTGGATCGTTGCCTGCACAAGTTCCCTGTTCCCTACTCTTAAATCCACTTCCTGTTCCCTCCAACACAATAACCCACAGACCCGGGATCAGAGGGCGCCCTCGGACCCCCTCAGCTGGCTCTGCTCATCAAAGCACGCCCACCACTCACGGTTTAGAAAAGGGGCCGGCAGCTGAGGGAGGCGAGTGTGGGTACGTCCAGCACGGAGAGAGCCTGGCGGGGGAGGCGGGGCGTAGGCAGCTGCCAGCGGGCCCTCAGAGCCCGGGAGGCGCTTGGACTTTGCACCTGAGCAGATGGGGTGGGTGTCTGAGAAGGCATGCCCGTAGCTGTGCCACGGTGTCCTTGTCTGTCAAATGCAGGCAGTGCTATTGAAACACTCACCGACGAAGGCATACGCTTAAAGCGCTCAGAGCCACTTCTGGCATGGAGTGAGCACTCAATATGTGCTAGGGTTTTTGTTTGTTTGTTTGCACCTGCACAAAGGCTGAAGTTCTCCCAGGAGCTAGTTAGTGGGCAGGGAAGCAGAGGGTCACGAAAGCAGCATCCCACCTCTGGGTACGGAAGCACACCTGTGTCAAAAGGGCAGGACTAGCCGGGCTCGGTGGCTCAGCCTGTCATCCCGCACCTCTGGGAGGCTGAGGTGAGTGGACTGCCTGAGCCCGCGGGTTCGAGACCTGCTTGGGCAACTTGGCGAGACCTGTCTCTACAATAAATCAAAAATGAGCCGGGCGTGGTAGCGCACGCCTGTAGTTCCAGCTACTCGGAAGGCTGAGGTGGAAGGATCGCCGGAGCCCAGCAGGTCGAGGCTGCGGGGGCCGGGAGCGGCCACTACCCTCCAGTCTGGGCGACAGAGTGAGACTCCGACTCAAAAAAAAAAAAAGAGGGCAGGACCAAGCAGGGGGCAGGGATGGCTGGGGATATGGGGGGTGCCCTTTCCATCGCCAGTGGAGGCAGGACATGAGAGGAGACCGCAGTGAGGCAGAGAACAGCAGGGCCCAGGGCACAGCTAACAAGCGGGGCTGCCCAATCGGGGACAAACAGCCTGGGGAGGGTACAAGTCTACAAGTCTCCTCTCCCCCACGGGTGTGAATGGGGCCGGAGGGCCACTCTGCGCAGTAGCCACACTTACAGGACGCCCAGTCTGTCCCAGGGCACACAGTCCCCTCAACAACCCTAAGAGGCAGACACCATAAGTACCCCAAACTTGCAGGTGGGAAAAGTGAGGCAGACAAGAGGTGCAGTGATTTATCCAAGGTCACACGGCGGGTAGCAGAGCTGGGAGTCGAGCCCAGGATGACAAGTCTGGCATTCAAACCCTTCACTGCCAATGTGGACAGCAGGTGCCGGAAAGGGATCGGTGCCCCTCCGGGAGGATTCCCCCGTCTGGGCCTTGGGCTCAGTGTAGAACTCCACTCGGCAAAGCCTTCCCAGCATGCCGGGCGCCTGGGCTTGCAAGTGTGCACAGGCGCACGGGAGGCTGTCCCAGACCCACGCCTGGCGCTTCTGCCTCTGGGGCTCCTCGCCACCTCACCCCAGCCTGTCCTGCAGCCCGAATCCCTGCATCACTTCCAGCCAGCCTGGCAGACATGGCTGCACCCCGTGCCCGTGGGCATCTACTGCATGCAGGTGGGTACCGAGGGGCCCTGCCTGGGAAAGCAGGAGCCAGTGAGCACACAATCCCCCCCCAGCAGCCCCACCTCCTTTTCTGACTCCAAGCCTGACCCAGGCAATTTCCCCGGCATGAAGCCCCCTTGGCATCCCGGCGGCACACTTCTGCCCGGTGCTCAGTGCTCTAGCGGGATTCCAGGCCTGCCCGATCCTCCAGGGTCCCTCCTCTGTGCCCCAGCTTCGCCACCAACGCACTCCTCAAGCCCCCCGGGCTGTGCTCCTCGGGGGGCAGGAGGCTCCGAGCCTGCACAGCAGCCCCTAGAAGTGCCTGCCAGGTGCCCGCAGCTGGATGAATGAGGGTTCATTGTTTACATTTACAAGTGACGGAAAGAGGCTCCACCGCACACACGCGGTCCTCCCTGCGCCCTCCTCCCCTCCTCCCTCTCTGCCCACAGCTCTAGGCCGGCCCCAACCCCGCCGGCCTCGCGAGGGCATCTCACGAGGGCATCTCACGAGAGGGCACCCCATCCCAGACTCCCACTTCTCACCCACAAGGGAGAGGAGGGGTCCCGGAGGCTGGGGGGCACGCCGCTGGGTGTGCGACTCGCCCCAAGATGCTCCCTCTGCCTGCCCTTCCCAGGGTGGGGCTGGGGCCTGCGTGGCAGTGCCCACTGGGCACCCGCCCGCCCCAGGCTCCGCCTGAAAGGTCCAAACGGGCGGGCCCTGGAGGCTCGGCCAAGCATCCTCCGCGGCCGCCGCCCCTCGGGGGGGAGGGCAGAAAATCTGCTGCCTCACCGGCTACCAGCGCCAGCCTGGGGGGTGCCCCCGCGGGAAGCCGCGCGCCCAGGCTCCCCCGCCCCTCCCCGGCCATGCACTTCCACCAAGTTTTGCAGAGGGCATCGGCCCGGCGACCCCAGCGGGCGCAGCGGGGTCCCCGTTCCCCCAGACCCCGGGTCCGGCCCGGGGCTGCATGGCCGCGCCCACCCGGCTGTGCCCCCGGCTCTGCGCGCCCAGAGAGCCCCGCGGCGCGCTGGCCGCCCCCCGCCCGTGGGTGGGGGCGCCAAGGGGGTCGGCGACGCCTTCGCCGGGGACCCGCACCCGGGAAGCACCCAGCCCCCGCGGCACCCCCTCCTCCCGGCAGGCCGCGGGGAAGCGGGCTCGCCGGGCCGCCCCCGCCCACGCCCCGCCGGCCCGGACCCCAGCCCTGCGCGCGCCCCGACGATGCTCCGCGGCCGCCGCCCCCCGCAGCCCTGCGTCCTTTGTTGCCCGCGCGCCCCCTCCCCGGCCCGGCCGCCTACCTTCGCCCTCCCGCGGCCGCTCGCCGAGGGAGGCCCGCGCCCGCGCCTCCAGCTCTCCCCGGGCGGGCGGGCGGGCGGGCGCGCGGGGCGAGGATGCCGCGGCCCCTCCCGCCGCCGCCGCCCACCGGCCGCAGCCCTCCGGGCGGCTCCGCGCTGGGCGCCCCGGGCCTCGCGCCCCGCGTGCGCGCGGGCGGCGCGGGCGGGCGGGCGGGAGGCGCGGACCCAGGCAGCCCGGCCGCCGCCTGCGCGCCCCGCGGCCGAGCCGAGCCGAGCCGAGCCGAGCCGAGCGCGGCGGAGCCCGCGGCCGGCGCCGGGCGGGAACAAAAGGGGCCGGCGCTGGGGCGGGCGCGCGAGGGCGGGGCCTGGGCGGCGGGGCGGGCGCGCGCGCGGCCTCGCGGTTCTCGGCCGCGGCGCCGCGCGGACGGCGGGCGGGCGGGCGGAACCCGGGCGGCGCCGCGCCCCCCGCCCGCCCCCGGCCGCGGCGTCCGCCCCGGGTGCCGCCGGCGCTGGCCTGGTGCCGGGTGGCGGCGCGTCCTTCGGCCCTGCGCTGCGGGCCGGGCTGCCCCTCCCGGGTCCCCGAGGGAGGCGGCAGCCCGGAGGACGAGGTGGCGTCGGCCCGGACGGAGAGGGACGCGGTGGGGAGGTGAGGACAGCGCCGCCGAGGAGAGGACGGCGGAGGCGGGGCGAGCCTCAGGCCTGTCTCGAGGCAGAAGCGAGTGGGGAGCCGTGGCTGGGTCTCCCGGCCACGGGCTCCCAACGTGATGCGGAAAAGTGGTACCCAAGATGCCGACGGCTCGGCACCCTCGTCCTCACCAGGGCGGGACGCGTCTCCTGCGAGGCCCGAGGAGCAGAGACAGCTGCGGGGCCGCTCCGGCCAAGTGGCGGTTCGGGAGCCAAGAGGTCGCCACGCCCCTCCCCTCCTCGGTGTGCAGGCGGTGGCTGGCTTCTGTGGCCGGTCTCCCTCGGCCCTCTCGGCGAGCTGCTCTCCCCGCCTTTCCTGCACGTCCTGCCCTGTCCCTCTCCCTGGTCGGGAAGCCACGCTCCGGGTCAAAGCCCAGTTCACATGTTTCCCTCGATGTGTTGCGGAGGTTGTCTGTAGGGCGCAGACTGCTGCCTTGCGGGAGGGCGGAGGCCTTGTTTCCATCCCCGAAGGCACCCATGGCAGGGCTTGGCAGAGGGCGGGCACCCGATAATATTTGTAGAAGGACTGAATGTGCTAATTCAGCCTCACCACCCCTCACTGTCCTGGTGACCGTGAGAAGCGAGTGGGTCTTCTGACCTCAGTTTCCCCGTCTGTAAATTGGGGACAGTGTTTCAACTCAGCTCAGCAGAGGTGTCACGGCATAGTGACTGAGGCTGGGCACTGGGCCGGACCCGAGGAGGTCCCCAGCTGGTGGGGGGAGACAGACCCGGAGAACAAGGGGGCGGGAGGTGCAGCATGAGCCCCAGGGAGTTGGGGCTTCTGGAGGGGGTGAAGGCCCATAAGAGGGGGTGCCAGGTGGAGAGGGTGGGGTTCAGGAAACAGGAGTGCGTTGTTCCATGGGCAGGGAGGGACGGTCTAGAGGGTAAGAGGTAGAACACAGCGCAAAGTACAGGGATCAGAACAAACTCCTTCACCTACTGGATGATGGACAAGTCACTGGTCCTTTCTCAGTTTCCTCACCTACAAAATGAAGCCAATGACAGACTGCCTCCTAGGATTGTTGTCAAGACTATGTTAATTTATGCAAAGTGCTTAGAATTTTAAAAATACCCCCTTTGTGGCTGACCGGCTTTCAGGAAATGGGAACTGTGACAACAATAATAAAAAATCAAAAAGGGAAAAATAAAGAGATTCTAGGTCACCAGGCACAGAGTCTCATACCTGCAAACTCTACACTTTGGGAGGCTGAGACTGGAGGATCACTTAAGTTCAGGAGTCCAAGACCAGCCTGGGCAACATAGCAAGACGTTGTCTCTACCAAAGAAAAGTTTTAAACTTGCCAGGTGTGGTGGCATATGCCTGTAATACCAGCTGCTCAAGAGACTGAGGTGAGAGGATTACTTGAGCCCAGGAGGTCAAGGTTGCAGTGAGCTCTGATCACACCACTGCACTCCAGCCTGAGCAACAGAGTGGGACCCTGTCTCCAAAAAAATAAAAAAATTCTTCAGTCGTCTACGTGGAGGTGGTACAAATAATTATATATTGTAGGCTTTAATAAGTCAAGGCTGCATAGTTTAATCGTGAATGTAACTACACTCATTTGTTTTTACATGACTGTAAAACTAACAAGTTTATAAGAGGAACGATGGATTAATAAAAAATAGTTCAAATGTAATCAAAGATTCAGAAAGGGATGTTAACTGAAGTCAGAGAGTAGAGAAAGAGTAAGATGGTTGAAATAATCTCAAATCTACCATAATTACATTAAACTCAGATGCACCAAATATTCAACATATCCGACAGTTAATGGTGAATTTTATTTGAGCATTCCTTTATTGCTAAACATATAATAGTTTCTCATTTTTCCTTATTTGAAAACATGAAAGTGTAGGTACATTGAAACTTTTGTTCTTATATCATCTATATCTGACAGTGTCAATAAACCCACATTTGTGGGTTTCTGAAAAAATAAAAGAAGCTGGGTGCAGTGACTCATGCCTATAATCCTAGCACTTTGGGAGGCCAAGGCGGAAGGATTACTTGAGCCCAGGAGTTCAAGACCACCCTGGGCAACATAAAGAGACCTCATCTCTACCAAAAAAAAAAAATCAAAAAATTATCCAAGCCTGGTGGCACTTGCCTACAGTTCCAACAACTAGGGAGGCTGAGGCAGAAGGATCGCCTGAGCCCAGGAGGAGAGTGTTGTGAGCCATGATTGTGCCACTGCACTCCAGCCTGAGCAGAAATAAAAATAAAAGAAACGTGGACTTTTTTAAACAGCAAGGTCATAAAAGGCCTCGAATGCGTATTGAGAGTCTGGAATTTTCTCCTGCAAGCCACGGAGAGAGAAGAGGAAGCCCACAAAGTGAACCTCACGGCTTTTTCTGCCTGGGAACTTGGAAGTCTTCCTCCTAAGATCTTTTTTTTTTTTTTGAGTTGGAGTCTCATTCTGTCGCCCAGACTGGAGTGCAGCGGCCGTTCCCGGCCACCGCAGCCTCGACCTGCTGGGCTCCAGTGATCCTTCCGCCTCAGCCTTCCAAGTAGCCGGAATTACAGGCATGTGCTACCACGCCCAGCTGATTTTTTGATTTTATTGTAGAGATGAGGTCTCGCTGCCCAGGCGGGTCTTGAACCCATGGGCTCAGGCAATCCACTCACCTCAGCCTCCCAAAGGCGCGGGATTACAGGCTGAGCCTCCCAAGATCTTACAGCATTCCTCCCTCCCTGGGAAGCAGCGTGTGGTGAGAAGGGAGCCCAGGATGGCGCCGGGGCCATCGGGGATGGGGTTCTGCCAGCGAAAGCAGCCGGGCACAGTCCAAGCCCTCAGAACCTTCTCCTGACATCTCCTGTGGGACAGCCAGAGAGGCAGACTGAGACCCTGAGAGACCCTGGAAGGCTGTGGAAGGGGGCCCAGTCCTGGTCAGAGGCTCCTAAGCTTTCAGGGGCCCACACCCCTCTAAGAATCTGAACTCCTTGGAGACGCTCCCCAGAACCATGCCGTAGCACCGACGGGCGTGCATGCAACTACACACACATCTGCAGACAAGCTCAGGCAATCACTGAGTCCCCACCCTCCCCTCCTGGGTAGAACACCCTGGTTCTAGGGCAGGGAAGAGAACCCAGGAAAGATAAGGGGTGTAGGTGGCAGGGAGTGTGGCTTGCCCCAGTAGGGAGGTTCTGACCCAGTCCCTCTGGGTCTTCTACCCTGGGGGTCACCTCTCCCTTCCTGGGACACCTGAGGCTTCTAGAACCAGGAAATGGCCAGAGTTCCGTGAACATCAACCCATCGGGATAGACCAAGAAGGTTCTCCTTGTTGGAAACGAAACCATCATCGAGTCCCAGCCCCTCCTTGCACGAGGGGGGAAACTGAGGTCTACAGAGGGGCAGAAACCAGGCACAAGCCAGGCTCGGTGGCTCAGCCTGTAGTCCCGCGCCTTTGGGAGGCCGAGGTGAGTGGATGACCTGAGCCCACGGGTTCGAGACCCGCCTGGGCAGCGAGACCTCATCTCTACAATAAATAAAAAAATCAGCCGGGTGTGGTAGCGCATGCCTGTAATTCCGGCTACTCAGAAAGCTGAGGCGGAAGGATGGCCGGAGCCCAGCAGGTCGAGGCTGTGTGGCCGGGAGCGGCCACTGCACTCCAGTCTGGGCGACAGAGTGAGACTCCAACTCAGAAAAAAAAAGAAGCCAGGCACAGAGGCTCACACCTGTAATCCCAGCACTTTGGGAGGCTGAGGCAGGAAGATATCTTGAAGCCAGGCGTTCAAGACCAGCCTAGGCAACATAGTGAGACCTTGTCTCTACAAAAAAAAAAAAATCAAAAAATTAGCCAGGCATGGTGGCACATGCCTGTAGTACCAGCTACTCAGGAAGCTGAGGAGGGAGGTTTGCCTGAGCCCAAGAGGTTGAGGCTTCAGTGAGCCATGATCGTGCCACTGCACTGTACCCTGCACTCTGCCTCAAATAATAACAATAATGGTCAGGGATTTGCCAGTCAGGCAGCTCCTGCTGGGATAACCCTGAGCTCACCTGCCCCTGACCAGCAAGTCCAGCCTCCCTCTCCTGCCCCAGGTTCCCTCCCTCCCTGGCAGCCCCAGGGTTATTCAGAGCACCAGCGTGAGGTCAAGGAGCCTCACCTGGCAGCTGGTGAGCAGAGCTTCAAAGGGAGCTCACCTGTGAGGAGCACCTTTCACTCTTGCTGCTGCCAGACTTGTTCCAGGTGAGAGAAGACAGGCTTCTGTCTTGATAAGGCTTGAATAGGGTTTTTTTCCTCCTTCCTGCAGCCAAACAAGATACTGTCTGATGGGAGGAGGGTTAGGCCTGACCCCTGCTCTGGACATCAGGGCCCAGAGATGGCTGGGAGGGAGGTGAGGGGTCTGGAAGGGGTGCTCTCCCAGCAGACCTCTCACCTGGACCCTTTGTCTCCACAGAAACTGCTGGTGTGGCCATTTCTTGCTGACAGTGGCCAAGACCAGCGGCCCCACAGATGGGGGGTTTCAGGGGAAGATCCAGTTGGTGAGACTTGAGGGGCCAGGGCAGCGCTCCCTGAGGTCTGCAGTGGCCCAGCCCGGGAAGGGTTCTCAGCTACTCTGCAAGCTGCTGCCTTTTGCTGTCTCTTTGGTACATTTTTATTTGAAGAGACAGGTTCTCGCTCTGTTGCCCAGGCTGGAGTGCCGAGGTGAGATCATAGCTCACCGCAGCCTTGAATTCTTGGGCTCAAGTGATCCTCCCACCTCAGCCTCCGGAGTAGCTGGGACTACAGGCATATACCACCATGCCCAGCTAATTTTTTTATTATAGAGACAAGGTCTCACTATGTTGCCCAGGCTGGTCTCCAACTCATGAGCTCAAGCAATCCTCCTGCCTTAGCCTCCCAAAGTGCTGGGATTACAGGTGTGAACCACCACACCCAGTTTTTTTCCCCCCATTAGGATGGGATATTCAGCCTCTGAATTGCTGTCTACAAAAAATGTGTAATAGGCCAGGCTCAGTGGCTCAAGCCTGTAATTCTAGCACTGTGGGAGGCTGAGGTGAGGGGATTGCCTGAGCCCACGGGTTTGAGAACAGCCTGGACAACTTGGCGAGACCTCATCTCTACATTAAAATAAAAAATTAGCCAGGCATGGTAGCGCACGCCTGTAGTTCTGGCTACTTGGAGGGCTGAGGTGGAAGGATCGCCTGAGTCCAGCAGGTCAATGCTGGGGTGGCCGTGAGTGTGCCACTGCACTCCAGCCTGTGCGACAGAGTGAGACTCCAACCCCACCCCCCAAAAAAAGTGTAATAACATGGCGAAACGCTTATATATTTACATCCAGTGAAAAATCATGAATTTGTAAACTGTAGAGGGAGAAGCTGGTAACTACAGTGGACTTTGGGGAGGGGCATCCCTGAGACTTTTCTCTCCCCTTTTCTGTACTTTCCTGCAATAGGCATGTGCTACTTTGGGGACTGAGAAAAGAAACTTAAACCCAAGCCCTTTTCTGTTGAAATTATTGCATGTGGCCATGTGTTGGGAACGGATGTGATGTGGAGAGCAGATGTCACTGCAGCAGGCCTTGAGCAAAGGCCGCAAGCGAAGGCAAGGTCTCGCTTGGGACCGCTGCATCCTAGCCAAAGGCAGGGGATGCAGCCTGCTGCACGGAACGGCGTCTCAGATGCCCACACATCCAGGTGCACATGGTATAAATAAAGCCTTAACGACAACAAGATAACCACGGAACAGCTCGCCTTCAGGTAGCAACAAAATTCCGTTGCGGCTCCCGCATAGACCTCGAACCCCTTCCAACTTCCTTTGTGCTTGATGATAAAATAAACATGCCAAGCTAGTTTGGGGCCACTTCTCCTCCATCAGAGGAAAGTGTCCCACCTGTCCCCAGCTTTTCTTTATGTCTTTCTTTTTTTTTGAATTGGAGTCTCAGTCGCCCAGACTGGAGTGCAGTGGCCGCTCCCTGCTGGGCTCCGGCGATCCTTCCGCCTCAGCCTTCCCAGTAGCCGGGATTACAGGCACGCGCTACCACGCCCGACTGATTTTTAGATTTATTGTAGAGATGAGGTCTCGCTGCCCAGGCGGGTCTCGAACCCGCGGGCTCAGGCAATCCACTCACCTCAGCCTCCCAAAGGCGCGGGATGACAGGCTGAGCCACCGAGCCCGGCCACACCCTGACTTTCATCGCTGCATCGACTTTGCCTGAGCCTGGTTCTCCTCCCTCTTGGTTTGTATCTGTCCACCAGGGAACCCTGGCACCTCCCTCTGGGCCGGCTTGGCTGTGGTGGAGTGAACCCAGCGGTTTAGGAAGGCTGTGGACTACTGCTGGGTGACATGGGGGCTTCCCCTCAGCAGGGGGGCTTCCAAGATCCTTGCAGCCCTCCTAGATTTCCCAAGGTAGATCGTGAGACAAGGCCTCTCCTGCTGAGGGAACAGAGGCAGGCATGGCTGAGTACCTGTTAACAGGGTTGGTTTCAGGTGAGGAACTTTGCATGGATTGTGGAGATAAACGAAGACTATCCGATCGAGAACAAGCAAAGCCTTGTCCAGAGCCTGCAAGAGGGAGTCGGCCACCATAGACACCCAGGGAAAGGTTTGTTTCTTTTTGTTTTGTTTTGTTTTTTGTTGAGTTGGAGTCTCACTCTGTCGCCCAGACTGGAGTGCAGTGGCCGCTCCCGGCCACCGCAGCCTCGACCTGCTGGGCCCCGGCGATCCTTCCGCCTCAGCCTTCCGAGTAGCCGGAGTTACAGGCACGCGCCACCACGCCTGGCTGATTTTTTTATTTATTGTAGAGATGAGGTCTCGCTGCCCAGGCGGGTCTCGAACCCGCGGGCTCAGGCAATCCACTCACCTCAGCCAGCCATTTTAAAAATTTGTTAGCTTTAGAATGGTGCAAAAGTGCTGGGCAGCCAGTAGAAACCATACCTCGAGTCCCCATGAGACCATTCTGTTTCTCTCAGTACCATATTCAATAAATTACGAGGTACACATTATAAGATAGGCTTTGTGTTAGATGATTTTGCCCGGCTGTGGGCTAACAGCAGCCTTCTGGGCGCTAGGCTAAGCCATGATATTCAACAGGCCGGGATATTTTCAGATTACGATGGGTTTATCAGGATGTCAGTCAAGGAGTGGCTGTGTTAACCTCTCAGTATTTTTTTTTTTTTGAGTTGGAGTCTTACTCTGTCCCCTAGGCTAGAGTGCAGTGGCATGCTCACGGCCACTGCAGCCTTGACCTGCCGGGCTCAGGCAATCCTTCTGCCTCAGCCTTCCAAGTAGCTGGAACTCCAGGCGTGCGTCACCATGCCCGGCTAATTTTTTGATTTATTATAGAGACGAGGTCTCACCAAGTTGCCCAGGCTGGTCTCAAACCCCTGGGCGCAGGCAATGCTCTCTCCTCAGCCTCCCAAAGTCCTGGGATTACAGGCTTGAGCCACTGTCCCCGGCCATCTCTCAGTATTAACTCACTTGATCCCCACCAATCATTCTAAGAGGTGGGTGTGTCATGAGGCCCTTTTTAAAGAGAAGGAAACTGAGAGACACAGAGAGGTCAAGGGACAGGCCCCAGGTCACACAGCTCGTGAGTGCAGGGTTTGCCAGGCCAGCAGGCTTCAGCGGTGCCTGCCCCCGAGGAGGGAGTGGGGAGACACTGGCACGGTGCCTGGAATTGGAACCCGAGGGCTACCATTCACCAGCTCTGTCTAGTCTCCTCCCCAGGGCGCTGGGAAACGGGAGAGGAGACCCTCTTTGTGGGAAGCGCCCGTGCCCCATGCCCGTGTCAAGTGTCTGTGTGCTGCAGCCACTGTTCGCTCTACGCCAGGCACCGGTCGAAGTGTCTGAGATGACAAGAACTCACCTGATTGTCACAATACCTCTGCAGGGGGCCTCTGTTAGCCGCCCCATTTTATGGATGAGGGTCTGAGACTCAGCTGTGCTCACACAGCAGGTGGGTCGCGGTGCCCTGTGGCATCCAGCGCCCCTCCCTGGCCCAGAGTCGGTGTCTTATTTATTTATTTATTTGAGTTGGGATCTCACCCTGTGGCCCAGGCTGGTGTGCGGTGGCACCATCACGGCTCACCGCAGCCTTGACCTCCTGGGCTCAGGCGATCCTCCCACATCCGTCTCCGTCTCCTGAGTAGCTGAGACTACAGGCACGCACCACCATGCCTAGCTAATTTTTAAATGTTTTTGTAGAGATGGGGGCGTCTCATGGTGACCGCCCAGGCTGGTCTTAAACTCTCGGACTCAAGCCTTCCTCCCTCCTCAGCCTCCCAAAGTGCTGGAACTACAAGCGTGAACCACCACACCTGGCCTGGAGTTGGTGTTGTGATCACTATACTCCCTGCCTCTCAGATGTGGCAGCTTAAACGGGCAATCGCAGGGCATCTGTGACACTCCAGAGGACCCAAGTCCAGAGGAGAGACTGCGGAACTGAGGCCTCATCAGGCGAGTGGCTCCTTCTTGGGCAACTCCACCGGGGCCTGGGAAGAGGGAGAACGTGGAGGGAAGAGGCCACCCTCTCCGTGGAGGACGACACCCTCGCTCTCTGAGGCTCGGGTGGGTGCGTGCGTGCCGCTGACCTGGTTCCTGCTGGAACGGACATCTGCCTCTTGGGGAAGAGGCCTCAGTGTCCACAGCCCGCTTGGGGCCTGGGCTGGGTCACACGCTCCAGCCTCCACTCGCCGGGGGAAGCCTCTAGAAGGTGCTGCTCGAGGCCTTCCTCCACAGCTGCCGTTCCTCACACAAGCCTCCTCTCTCTGAGTTGCACATCTGTGTGTTATGTCACCGGCTGAGGCTGGGACACTCCCTGGAAGCTTGTTTATTCTGAGTTTCTGGGAGCCTCTTGCCTGGGGACACTGTCCTGGGCTGCGCTGGGCTCTTTCTCCCTGACACTGGCCCCTCCAGGGCTGGCCCAGCCCCTCGGCAAGGTTGCACTTTCTCTCCTGGCCCAGATCTCAGGGGGCATCTCTTTTGGGACCTTCTGAGAGGCACACCTATAAGATCCCCCGTTCTCACCCAAAGCACAAGAGTTAGAGACTGGTGGAATGTTACCAGTTTGCTCTTTTACCAAGAAAAGATGCTGGAAAAAAATAATAACTGTTCCAGCCGGACTCGGTGGCTCAGCCTATAATCCCACGCCTTTGGGAGGCTGAGGTGAGTGGATTGCCTGAGCCCGCGGGTTCGAGACCCGCCTGGGCAGCGAGACCTCATCTCTACAATAAATCAGAAAATCAGCCGGGCGTGGTAGCGCATGCCTGTAATTCCGGCCACTCGGAAGGCCGAGGCGGAAGGATCGCCGGAGCCCAGCAGGTCGAGGCTGCGGTGGCCGGGAGCGGCCATGCACTCCAGTCTGAGCGACAGAGTGAGACTCCAACTCAAAAAAAAAAAAAAAATAATAATAATAATAACTGTTCCATTGCCACCATTTCCTGTAAGAAGGGACTTTTTTGTTGTTGTTATTGGAGTCTCACTGCGTCGCCCAGGCTGGAGTGCAGTGGCACGCTCATAGTCACCACAGCCTCGACCTGCTGGGCTCAGGCGATCCTTCTGCCTCAGCCTTCCAAGTAGCTGGAACTAGAGGCACACACCACTACGCCCAGCTAATTTTTTGATTTATTGTAGATATGAGGTCTCACCAAATTGCCCAGGCTGGTCTCGAACCCATGGGCTCAGGCGAACTTCTCATCTCGGCCTCCCAAAGTACTGGGATTATAGGCATGAGACACCGCACCCAGCCCAGAAGGGACATTTTAACAACAGGACATTTTTGTTGTTGTTTTTTTGTTTTGTTTCGTTTTTTGGGGTTTTTTGGGGTTTTTTTTTTTTGAGTTGGAGTCTCACTCTGTCACCCAGATTGGAGTGCAGTGGCCGCTTCCGGCCACCGCAGCCTCGACCTGCTGGGTTCCGGCGATCCTTCCGCCTCCACCTTCCGAGTAGCCGGAATTACAGGCGCGCGCTACCACGCCGGGTTGATTTTTTGATTTATTGTAGAGATGAGGTCTCGCTGCCTAGGCGGGTCTCGAACCCGCGGGCTCAGGCAATCCGCTCACCTCAGCCTCCAAAGGTGCGGGATTACAGGCTGAGCCATCGAGCCCGGCTAACAACAGGACATTTTAACAACGGAAAAGGTAACATCGTTCTGAAATACAGGTTAGTCTTTTTTTTTTTTTTTTTTTTGAGTTGGAGTCTTACTTGGTCACCCAGACTGGAGTGCAGTGGCCGCTCCCAGCCACCGCAGCCTTGACCTGCTGGGCTCCGGCGATCCTTCCGCCTCATCCTTCTGAGTAGCCGGAATTACAGGCGTGCACTACCACACCCGGCTAATTTTTTGATTTGATTGTAGAGATGAGGTCTCACCAAGTTGCCCAGGCGAGTCACGAACCCGCAGGCTCAAGCAATCCACTCACCTCAGCCTCCCAAAGGTACGGGATTACAGGCTGAGCCACCAAGCCTGGTTTAGGTTAGTCTTTTAAATCGAGTAAATCTGTGGCCGGGCACAGCCGCTCAAGCCTGTAATCCCAGCACTTTGAGAGGCTGAGGCAAGAGAATTGCTTGAGCCCAGGAGCTCGAGACCAGCCTGGGCCGCATAGGGAGACTTATCTCCACACACACACACACACAAAGTTCTTTTTTAATTGTCCAGGTGTGGCATACCTGTGGTCCCAGCTACTTGGAAAGCTAAGGACGGAGGATTGCCTGACCCGGATCACAACTCGTTTCCTTGTCTGCAACATGGGAGCGACACACTCTGCTTCCAACATGCATAGACAGCTCAGTCCAAAGCCATGAGCGCCCTGACGGAGGCATGGCCAGGGTGCTTGGGGCCACACCTAACTTGCAGTCATGGGACTAGGAGGAGGAACATGTGTCATCGTGGGGCAGTGTCACTGTTTCCGCGTGTAAGCATCTCATACTCATCTTTCGTTTCGGTTGTGCGGGGAGAAGCAGAGGCCGTGATCTTAGTCCAGAGTGGTCAGCTCTGATGAAAGATTTAGCAAGGAAGCGAGGAGAAGGGGTCGAGACCAACCTTTTGCCGTCTCTGGCAGAAGGCAGGGCGTCTGGGAATGTCATCAGCGAGCTGGCGCCTGTCTGCCTCCAGCCTGGAAAACTGAAGGCAGCTTCTGCACAGACCCTCGTGGGGCTGTAACCGCTGTAACAGAGCGAGACACGTAACCGCTCTGTGACTCAGTTTCCCCATCATGCCATGCTGCTCCCTTTTCTCTTTTGTTAAGACTCCCCAGCCAATCCTTCCTGCGAGATTGGTGTCCCCCAGTGGCAGAGTGCTCCGGCTGTGTCCAGTTAAGAATACCACCATGTAGCCGGGCTCGGTGGCTCAGCCTGTCATCCCGCGCCTTTGGGAGGCTGAGGTGAGTGGATTGCCTGAGCCCACGGGTTCGAGACCCGCCTGGGCGGTGAGACCTCATCTCTACAATAAATAAAAAAATCAGCCGGGCGTGGTAGCGCATGCCTGTAATTCCGGCTACTGGGAAGGCTGAGGCGGAAGGATCGCCGGAGCCCAGCAGGTCGAGGCTGCGGTGGCCGGGAGCGGCCACTGCACTCCAGTTTGGGTGACCGAGTGAGACTCTCTCTGTTACTCTGGCCTCACAGCTGGCATTGCAAACTGAGGTTCCCAGAGTCATTCTAGCCCCAGGGAATAACCTCTCCACCAGACTGTCAACATGCCAAAGGCAGGGTTACATCTGTCCTGGTTACACTTGCGTCTTCCCTGCCCAGGCCTCTGCCACCTGGATGCGTAATTGAATGGCAGAGCCAACCTAAGGGCCTGTGGCTGCCCTGCCAGCCAGGTGTTGGGAGCGTAATGCAGGCTCGGGAGAGAATATGGGAGATGAGCGTCAGAAGATGTGGGTTCCAATCGTGGTTCCAGGTCTCAGTGTCCTCATCTCTCTAATGGGAATAGGCTGGGCACGGTGGCTCACGCCTGTAATGCCAGCACTTTGGGAGGCCGAGGCAGGAGGCTCGCTTGAGTCCAGGAATTTGACACCAGCCTAAGCAACATAGGAAGACCTTGTTTCTACCAAAAAAAAAAAATTAGCCAGGTGTGGTGACATACACCTGTAGTTCCAGCTATTCTGGAGGCGGAGGCAGAAGAATTGCCTGAGTCCTGGAAGTGAAGACTGCCATGAGCTGTGATCATTCTACTGCACTCCAGCCTGGGTGACAGTGATTCCAACCCAAAAAAAAACAAGCCGGTCTTATCAACAGGGTGCCTGAATGAAAAGTAATTGTACACCTAACACTTAACTGTACTCCACAAAGCCATAATAAAAAATATTGATTTAAAAAAAAAAAAAAAAGGCTGAGGTGAGTGGATTGCCTGAGCCCGCGGGTTTGAGACCCGCCTGGGCAGCGAGACCTCATCTCTACAATAAATCAAAAAAACAGCCGGGCGTGGTAGCGCTTGCCTGTAATTCTGGCTACTCGGAAGGCGGAGGCGGAAGGATCGCCGGAGCCCAGCAGGCGAGGCTGCGGGGGCCGGGAGCGGCCACTGCACTCCAGTCTGGGCGACCGAGTGAGACTCCAACTCAAAAAAACAAAAAACAAACAAAAAAAAACAAGCCGGGCTCGGTGGCTCAGCCTGTAATCCCAGCACTTTGGGAGGCTGAGGTGAGTGGATTGCCTGAGCCCGCAGGTTCAAGACCCGCCTGGGCAACTTGGTGAGACCTCATCTCTACAATAAATCAAACATTAGGTTCGTGACCCGCCTGGGCAGCAAGACCTCATCTCTACAATAAGTCAAAAAATCAGCCGGGCGTGGTAGCGCACGCCTGTAATTCTGGCTACTCGGAAGGCTGAGGCGGAAGGATCGCCGGAGCCCGGGAGGTCGAGGCTGCGGTGGCCGGGAGCAGCCACTGCACTCCAGTCTGGACGACAGAGTGAGACTCCAACTCAGAAAAAATAAATAAATAAAAAATAAATAAAATCAAAAAATTAGCTGGGCGTGGTAGCATGTGCCTGTAGTTCCAGCTACTTGGAAGGCTGAGGCAAAAAGATCATCTGAGCCCAGCAGGTTGACGCTGGGGTGGCCGTGAGCATGCTGCTGACTCTAGCCTGGGTGACGGAGTGAGGCTCCAACCCCCTAAAAAAAAAAAAAAATCAGCTGAGTGTGTTGGGACATGCCTTTAGTCCCAGGTACTCGGGAGGCTGAGGCAGAAGGATCATATGAGCCCAGGAGGTCAAGGCTGCAGTGAGCAGTGATCATACCACTGCACCACAGCCTGGGGAACAGAGTGAAACCCTGACTCAAAAAAAAAATTTTAAAATTTTAGGTGTCATGGACCAAACTGTGTGTCCCTGCAAAATTCAAATTTTTGAAGTCCCATCACCGCATGTGACCATATTTGGAGATAGAGCCTTAAAGCCATAACTAAGTTTAGATGAAATCATAAGAGTGAGACCCCGGCCGGGCTCGGTGGCTCAGCCTGTAATCCCATCAATTTGGGAGGCTGAGGCGAGTGGATTACCTGAGCCGGCAGGTTCGAGACCAGCCCGGGCAGCTTGGTGAGACCTCATCTCTACAATAAAATAAAAAATAGCTGAGCACGGCAGTGCCTGTCTATAGTTCTGGCTATGTGGAAGGCTGAGGTGGGAGGATCACTGGAGCCCAGCAGGTCGATGCTAGGGTGGCCATGAGCATGTGTGCCTGGGCAAAGGAGGGAGACTCCAACTCAAAAAAAAAAAGTGAGGCCCTGATCCAGTAGGCTGGGTGTCCTTATAAGAGAAAGAAGCTAGGTGTGGTGGCGTGCACCTGTAGTTCCAGCTACTTGGAAGGATGAGGAGGAAGGATTGCCAGAACCCAGCAGATCAAGGCTGTGGTGGCCGTAAGGCATGCCACCACACTCCAGCCTAGGAGACAGAGTGAGACTCCAACTAAAAAAAAAAAAAAAAAAAAAAAAAAAAAGAGCTGGGCTCGGTGGCTCAACCTGTAATCCCGCGCCTTTGGGAGGCTGAGGTGAGTGGATTGCCTGAGCCCGCGGGTTCGAGACCCGCCTGGACAGCGAGACCTCATCTCTACAATAAATCAGAAAATCAGCCGGGCATGGTAGCGCGTGCCTGTAATTCCAGCTACTAGGAAGGCTGAGGCAGAAGGATCGCTGGAGCCCAACAGGCCGAGGCTGCGGTGGCCGGGAGCAGCCACTGCACTCCAGACTGGGCGACAGAGTGAGACTCCAACTCAAAAAAAAAGAGAAAGAGATGTCAGGGACATGTGTACCTGCCTAGGGGAAAAGCCACATAAGGACATAACAGGAAGGCGGCTGTCCACAAGTCAAGGCGGGAGGCGTCAGGCACAACCAACCTGCCAGCACAGGGATCTTGGACTTCTAGCCTTCAGACTGTGAGAAAATAACTTTCTATTGATTAAACCACACAGTCTGGTATTTTACTAGCCTGAGCTGACTACGGCACCAAGTGTTTCCATGGGACTGTGTCACGCTGAAGTCATCTGTGACTCTTGTGGGGGGGAGAACCTATGTGTGGACCGGCACTGCAGCCTTCCCAGGTCTGACTTCCTGTAATTCCACCCTTTTATCTCGGAGGTCAGATGAGTCAGAGAAAGACTTGCAAACACGGAGCAGAAGGAAAATCCAGAGGGCAGGAGAGACACCAATAAGAGGGTAGGGCCAGCTGGGCTCGGTGGCTCAGCCTGTCATCCCACGCCTTGGGAGGCTGAGGTGAGTGGATTGCCTGAGCCCACGGGTTCGAGACCCGCCTGGGCAGCGAGACCTCATCTCGACAAGAAATCAAAAAATCAGCCGGGCGTGGTGGCGCGCGCCTGTAATTCCGGCTACCCGGAAGGCTGAGGCGGAAGGATCGCCGGAGAACAGCAGGTCGAGGCTGCGGTGGCCGGGAGCGGCCACTGCACTCCAGTCTGGGTGACGGAGTGAGACTCCAACTCAAAAAAAAAAACAAAAAAAAAGAGGGAAAGGCCTTCAGAGCCCCTCGCCGGCCTCTCCCAGGGCCCTAGAGCCCAAGCCAGCTGTCTGACCCTGGATCCCACCTGGCTGACCTTGACACCGTGTGGAATCCACTGGAGCCCCAGGATGGGAAATGAATTCAGTGGAAGATGTTCATTTCTTTTTTTTTTTTCTCGAGTTGGAGTCTCACTCTATCGCCCAGGCTGGAGTGCGATAGCACACTCACGGCCACCCCAGCGCCCACCTGCTGGGCTCCGGCGATCCTTCCGCCTCAGCCTTCCAAGTAGTTGGAACTACAGGCATGCACTACCGCACCCTGCTAATTTTTGATTTATTGTAGAGACGAGGTCTCACCAAGTTGCCCGGGTGGGTCTCGAACCCGTGGTTTCGGGCAATCCTCTCGCCTCGGCCTCTCAAAGTGCTGGGATTACAGGCTGAGCCACTGAGCCTGGCCTCATTTCTTTTCAGTGGCTTGGCCTGGGCTACGGTCCTGGATCTCAAGTCTATGTGCCCACAAGCGTACTGAATGTCTTTGAGGACAGCACTGTCCTATCCCATCTGGGATCTGCTCCCCGAGTGCATGTGCAGGCTGCAGTGTCAGTGAAGCATGCAGACGCACCCAGGCCCGTCGGAGGCCTTGGAGGAAGTCAGAGGGGCTGCCACAAACCCGAAGTGTTTCTCCCAAAGGATACCCAACTGTGTCTACCAGTGCACCTCCAGGGGCCACATCACGGGGGCACGCTCAGCCTGCAGCTGGGGGCTCTCCAAGGTTCTCATCTACAAGGACCTCAGCCCGAGGCCCAGGTCCTGAGAAGAAATCCAGAGTGTGGAGCCCGTTGTCATGGCTGACAGCTCCCTGTAAGGAAGAATGTGTCGGGGTGAAGCCTCACTGGCCCTCTGGTCCCTTTGCCCTCGGGTTTGGGGTCGGCACACTGGTTCTGGTCTCCTCTCTGGAGCCTCCCGGGAACACTGAGACCTGAGTCACAGAGGGGTCTCTAGGTCGGGGTGGGGGGTCGGGCGGGGTCTCTGGTTCATGTGGGGGTGGGGTAGGGGTTTCCAGGTGAGGGTGGAGGTGGGGTAGGGAGTCTGTGGTTCAGGTAGGGGTGGGGTGAGGGTCTGTAGGTCAGAGTACAAGTGGAGTAGGGGTCTCTAGGTTAGGATGGGGGTGAGTTGGACTGCTGGGCTCTGACCCCAACTCTTTTGTGACTTTGCACAAGTTTCTTCTCCCACCATCCTGATCTTTCGTTCATAAGATGAGGTGGGGGACATGTGCGTGGTAAATTACTTTTTTTGGTTTTTTTGCTTGGGTTTTTTTTTTGAGTCGGAGTCTCACTCTGTCACCCAGACTGGAGTGCAGTGGCCACTCCCGGCCACCGCAGCCTCGACCTGCTGGGCTCCGGCGATCCTTCCGCCTCAGCCTTCCGAGTAGCCGGAATTACAGGCACACGCTACCACGCCCGGCTACTTTTTTGATTTGTTGTAGAGATGAGGTCTCGCTGCCCAGGTGGGTCTCGAACCCGCGGGCTCAGGCAATCCACTCACCTCAGCCTCCCAAAGGCGCGAGATGACAGGCTGAGCCACTGAGCCCGGCTACTTTTTTTATTTTTGAAGAAACGAGGTCTCTCTATGTTGCCCAGGCTAGTCTTGAACTCCCGGACTCAAGCAATCCTCTCCCCTTGGCCTCTCAAAGTGCTGGGATTACAGATCCTGTAATAATACAACATATTATGCTTATAAACAGTAGAGAGAATGTACAGGCAGGACTCAGGATAATAAAACAGACACCCTTGTGAGGGACACCCTGATTAAGAAATAAGGGGTCTTTGAATTCCCTGCTTGCACCCCTCCATCCCCTCCCCTCCCCAAGTTACCTGCTTTCTTGCCTTTTGCTTTGCTTTGCTTTCTATGCACATGCGCCAAGACCACACTGGGTTACATTCTGCGTGCTTTTAGCCCCTCTGCCAATGAAGTCGCGTTGGAGGTATTCTTCTGGGAGCTCTTTTTAGCTGCTGGACATCAAGTTTGAGATCTGCCCACACAGAAGGGCATAGCCACAGATAATCCAACTCAAAAAATAAGTAACTAAATAAAGGCAATCCCATAGAAAGTGGGCAAAGGCACTGATAAGTATTTGACAAAACAGGAAATTTACATGGCCCTATGAAAAGATGCTCAACCCCATTTATTTTTTGGGGGTTTTAACATTTATTTATTTTATTGAGCTGGAGTCTCACTCTGTCGCCCAGGCTGGAGTGCCGTGGCACACTCACAGCCACCCCAGTGTCAATCTGCTGGGCTCCAGCAATCCTTCCGCCTCAGCCTTCCAAGTAGCCGGAATGCTCACCTGCTATCCTGTTGGTGGATGGTTAGTTTGTTTCCAGTTTGGGGCATAGTTTAGCTTTGCTCTATTTTTAATTTTTATTATTTTAATTTTATTTTATTTTTTTGTTTTGAGTTGGAGTCTCACTCTGTCGCCCAGACTGGAATGCAGTGGCCGCTCGCGGCCACCACAACCTCGACCTGCTGGGCTCTGGCGATCCTTCGGCCTCAGCCTTTCAAGTAGCTGGAACTACAGGCGTGCGCTACCACGCTCGGCTGATTTTTTATTTATTGTAGAGATGAGGTCTCACCAAGTTGCCCGGGTGGGTCTCGAACCCATGGGCTCAGCCAATCTACTCACCTCAGCCTCTCAAAGGCGCGGGATTACAGGCTGAGCCACCAAGCCCGGCTCTGCTCTATTTTTTCTGATTGTTGGCGTCTTTCTGTGTTCATTGCACACACGTTTCTCTCAAGGGCATGTCTCGGAGGGAAATCGCAGGGTCTGAGGGAATGCGCCCCGCCTCAATAATGTCAAGTGGATTTCCAAACTGACAGATGAATGAACATTCTCATAGCAAAATGTAAGCCCCTTTGTCCAGGATCCATAAAGACATTTTGTATAGTCAGAACTTTTCATTTTTTTCTGGTCTGATAGTTGTAAAATACAAAAATAAAGTAAATAAACAAATGCATTTCCCAAAAACACGATTACAAATGGGGTTGGCTGGGTGCGGTGGCTCAGTTTGTAATCCCAGCACTTTGGGAGGCCCAGTAGGTTGAGGCTGTGGTGGCCATGAGCGTGCCACGGCACTTCAGCCTGGGGGACAGAGTGAGAGTCCAACTCAAAAAAAAAAAAAACAAACCTCAAAAAACAAATGGGATTGAGCATCTTTTCATAGGGCCATGTAAATTTCCAATTTTGTGAAATACTTATCAGTGCCTTTGCCCACTTTCTATGGGATTGTCTTTTTTTTTTTTTGAGTTGGAGTCTCACTCTGTCACCCACACTGGAGTACAATGGCACAATTATGGCTCGCCACAGACTCAACCTTCTGGGCTCAAGGGATCCTCCCACCTCAGCCTCCCAAGTAGCTGGGACTATAGGCACTCACCACCATGCCCAGCTATTTTTTTAAATATCTGTTTTGTTTTAGAGATAAGGTCTCACAATGTTGCCCAGACTGGTTGCCAACTCCTTTTTTTTTTCCTCAACGACTTCTAGGATCATTCTCGTACCCTAGACATTATTTGTTAATTAGTTAGGAAAGTTGCCATAACTTTCCTGGTTTGTGATTGGCTTGTCATTTATCATGCCTGAGAACAAACAGTCGTTCTTAATTTTATTTTATTTTATTTTTTTCCTTTGAATTGTTTTGTTTGTTTGTTTGTTTGTTTGTCTGTTTGTTTTTGAGTTGGAGTCTCACTCTGTCGCCCAGGCTGGAGTACAGTGGCCGCTCCTGGCAACCGCAGCCTCGACCTGCTGGGCTCCGGCGATCCTTCCGCCTCAGCCTTCCAATAGCTGGAACTACAGGTGCGTGCTACCATGCCCAGCTGATTTTTTATTTATTGTAGAGAGGAGGTCTTGCCAAGTTGCTCAGGCGGTTCTCGAACCCGTGGGCTCAGGCCATCCACTCACCTCAGCCTCCTAAGACACGGGATTACAGGCTGAGCCACCGAGCCTGGCTCTTTGAATTGTTTTTATTTGAAAGATGTGGTGTACAATTCAGGGTTAGGTATACAAATGTTCATTATGCAGGTACCCTTGTTGATGAGGTATGTCGCCCCTTCCCCAGGCAGATTCTCACTACTGCCAATCCTTTTCTTACAGTATTACGATAATTGTTCAAGGTCCGCTTATGAGTGAGACATTCTTAATTTTCAGTGCAGTCAGATTTTTCATCATTTGCTTCATGACCTAAGTCTTTAGGGCCTTGTTTAAGTCAGAAGTTTTCAATTTATTTTTTAGCAACATGTGCCTTTGTCCAGAAGAAGCTGCAAATGGATCCCACATGGAATGCCCCTTTACTTACAGGGGAAAGTCTTTTTTATTTTAGTTTTTTTTTTTTTTTTTTTAAGAGATGAGGTCTGGCTTTGCCATTCAGGCAGGAGCACTGTGGTGTGCTCACAGCTCACTGCAGCCTCAAATTCCTGGGCTCAAGCAATCCTCCCGCCTCAGCCTCTGGAATAACCAGGACTACAGGTGTGCGCTACCTACCTGGTTAAATTTTTTGGACAGGTTTTTACCATGCCCGGCACATTTTTTTACAACTTTTTTTAAGGGACAGGGTCTCACTATGCTGCCCAGGTTGGTCCTGAACTCATGGGCTCAAGTGATCCTCCCGCCTCAGCCTCCCAAGTAGCTGGGATTACAGGCGTGTACCCACACCCGCTGATGCTTTCTTTTTTCCAGATAAAATTAAACTTGTTCATTTTACAAAATGCTTCTTTGCTTTGCAAAGTAACTTCAGAAGAGTTGTAAATAAGCTGTGGTTATGGATTTAAAATACAGATTTATTTTTAGTCCAAGTTTTCAGGGAAAGTAACTCAGAGTGCGACATACTTGCTTTAAATAACAAATCGACAAAGGACACAAATCCATATTTTAGGATGCTGTAGGACCCCGGAACGCTTCAGTTCTGTTTCTTCATTTTAGGAACTAGAGGGCTAAGGGTGGTGTCTGGCAATCCTGGGAGCCCGGGAACCCACCCCAGGCCCTGAGGAGGGAGAGCTGCCCAAGGAGAGGGGTGGTGAAGGAAGCCCCCTACTCAGGTGGGCTGCGTGTACAGGTGCGGTGGGCTGTGAAATATTCCCTGCCGCCGGGCTCGGTGGCTCAGCCTATCATCCTGCGCCTTTGGGAGGCTGAGGTTAGTAGATTGCCTGAGCCCGCGGGTTCGAGACCCGCCTGGGCAGCAAGACCTCATCTCTACAATAAATCAAAAAATCAGCCGGGCGTGGTAGCGCACGCCTGTAATTCCAGCTACTAGGAAGGCCGAGGCGGAAGGATCGCCGGAGCCCAGCAGGTCGAGGCTGCGGTGGCCGGGAGCGGCCGCTGCACTCCAGTGTGGGCGACAGAGTGAGACTCCGACTCAGAAAAAAAAAAAATAAAAAAACCTTTTCCCCGGGGCTCTTCACACAGTGCTGGCTCGCTGTGGCTTCTCTCTAGGGGGCAGGAATTGTGGCTCTCACAGAGCAAGGATTACCAGGGATTTGTTTGTACCAGAGGCTGGAATGAGGTTAGGAAACCACAGGCGCGGGGCTCCCTGGGAGAGGATGACCCTGGCACACTACTAGTGCCTCCCAGCCAGGGCCAGCCCTCTGTCCTTCCTTTTGGTGCGAACACCCGTGCAGTTGATTCATCCAACCCCACCCCCCGCTCCCGTCGGCCCCCGCAGCCATGCCGCTTCCCCGTCTCTGCCTGCTTGGCTTCCTGTCCATGCCTCACGCTTCAGGCCAGCCGTGGCCCACAGCCCGCCCGTGTCCACCCCCACGGCAGGGCCGATCCCTTGCGAAGCGGTTTGTGGCCTCTAGTCCCTCCCTCTCTGCTCCCCTCTGAGCACAAGGTAAAGCTCACACACAGCCTGGCCCACAGCAGGACCATTCTAGTACATTCCCAGATGGTGCATTTAAGCTGGGAATGCTTCACTTCCTGTTTTGTTTTCCGTCAGCTAGTCTAAACCAGAACTTTCTTTCCCATAAGAGCTATTTCTTCGGGTTACTGATGCCACTTAGGAAACGAGAAACTAGTCGGGCTTGGTGGCTCAGCCTGTAATCCCAGCACTTTGGGAGGCTGAGGTGAGTGGATTGCCTGAGCCCGCGGGTTTGAGACCCACCTGGGCAGGTGAGACCACATCTCTATAATAAATCAAAATAAATTAAAAAATCAGCTGGGCGTGGTAGCGCGCGCCCGTAATTCCGGCTGCTCGGAAAGCTGAGGCGGAAGGATCGCCGGAGCCCGGCAGGTCGAGGTTGCGGTGGCCGGGAGCGGCCACTGCACTCCAGTGTGGGCGACAGAGTGAGACTCCAACTCAAAAAAAAAAGAAAAAGAAAACGAGAAACATTTAGAACACTTTTTGTTTAGATCAGAATTAAAATTCAGGCCACCCCAGGAAGCAGTGTTGGGTTGCAGCCCTGGTCTGGTCCAGTAGACCTCGGTTCAAATCCCCTCTGCAGCACTTGCTGGCTGCCTGGTTTTGGACAAATCTCTTGGGTCCTCACTCTGTTTTCTCATCTATATAAATAGGAATGAGCTGGGCATGGTGGCTGGCACCTGTAGTCCCAGGTACTGGGAAGGCTGAGGTGGGAGGATTGCTTGAGCCCAGGGGTTTGAGGCTGCTGTGAACTATGAGAGTGCCAGGGCAGCAGAGCCAGACCTCGTCCCAAGAAGAAAGAAAGAAAGAGAAAGAGAGAGTGAGCAAAGGAGGGAGGGAGGAAGGAAGGAAAGAAAGGAAAGAAAGACAATTTCCTGCACTGTATAGACTTGTAGAGATTGAATAAAATGTGGCACCAAGTGGCTTCTAGCCCAGAACCTGGTATAGGAAAAAACATTTAGTCTCCAAAGCAATACATTTTCTCTCTAACCAACTACCCATCAGAGGTTATTATTATTATTATTTTTTTGAGTTGGAGTCTCCCTCTGTCGCCCAGACTGGAGTGCAGTGGCCGCTCCCGCCCACCGCAGCCTCCACCCGCTGGGCTCCGGCGATCCTTCCGCCTCAGCCTTCCGAGTAGCCGGAACTACAGGCGCGCGCTACCACGCCCGGCTGATTTTTTGATCTATTGTAGAGATGAGGTCTCGCTGCCCAGGTGGGTCTTGAACCCGTGGGCTCAGGCAATCCACTCACCTCAGTCTCCCGAAGGCGCGGGATGACAGGCTGAGCCACCGAGCCCGGCTCCATCAGAGTTTTATAGAGTGGTCAGAACAGAGAACAAGGCCAAGTGAGAGGCAGAAATTCAGAAGGATAATTGTTGAAGAAATGTTTGAAAAAGAAACCCACAGCTGGGCTCGGTGGCTCAGCCTGTAATCCTGCGACTTTGGGAGGCTGAGGTGAGCGGATTGCCTGAGCCCGCGGGTTCGAGAAAACCCACCTGGACAACTTGGTGAGACCTCATCTCTACAATAAATCAAAATCAACTGGGCGTGGTAGCGCGCACCTATAGTTCCAGCTACTTAGAAGGCTGAGGCGGAAGGATCTCCGGAGCCCAGCAGGTTGAGGCTGCGGTGGCTGGGAGCCGCCATTGCACTCCAGCCTGGGCAACAGAGAGAGACTCCAACTCAAAAAAAAAAAAAATGCAATAGAGGCCAGGCAGGGTGGCGACTCACATCTGTAATCCCAGCACTTTGGCAGAAAGATTTCTTTTTCCTTTTTTTTTTTTTTTTGAGTTGGAGTCTCACTGTCTCCCAGACTGGAGTGCAGTGGCCGCTCCCGGCCACCGCAGCCTTGACCTGCTGGGCTCCGGCGATCCTTCCGCCCCAGCCTTCCGAGTAGCTGGAATTACAGGCGTGTGCTACCACGCCCGGCTAATTTTTTTGATTTATTGTAGAGACGAGGTCTCGCCAAGTTGCCCAGGCAGGTCTTGAACCGGCGGGCTCAGGCAATTCACTCACCTCAGCCTCCCAAAGCGCGGGATTACAGGCTGAGCCACCGAGCCTGGCCCAGAAGGATTTCTTGAGTCCAGGAGTTCGAGACCAGTCTGGGCAACATAGTGAGACCTCATCTCCCCCCCCCAAAAAAAAAGTTGGGCATGGCGGTGTGTGCCTGCAGTCCCAGCTATTAGGAGGCTGAGGTGTGAGGATTGCCTGAGTCCGGGAGGTTAAGGATATGGCGAGTCATGACCTGGCCACTGCACTTCAGCCTGGGCAACAGAGTGAGACCCCGACTATAAATAAATAAATAAATAGCTCATAGAACTTTTCAACATCAAGAGTGAACTTTCATGTATATTATGGACTTTAGTTAGTGATGTATCAATATCTATACTTGTTTGTAAAAAACTAATGCAAGATGTTAATAACAGAGACAACTGTGTACCAGGAAGAGGAGTATATGGGAACGTTCTGCACTGTCTGCTTAGTTTTCTGTAAATCTAAAACTGTTCTGAAAAAAATCTCTTAATTTAAAAAAAGTATTTTACAAATCTGTAGTTACAGGAAGTGTGATGCTGTGGAAAGAACACTGGACCGGCTATGAGATTCTCTGACACACTCTCGGTGTGTTAGCTGAGTGGCCCTGGGCCAGCCCCTCTGACCCTGGGTTTCCTCATCTTTAAAATGAAGGCATTGGACAAGATGACCTCTAAACAGCCCACTCTGGCTACGCAAAGCTCTGGCTTTTTTATAACAACATTTCAAAAGAATAAATAAGCAAACGTCTTTGAGTTTCTCAGGAGACGGACTTATACATAAAGCTCAGTAGTTTTGCTCCAGGAACCGCCGGGTAGCTGCAGAGAAAATGCAAAATCTCCCGCCCTGTCACCTTGACCGGCTGAGTTAAAAGTTCCTCCAAATACCGTGCGGGAGGCGACGGCAACCAAAGCACTAAACTGCCTCTGGTCCCTACCAGCTGTCGGGGGGTTTCTTTCCTTCTTGGCTCTAGAAACTCATATTTTATTCATGAGAATTGAGGCCCTGGGAGGCCCGGGCATAAACAGGATGTAAATATTTGTGGGTGGTGGCGGGGGGAGTGGTATTTGAGCAGGGCTGTCTGCAGTAGGGACTTCTAGGACGAGGCTTACCTGGGGCCCACCCACCTCAGGTCCTCTAAGTGGGAGATGGGGGTGTGTGTGCAGGCCATATGCCTGATGGGAGATGGGTCTGGGACCCCAGTGCCCTTGAAGTGGGTGGCGGGAGACATTGCGTGACCTCTGGGGACGTTTCCCTCCCTAGCCACCAGGGCCCCTCCTTCCCCAGCTTCAGACAGGGTCGGCTTCCTGGCACCTGTAGACGTGCCTCCTTCCTCTGCAGCCCCTCACCTGTCTCCATGCACCTGGGCACTGTTCCCCTCCAGTCATCCGCAGTTCCCCACCGGGCCCCCACACTGTCTTCTCATGGGATCCATAGCGCTGCTTATGCCAGTTGCTCTGCCCGGCGTGACCCCACCCCGTGGGCTCCCACGGGTCACCAAACGCCCCCGGGTCCTTGCATGGCCTTCAGTCTTTCCTGGAACCCAGGGCAGCCCCGTCTCTTGGGCTCCCCCAGGAGAATAACTCCTGCTCAGCTGTCAGGGCCTGGCCTGGTTTTCACATCCTCCAAGTCGCTGCCCCCTCCAAATCTGGGTGCGGCGTCCCTCCCCCCCACCCGTGGCCTGGGATTTCCAATTTTAGCACTTGCGGAGCTGAGCTGAAACCCTGCCTCCTCCACTCCCGCACAGACGGGGGCCCAGGCCCCTCCCTTCACTAAACAGATACTTGTTGAATAAATAACGGGCGGGTGAAGATGCAGATCAACTGTCTTGCATCTGTGGTCATCTCTAATCTGCCACCACCCCCAAACGAACATGCTGTGCCTGAGTCATTTGTTTCTTGAGTGCGTCTCCTTCCACCTCCACCCCCACCCCTGGCCTGTGCAGGACACGCCGGCACCTAAGACAGTTCCTGAAGTCGTAGCCTTGGCTGGGTGGTCTTGGCTCTCATCTTAAAGGGTATCCAGGACTTTCAAAATGACGCCCTACATTTCAGCCTCAGGTATGCTTCACTCTGTGAGGCACAACCTTCCTGGAATTGACACCCTTGGGGCTTCCCGAGGAATGTGGTGAGCGTGTCAGTGCAGAAGCTGGTGAGCTGCAATGAACCTTCTTTTAAAATGCTGCTTCTGAGCCGGGCTCGGTGGCTCAGCCTGGTATCCCGCGCCTTTGGGAGGCTGAGGTGAGTGGATTGCCTGAGCCCGCGGGTTCGAGACCCGCCTGGGCAGCAAGACCTCATCTCTACAATAAATCAAAAAAATCAGCCAGGCGTGGTTGCGCATGCCTGTAACTCCAGCTACTTGGAAGGCTGAGGCGGAAGGATCGCCGGAGCCCAGCAGGTCGAGGCTGCGGTGGCCGGGAGCGGCCACTGCACTCCAGTCTGGGCGACAGAGTGAGACTCCAACTCAAAAAAAAATAAAAATAAAAATAAAATAAAATGCTGCTTCTGGCGGTGAGACTCACACTTGCAGACTTTTGGGATTGGGGAAAACATAAGATACACCCCAATACGGGAGCATCAATCGCTGGATTAGACCCAGGTGCACAACCCCACTCCATCGGGTAGGTGTGGTGTTGGAATGGGGGCGTGACCTCACTGAGAAATAACGAGGTTCCCGTTGAAAAGGAATGCCAGACTACTTAGGTGAGATGTCATACATGTTTTAATGCAGTTAATCGCCCTCTAGTCGATCCTGTGTGGATATGCAGGCTTTTTCAGTGTAGAACGTCTTAGCTCAAGGTGATTTAGCTGACCAAGTTCTCATGTCACTGAGAACTCAACAGGAAGCCCAAAAAAGGGGGTGTGCCCTGGTGCTTAGCTCCTGCTGAGGGAGTCCCACTCAGTCCCTGCATCTAGTGATGCTTTAGAGCAGAGGTTCTCATCCCCAAGAAACACATGTGGATTCCCCATGCCCAGACCTACTAAATCCGAAGCGCCATGGCGAGACTCGGGCCTCAATGTTTGGGTGAAACCACCCAGGTGAGGGCAGGTGCAGCCGGGCTTTAGAAGCAGAGTTCCTGATCACTGGAGTCCAACGGGCTCCAGGCGGTGCCAGTGGTGCCGATGGTGCTGGTCCCTGGACCACATCTGAAGGCAAAGACTCTAAAAAAGATTTTTTTTTTCTAGTCAAGGTCTCACTCAGTTACCCAGGCTGTAGTGCAGTGGCATGATCATGGCTCCGGCCTCGACCTCCTGGGGCTTGGGCAGTCCTTCCACCTCAGCCTCTCCAGTAGCTGGGGCTACAAGCATGCACCTCCATGCCTGGCTAATTATTTTTAATTTTTGTAGAGACAGGGTGTTACTATGTTGCCCAGGCTGGTCTCAAACTCCTGGGCTCAAGCAGTCCTCCCACCTCGGCCTCCCAAAGTGCTGGGATCACAGACATGCCCAGCTGGAAGATAATATTTTTTACTTGACATAAAATTTTCAGGACACAACTCATTCACAAAAATGTCTATTGTAGAAGATTGAAACAAGCATGTAGAGTGAGTCGAAAGAGAGAGATCCCCTCCCCCTTCTACAGCTTCCCCTCTGCACCACTCTCTTTCCACAGTTACCAGGGGTGCTCCAGGCAGAGAGACCTTTTTTTTTTTTTTTTGATCTGGAGTCTCACTCTGTCACCCAGACTGGAGTGCAGTGGCCGCTCCCGGCCACTGCAGCCTCGACCTGCTGGGCTCTGGCGATCCTTCCGCCTCAGCCTTCCAAGTAGCTGGAACTACAGGTGCGTGCTAATTTTTTGATTTCTTGTGGAGATGAGGTCTCACCAAGTTGCCCAAGCAGGTCTTGAACCTGCGGGCTCAGGCAATCCACTCACCTTGACCTCCCAAAGCACGGGGTTACAGGCTGAGCCACCGAGCCCAGCTGAGAGACCTTTTTTTTTTTTTTTTTTTTTTTTCCTGAGTTGGAGTCTCACTCGGTCGCCCAGACTGGAGTGCAGTGGCCACTCCCGACCACCGCAGCCTTGACCTGCTGGGTTCCGACCATCCTTCCGCCTCAGCCTTCAGAGTAGCCGGAATTACAGGCATGCGCTACCTCGCCCGACTGATTTTTTGATTTATTGTAGAGATGAGGTCTCGCTGCCCAGGCGGGTCTCAAACCCGGGGGCTTAGGCAATCCACTCACCTCAGCCTCCCAAAGGTGCGGGATTACAGGCTGAGATACCGAGCCCGGCTCTTTTCTTAATATATCTTTTTAGGGGGGCACAGAGACCTTTTCCTATTTTTATTTTATTTTTACTTTATAGAGACAGGGTCTTGCTATCTTGGCCAGCCTGGTCTGGAACTCTCGGCCTCAAGTGATCCTTCTGCCTCAGCCTCCCAAGGTGCTGGGATTACAGGTGTAAGCCATCACATCCTGCCTGACCTTTCCCTGTCAGTGTGGGTAAATGGCCTGCATTTCTCAGTGATTGTGTAGTATGAATAGACCAAAATTCACCCACACATTCTACTCTGATAGACATTTATACCATTTCTCCACCCCCAGTCACCCCATTCTAAACTGCTGCAGGGAATATCCTAGTACATAGATTTTTGTGCACACAAGTAAGCATTTCTACAAGACAAGTTTCTAGAAGTGGAATTCTGGGTCAGAGTGTATACCTGTAGAATGTTGCTAGAAACTGAAAAATTGCCCTCTGGGAGAGCTTGATGATTTTTACAGAAAAGAAAAAGGAGTGAACAGACAAAGTCATGGAAGAGGAAATGCAAAAAGGCAACCCACATAATAAAGTGCTTAGCAAGACAATGAAAATGAAAATAGCCTCATGTGTATATATAACATGCGTTGAATGTATCTCGCTCCATTTCTTGTACACATTTGCACACCAGATTGGCAAACAGACACACAAAACAATGCACTCTCATCTCCCATCTCCACTGGTGGAAAGACCAATGGGATATAACTGGACTGAGCTTGACGCTGTGCTCCCCGCCCCTCGGCTGATTTAGAAGTGGCCACAGGAAGGTCAGGGCTGATGAGCTCCCTGAAGACAGGAAGAAGGGTCAGCTTAGATGAGTAAAACAAACAAACCAAAATTAGAAGAATCCATCACACGCCCATCGCCTCTGGGGTCATCCCATGTCATGGCACATCAAACACGTGACCTCTGCACCGGAAACACTAAGGCATGGGGAAAAACTCTGTACCCTTTTTGATTTTCTTTCTTTGAGTCGGAGTCTCACTCTGTCGCCCAGACTGGAGGGCAGTGGCCGCTCCCGGCCACCGCACCCTTGACCCGCTGGGCTCCGGCGATCCTTCTGCCTCAGCCTTCCGAGTAGCTGGAACTACAGGTGCGCGCTACCATGCCCGGTTAATTTTTTTGATTTATTGTAGAGATGAGGTCTTGCCAAGTTGCCCTGGCGGGTCTTGAACGCGTGGGCTCAGGCCATTCACTTACCTCGGCCTCCCAAGGCGCGCGATTACAGGCTGAGCCGCCAAGCCTGGCTCCTTTTTTTTCAAGAAGGCAAGAGGCCGGGTGTGGTGGCTCACACCTGCAATTCTACCATTTTTGGAGGCCACAGTGGGAGGATTGTTTGAGACCAGTCTAGGCAACACAGCAAGACCTCATCTCTACAAAAAAATTTTTAAAAAAATAGCCAGGTGTGGTGGCAAGCACCTGTAGTCTCAGTTATTCGGGAAGCTGAGGCAAAAGGATCACCTGAGTCCAGGAGGTTGAGGCTGTGATAAGCCATGATTGTCCCACTACACTCCAACCCGGATGATGGAGTGAGACTGACTCAAAAAAAAAAAGTATGTAAAAGGAAGTATGTAAAAGCAATTTTCAAAGTTTCCAAATTGTTAAAGTTTAACAAAATGGTTTGCCGGGCTTGGTGGCTCAGCCTGTAATCCCAACACTTTGGGAGGCTGAGGTCAGTGGATTGTCTGAGCCTGCAGGTTGAGGCCCGCCTGAGCAACTTGGCAAGACCTCATCTCTACAATAAAATCAAAAATTAGCCGGGCGTGGTAGTGCATGCCTGTAGTTCCAGCTACTCGGAAGGCTGAGGCGGAAGGATCGCCGGAGTCCAGCAGGTCGAGGCTGCAGTGGCCAGGAGCAGCTATTGCACTCCAGTCTGGGCGACAGAGTGAGACTCCAACTCAAAAAAAAAAAAAATGGTTTTAAAATAGAAACTTGAAGGCCAGGCACAGTGGCTCCTGCCTGTAATCCCAGTATTTTGGGAGGCGGAGGTGAAAGGATGGACTGAGCTCAGGGGTTCGAGACCAGTCCAGGCAACTTGGCTGAGACCTCATCTCTACAATAAATCAAAAAATTAGCCATGTGTTGTGGCATGTGCCTGTGGTTCCAGCTACTTGGAAGGTTGAAGCAGAAGGACCACCTGAGCCCAGAAGGTTGAGGCTGTGGTGGCTGTGAGTATTCTACTGCATTCCAGCCTGGGTCACAGAGGAAGCTGACTCAAAAAGAAAGGAAAAAAGAAAGACTTTGCATACAGAGGGCACTAAAGGGAACATATACTTATTCAGAAAGTGTGTTCTCTGGAAGGAATGTTAAAGTATGACTCTTCAGGATTTGCTTAAAAAGTAGGGCAGGCACTTCTTGAAATCATTAGCCTTAACCACTTGAAAATGCCACCTCGTGAGGTTAATGTCTTTTAAAAGATGTGCCTTAAAATCCCAGCACTTTGGGAGGCTGAGACAAGAAGACTGCTTGAGCCCAAGAGCTCAAGATTAGCCTGGGCAATGTAGCAAGACCTCGTCTCCATAAAGAAAATAAAAAAATTAGCTGGGTGCAGTGGCATGGGCCTGCAGTCCTAGCTACTTGGGGGGCTGAGGCCGGAGGACTGCCTGAGCCCAGGAAGTCGAGGCTGCGATGAGCTGTGACCATGCCACTGCGCTCCAGCTTGGGCAACAGAGCAAGACCCGACTCAAAAAAAAAAAATGCATCTAAGAGTCACAGACAGACATCTTTCTGTGCCCCTCAAAAGGGAGGTGTCAAGAGGCTAAGGGGTACTGGGGTGGAAAAAGGGTAAAAGACGAGTCCTCTGCAGACACAGTGCTCAGAGCACCAGATCGGAGCTTGAGCTGTGCTTCCTCTGAAGGCCCAGCTGGAAGGTCATGCCCCAGGGAGCCGGGGCCCCGCAGCCACAGTGCCTGTCCTTCTCTTTCTGTGCACCCCAGCTCCTACCCAGGAGGGTGGTGTGAGCACTGGATGCCTGCCGCGCTCAGGCTGTGCGCTACACCTTTGTACCCCGAGGGTGATCACACATGCGGGCCGGGCCTGTGCCGACTGACTGCAGGGCTCACATCCCATCCCACAGCCGGGGCTGTCCTCGTCCAATGGCTGCTTCCTCTCAGATGCCTGTGGAGTGAGCCGGGCCAGAGGTCACCCTGTGACCTAGTTAATCGGAGTGACAGGAGAAAATCATACACTCAGAGACACACACCAGATTCGGGGAAAGCCTCAGGAGATTTGGAGACAGGCACTCAGGGAGGGCCTTTTGACTTCAGCCCCAGTTACCAAGGCTCCCAGGAAGCTCCTGGCGAAGCCAAGATGACCCCAGAGAGGTGGATGTGAGAGTGGCTGGCGGGATGCAGTGAGGAGGCTCTGGGTCAGAGCATGCAGGCTCTGCCCTCTACTTGCTGAGAGACATGGGTACCATGTGCCTCAGTTTCCACATCTGTAACGGGATAACAACAACCTCAAAAGGGGGTTGCAAGGAGTCAATGTAAAGCCCTTCCAACTCAGGACAATCGCTCATTACTATTATTGTTTATCATTATTATTTCTTTTGAGTTGGAGTCTCACTCCATCGCCCAGGCTGGAGTGCCGTGGCACACTCACAGCCACCCCAGTGTCAACCTGCTGGGCTCCGGCGATCCTTCCGCCTCAGCCTTCCAAGGAGCTGGAACTACAGGTGTGTGCTATCAGGTCCAGCTAATTTTTCATTTACTGTAGAGATGAGGTCTCGCCAAGTTGCCCAGGCTGGTCTTGAACCCGTGAGCTCAGGCAATCCTCTCACCTCGGCCTCCCAATGTGCTGGATAATAGGTGTGAGTCACTGTGCCTGGCCTATGCTTAACTTTCTTTCTTTTTTGAGTTGGAGTCTCACTCTGTCGCCCAGACTGGAGTGCAGTGGCCGCTCCCGGCCACCGCAGCCTCGACCTGCTGGGCTCTGGCGATCCTTCCGCCTCAGCCTTCCGAGTGGCCGGAATTACAGGCATGTGCTACCACGCCCGGCTGGTTTTTTGATTTATTGTAGAGATGAGGTCTCGCTGCCCAGGCGGGTCTCGAAGCCACGGGCTCAGGAAATCCACTCACCTCAGCCTCCCAAAGGCGCGGGATTACAGGCTGAGCCACCAAGCCCGGCTAATTTTTTTGATTTTTTGTAGAGATGAGGTCTCACTATGTTGCCCAGGCTGCTGGGATTACAGGCGCGAGCCACCACACCTTGCTTTATTTGAGCTTTTGAGGAGCAAAAATCACCTCCTGTGTACAGCTGCTGGGCTATACCCTACCACACCCCCGCAGAACGCAACGCGGCAGCACCCGTGGGGATGTGAGTTTTCTGCTGTGCTCTAGGACAAGTTTTATGCTCTGAAAACGTTACTCAGAAAGTTACTTCATCAGTCTTACTCCTCAAGTAAAAAAAGAAATTACCTAAAAAACTTTTTTAGGTCGGGCTCAGTGGCTCAGCCAAGGCAAGTGGATTGCCTGAGCCTGTGGGTTTGAGGCCCACCCAGGGCCTCAAAACTTTTTTAGCCAGGCGTGGTGGCTGTCACACTGTAATCCCAGCACTTTGGGAGGCCAAGGTGAGAGGATTGCCTGAGCCCAGGGTTTGGAGACCAGCCTGGGCAACTTGGCGAGACCTCATCTCTACAACAAAACCTCAAAAAATTAGCTGGATATGGTGGCGCATGGCTGTAGTTCCAGTTACTTGGAAGGCTGAGGCAGAAGGATCGCCTGAGCCCAGCAGGTCGAGGCTGCAGTGGCCGGGAGTGGCCACTGCACTCCAGTCTGGGTGACAGAGTGAGACTTCAACTCAAAAAAACAAAAACAAAACTTTTTTATTGTGGAAATTACAAATTTTTTAAAAAACTGCTCTTCCTCGAGCCCTTATTGTGCACATTGTATTTGCCTTTATACAACTGTAACACATTCAACACATTTGACAATAACTTTTGGAGTCCTTTTGGGTACAATATAACCATCATAAGCATCTTAAACTACTTTTATCAATTTACTGAACTTCCTTTATAAATATCTCAGCTATCTGACAAAACTTCCAAGTACTCAACTACATCTTATAAATCTAATAAACTAAACTTGTAATATGTTGAATCTCAAGGTTCTGAAAATGTCCTAAAGCTGTTTTTAAATTTAATGAGATTTCAACCTAAAATCACAAGTTTAACTGAATTGATTCCATTTTACATTTTAAATTAGAATCATAAAATCCCCTGTTGGACACTAATAAGACAAGTCGTTGTAAGGATTTCAGATCCTTAATATAGCAACCATATAAAGCTCATGTATGAGTGCTACGTAAAAAGACTAACACAACATTTTGACGTACTTCATGCCTGTACGGAAGCCCCCTGGGCTCATTCGCTCGTTCAACAGATACGGACTGATGTCTGCCAAGTGCCAGGCAGTGTTCAGAGCACTGGCCACAGCGGTGACTAAGACAAAAGAAATCCTTGCTGTTACAGATCCTGAACTCGAATGAGCGGGGTACATCGCACCCATATCCTTGTTTCTCAGTTAGAGTGATCTCCTACTGAAGAGCTGCAGGGCAGGAGAAACGTGACTGGGAGAGAGAAGCACAGGACTCCGGCTTCCACTCTCCCTTGACCCTGAATGTGTGTTGAGGATTTGTCTGGAGATCTTTTCTGGAAAGTCTTTTTTTTTAAAGCCAGGGTCTTACTCTGTCACCCAGGCTGGAGTGCTGTGGCACACTCATGGCTCACTGTAGCCTTGACCTCCTGGGCTCTGGCAATCCTTCCACCTCAGTCCTCAGTAGCTGAGACTACAGGCATGCGCCAACACACCCAGTTAATTTTTTTTTTTACTTGTGTAGCGATGAGGTCTCACTATGTTGTCCAGGCTGGTCTTGAACTCCTGGGCCCAAGCAATCCTCCTGCCTTAGCCTCCCAAAGCGCTGGGATTATAGGTATGACCCACTGCACCCTTTGGACCAGCAGTTCAATTTCTAGGTATCTACTTCACAGAAACAGTCTCAGAAACACAATGGAATACTATACAGTGGAAAACAAGTTCATTCATTCAGCAAGTTATTGAACACTTATCCTATGCCAGGCAATGGACAAAAGAGACAATTCTTGCTTTCGTGGAATTTATGTTCTAGAAGACAAAATAATCCTATATAGATAAATCTCAAAAACAATGCTAAGGGAAAAAAATTTTTGTTGTTCATTTTTTTTTTTTTTTTGAGTTGGAGTCTCACTCTGTCACCCAGACTGGAGTGCAGTGGCTGCTACCGGCCACTGCAGCCTCGACCTGCTGGGCTCTGGCGATCCTTCTGCCTCAGCCTTCCAGGTAGCTGGAAATACAGGCGCACACTACCATGCCCGGCTAATTTTTGATTTATCGTAGAGATGAGGTCTCACCAAGTTGCCCAGGCAGGTCTCAAACCCGCGGGCTCAGGCAATCCACTCACCTCAGTCTCCAAAGCGCGGGATTACAGGTTGAGCCACCGAGCCCGGCTGAGAAAGCAGGATTTATTAAGAGGACAGAAAAGCTCCCAGAGGGGAGGGGACATGAGGGGCTTACCCAAAATTGTAAAGTTTTATACAGAATGATTCAATTTATAGAAAATTTAAAAACCCACCATAGCACAAAGGTTAATAGATATTGATGTGTCATAAAAGTACAAGAGCACACCAAGCATAGAGGCCTCGGGCTCAGACCACCTGTCCTAAAGCCAGAGCTACCCCCCTACTCACGATGACACCTTGGGTACCATAGCTTGACCTCTCTGTGACTCAGTTTCCTCTTTCAGAAAGTGGGCGTGGAAAAGGGAAGAGGGGAGAACAGGGTAGAGAGCATTAACAGTATTCATAACGGTTTATTACCTTTTTTTAAAAAAGGAGACAAATTTTTTTTTTTTTAAGTTGGGGTCTCTTTCTGTCGCCCAGGTTGGCGTGCAGTGGCACGATCATGGCTCACCATAGCCTCAACTTCCTGGGCTCAGGTGATCCTTCTGCCTCTCAAGTAGCTGTAACTACAGGGGTACCATCATACCCGGCTAATTTTTAAAAATTTTTTATAGAGATGAGGTCTTGCTATGTTGCCTAGGCTGGTTTAGAACTTCTGGGCTCTAGCAATCCTCCTGCGTTGGCCACCCAAAGTGCTGGGATTATAGGCATGAGCCACCTTGCCCAGTCAGGGAGGCAAACTTTTAACATTCCTTGGTGGTGGGTACATGAGTGTGTCGGTATTATTTTCTGTATGCTTGAAATTTGAATTTTTTTGGGAGGGGGGAATCGATCTCACTCTGCCACCCAGGGTGGAGTGCAATAACATGATCATGGCTACCGCAGCCCTGACCTGGTGGGCTCAGGTGATCCTTCTGCTGCAGCTTTCCAAGTAGCTGGAACTACAGGTGTGTGCCATCACACACGACTAATATTTTGGTTTATTGTAGAGAAGAGGGCTTCCCAAATTGCCCAGGTTGGTCTAAAACCCCTAGACTTAGGCAATCCTCTGGCCTCTGCCTCCCAAAGTGCTGGAGTTACAGGTGTGAGCCACTGCACCCACCAAAATGCTGTATAATTTAAAAATTAGAGACTGAAAGATCACCAAGCAAAACCCAGCACTCCCACACAGATCCAGGAGGATCTCAGACACAAACTGGGTCACATGGCTTTGCCTAACATGCTCCAGGGGCTTCTCGTCCTGCACATCCTGGCCCCTGCGGGCCTCATCTCTTGCCACCCTCACTCCCACCTACCCAACTGATCCGTCCACTGCATGCTCCAGTTCCACTGTCATTCATATATTCATCCCCTCATCTCTTCAGGAACTAGGAGCCTCTCTCTGGGCCAGCCACCACAGGGAACAGGAATCCAACAGTGAACAATCCTGTTCTCAAAGAACTGTCATTCTAGGAGGGAAACAATAAACAAGGTAACATATTCAGCTAGTTATAGATTGTGGGTAAGTACACTAAATAAATAAACAGGGTCCTAGGGCAGAGGGCAACGGGATACAGGACAGGGTGTCAGGTAGCCCTTCCAGGCAAGGTCAACAGGCATTGAATCTCAGATTCAGGGTTCACATCTCAGGCCAAATGCCACTCCCTGGCAAAGCCCTTCCTGACATCCAAGGCGGGGTGCTCCCCATTGCTGATATCCTATCAGCCAACCAGTCCCTTTCCTCACTTGTCATAATTATATTTAAATAAACAAAAGATTGGCTGCTTGCTGTCAATTTCCCTCACTGTAATGTGAGCTCCGGCACCCATCGCAGTGGCTGTGGGCACTCAATATTTGTTAAGGGCAGAGTCAGGGTAAATGATTTCTAACCAGTTTCCAAATTCCATCCTTCTAATCTGAGCAATATCTGGGGAAAAATTTTACCCACATGAAAAATCCTTACACTATAGATATATCTAGGAAATAACTTTTCCACTTTGGGAGGAGCCTCTTAATATTGAAATCGCTAATGAGAAGGTTAGAAAAACTCTAAGCAGGATGGAACACCACAGTGTCTGAGAGGAAACAGTTATTTCAGTGATCACGTCACCATTTTGAAACGAAAAATCGCTAAGAGACATAAATAGGTCGACTTGAAAGCAAATAATGAATTTTAAAGAGTCAGTGTCAGCCAGGCAAACAGCATTAAGTGTGTGTGACGCTCTGGCCCAGTGGAGGCTGGAGTGGGTAGAGAGCAGGCAGACAACAGGCACATCTGGCAGTCCTGGTCGTGGGATGCCTTGTCCTGCAACATCACACAGGAGGTGGGCTCACAGTGAGAGTCAAGGCGGCATTTTAACCAAGGCTTGTTGCTTATCCCGTTTGATAATTTGATTGGAAGCCTCTGGATTTAATTAAGAATCCTAAATGTTTATTGTGTTTCCTTTCCATATTCTTCCTCTTTTTTATTTTATTTATAGAGTTGGGGGAGGTCTTGCTATGATGCCCAAACTGGTCTCGAGGAATCCTCCCACCTGGGCCTCTCCAAGTGTTGCGATTACAGGCATGAGCCACTGCATCTGGCCTCTTCCTTTTTGTATAACAGCCTTGCCCAATGTTCCTGTGGTGTGTCTGAGAGCTTAGCCTCAGAGTGAATTTAATTTCCTGGGATTTCATGGATTTGTTAGGAGGAATTCTCTTAGCTACTCCTTTCCCTTTCATAAGAGCCTGTGGTTTTCCCAACACTCCCTGGTCTCCCAACATTGTGGCTCTTTGGTCCCAGGGGAGTGGCTGGATTTTTAAGCTCTGAGCTCTGTCTGGGCCCAAGGCCAATGGGTCACAGAAGGCTCAGTCTGAAAAAAAGAAAAATGTCCTGACAGTGCAGTTCTGTCCCAAAAATCATCTTTCTCCTGTTCTCCTGCTATTCCAAGCACATCAGTGAGAGCAGAGTTCTGGCAGCGGCAAAAGGTCTCTTGCAGCATGAGGCTTTTGGAGAACCATGAACGGAGAAAGAATTATACACCGCTTTCAGCATTTATTGAAAATGTTCAGTTTCTAAACTGTGTTTTGTGGTGGGAGGGATGAGTGATAGTTAATTGGAAGGCAAATGTGAATATTACCGCACAGGAATAATCCCAAGGAAAAACACAAAGAGGCATTTCTTTTTTTTTTTTTGAGTTGGAGTCTCACTCTGTCACCCAGACTGGAGTGCACACAGCCTCGACCTGCTGGGCTCTGGCGATCCTTCCACCTCAGCCTTCCGAGTAGCCGGAATTATAGGCATGCACTACAATGCCCGGCTGATTTTTTGATTTATTGTAGAGATGAGGTCTCGCTGCCCAGGCAGGTCTCGAACCCACGGGCTCAGGCAATCCACTCACCTCAGCCTCCCAAAGGCGTGGGATTACAGGCTGAGCCACCGAGCCCGGCTACAAAGAGGTATTTCAAAAAAAAGTTTATAATTTCTCTTCCAGAAAAATAAAGCACCTGTGACTAGGAATTACAAAAATAGAAAAGATGAGTCCATCAGTTTAAAGGGGAATGGAAGAGAGTTTGACAACAAGCATTTTTCCCCCCAAAACATATAAAATGGGAAAAGAAAAACACTAAGTACGCTCTGAATCTGGAGATTTTAATAATTACTATCATTAAAACAAACTACTTCAGAATCTGAGGTTCCTGCCCAACTTAATAACTCGAAAAGAACAGGGAAGCACATGCTCCAGACTCATCTCATAGAACACAGTTGTAGATTCTGCCCACTGCTTGGCCCTTGCTTGCTTGGCCGTGTAATCGGAATGAGCAGACGGCAGGCATCAACTCAGCGCTTATTGTGTACAGGGCAGAAACTAGGAAGCAAAGGACAGATAATTTGTCCTCAAGAAACTCAACACTCAGGCTGGAAAGATGAAACACACATTTACACATTAATAATTAACATAACATGTCTTCCCTAGCAAATTTCCATAACAGTCAGGGTTTTGGAGTGGGGGAAGAAAACTAAAACACAAGGTTAAAAACAGAAAACAATCTCTTAGCCCGCGAGTTCGAGACCTCATCTCTACAATAAATCAAAAAATCAGCCCGGCGTGGTAGCGCACGCCTGTAATTCCGGCAACTCGGAAGGCTGAGGCGGAAGGGTCGCCGGAGCCCAGCAGGGCGAGGCTAAGGTGGCCAGGAGCGGCCACTGCACTCCAGTCTGGGCGACAGAGTGAGACTCCAACTCAAAAAAAAAAAAAAAGAAAAAAGAAAACGGGGCGGGGGTGGTAGCGGTGGTGAATCCCCTCTTGCAGCGGAAGGAGAAATTCCCTGGAAATAAAGTACCGAGCACGACAGGGCGCAGGAGCCACCCCACCCGAGCTGTGCATCGGGACACTGAGCACGATCCGGAACACCCGGCACGCGGGTCCCCGATGTGGTCCGGACCCCGCGCGGTAGCGCCGGGACGCCCGCGCCGTCCGTGTCGTGTTGGGGCCACGACGTCCCTCCTCCCGGCACGCAGGGGCACGACGGGCCGCCCAGGAGGGGGTTTCCCAGACAAACCACACACGCGTCCGTTCCTGGAGCGCTGTGCCTTCTCGGAAGGCGACACGACCAGGTCGCCCCTACGTCTTGCTCCCAGGCCAGACGCCGGCAACCGCGGCCTCCAGCGACCGGCGCCCCACCCATCCGGAGACCTCTGCGCAGGCGCGGAGAGAGGCAGGCACACGACTTCCGCTTGCGCCCGACGGGGAGCAAGGGGCGGGGCCTGCGTGCTGGCGTCATGGGGCGGGGCCTTGGGCGGCGGGAAGGGAGACGCGGGAAATGGACGTGCAGGAGAGTGACGGTGGCGCGGGCGAGCTCCCGGCCCGGGACCCTGCTCCTGTCCCCAGCAAGGCTCCCAGCAGCGCCGGCCACTACGAACTGCCGTGGTGAGGGCCCAGGCCGTCGAGAGTGGGCGCTCCCGGACGTGGAGGGTGGGCGGGGGGCGGGGCTCGTTCGGGGGCTCCCGAGGGGGCAGCAGGCCTCGGGAGTGGCGTCCAGGGGATTCTCGTTCCCGGAAGGGGGGGTGGGTCGCCGAGCACCCCCGGTGACGAGAGCGGCCGGTCCGAACTCAGCCAGTGGGGCCTCGCTCGGAACGGTGCTCGTGGCCGGCCCGGGGGCTCAAGCCTGGAAGCCCAGCGCGTTGGGAGGCCGAGGAGGCCCGAAGGCTTAGACCAGCCTGGGCCACCCAGCGAAACCTCAGTCTCTACAAAAATGAAAATAAAAAGCCAGCCGGGTGTGGTGGCAGGGCAGTAGTAGTCCCAGCTGTGGCGAGAGGATCGCTTGAGCCCAGGAGCTCAAGGCTGCAGTGGGTTGTGATCGCGCCCCGACGCTCCAGCCAGGGTGACAAAGCAAGAGCCTGCCTCTAAACAATTTTTTTATTCCGTTTTATCTTTGGAGTCGGAGTCTCTCTCTGTTTGCCCGGGCTGGAGTGCAGTGGCATGCTCAGGGCCACCGCAGCCTCGTCCTTCTGGACTCAGGGGATCCTTCTGCCTCAGCCTTCCAAGTAGCTGGAACCACACAGGCTTGTGCCACCACGCCTGGCTAATTTTTTATTTAGAGAGGAGATCTCACCAAGATGCCCAGGCTGGTCTTCTTGCCTCCACCTCCCAAAGTGCTGGGATGACAGGTGTGAGCCACCGCGCCCAGCTAAAAAAATCAGTTTTATTTTTTTATATTGACTGCATGTTGACAGTGATAATATTTTGACTATATTCAGTTCAGTAAAGTATTAAAATTAATTCCATCCGCTTTCCTTTTCTGTTTTCTTTTGGAGACAAGTGATCCTCCTGCCTCAGTCTCCCCAAGCACTGGGATTATAGGCCTGGGCCAGTCCGCCTGGCCTCTTTTTACCTGTTAATGTCGCTAGCAAAAAAATATAAATTATATTACATGGCTTGTATTATATTTTTCTAGCACAGTGCTAGTCTAGGTCCTAGAGATACTTCCGTTAACAAAACAAACCCTGCTGTCATGGAGCTTAAATTTGATAGAGACAAAGTAAAAAAAATAAGCAAGTAGATATGCAGTGTATTTGATGGTGGCAGGTACTCTAGAGAAAAATAGAGTGGATTAAATAGCTACTGTGGTCAGGGAATGCCTCTGATGAGGTGCTGATAGTTGAGCAAAGACTTGAAGTCAGGGAGTAAGCCTGTGACTGTGTGGAAGCTCATGCAAAGACCCCAAAGGAGGAACACACTTGCCTTGTTCAAAATCTAGCTCAAGTTTCAACTCCTACCACATCCAGTTGGTGATCCTCTCCCTCCTCTGGCTTCCACAGCCCTTGGTTGATATCCCGGTTGGCACTGTGGTAGAATTTGCTAAGCTCTATCTCCCACGAGTGGAAACGCCTTAGAGCAGTAATTCCGTCTGGCTCTTCTCTGCACCTTCTCCTCTCCTCTCCTTGAGGTCTCTAATTCCTTACCCAGTCTTGGCGCCTGGAAGGGGCTGACTGAAGAAGAAATGAGTAGGAACCATCATGTTCCCTGTGCTGTTCTGGGAGGAGGCAGGCTGTTTCTGCTTCCTGTAGTTCATGGCAAACAAGCGTCTGCATGCAGCTACTTCTGGAGCAGAACAGTACCTGTACAGGACACACACTGAGGGTAAATCAGGAAGTTTAATGGAGGGCAGAGAAGTCCTAGTGGTCAGATTGTTGCAAATCTACCACAGTGTCTATTCTCAGAGGTGGATAAAGTCCCTTTCTCTTATGACATAACTTGCTTTTTATTTTATTTTTTATTTATTTTTGAGTTGGAGTCTCACTCTGTCGCCCAGACTGGAGTGCAGTGGCTGCTCCCGGCCACCGCAGCCTCGACCTGCGCACGCCTGTTCCAGCTACTCGGAAGGCTGAGGCGGAAGGATCGCCGGAGCCCCAGCAGGTCGAGGCTGCGGTAGCCGGGAGCGGCCACTGCACTCCAGTCGGGCAACAGTGAGACTCCAACTCAAAAAAAAAAAAAAAATTAGCCAAGCATGCCTCATGCCTGTAGTCCCAGCTGCTTGGGAGGCCAAGGCGTGAAGATCACTTGAACCCAGGGGCTTGAAGCTGCAGTGACCTGTGATCGCACCACTGTACTCCAACCTGAGTGACAGAGTGAGCCCCTGACTCTAAAAATAAAATAAATGACTGTTGGTCCAAATAGCCACTGCCCTGTTCACTCTGCACAGGCTAGTAGGATCACAGGCCAGGCCTGTGGTTTCTGTCTAGCCAGAACTGCCGTGCACTTGGCACGCATCTGCAGAAACTGACAGGTAAGAGGTGAGAAGGGGGCTTGGTTGCATCTCTGTCTGTCAGACCAAATGATGTCAGTGCTGCGTGTGCTGGGGCTTTGTTGTGATGGGCAGACAGTGTTGCACAGGGTCATGTTGCTCCAGATGGCCTGTCTGGCCCTTCTCCAGCAGCAACAGGCGTTTCTCTGCTATGGCAGGTTGAAGCCTTTGCTGTACAGTTCTCATGCACTTAACTTTTCATATGGCACTTGGGCACTTAATTTAAAACTGGTAACCGTCTGGCATATTTTTATTGAATGGATATAATCTTCTGACAGAGCCCGCCCAGACTGCCTGTTAGTGCTTTCTTTTGGGTAATGTCAAAATAGCCGTGTCAACATTTTTCTGCATTTTCTCAAAAACAGGGTTGAAAAATACAGGCCAGTAAGACTGAATGAAATTGTCGGAAATGAAGACACCGTGAGCAGACTGGAGGTGAGTGACTTTCTCAAAGACGATCGATGCACTATTGTGGCTTTGACAGCTTGAGGGAAGCACCCAAGATAGTGAGTGGGAGGTGAACCACAAATCCAGAACAGTTGAGGGATCGGGAGACATTTGGTTAGGGAAAGACTAGAAGCTGTGGTAGATAGCGTCAGTTTCTTGAAGGGCTGGCTTAGCAGAGAGGGGTTCTCAGATTTTCTGTAAAGACTGGGCTTTGCAAACCACAGAAGGTCTTTGTTGAGTATTCATTCTTTATTTTTAAAAAAAGGTATTTTTAGGCCAGGTGTGGTGGCTCAAGCCTGTAATCCCATCACTTTGGGAGGGCGCGGCAAGAGGATCGCCTGAGACCAGGGCATTGAGACCAGCCTGGGCAACTTGGTGAGACCTCATCTCTGCAGTATATCAAAAAGTTAACTGGGCATGGTAGCGCACACCTGTAGTTCTGACTACTTGGAAGGCTGAGGCAGAAGGATCACCGGAGCCCAGCAGGTCAACGCTAGGGTGGCCGTGAGTGTGCCACTGCACTCCAGCCTGGACGACAGAGTGAGACTCTGACTCAAAAAAAAAGAGTTGTTTTTTTTTAAATGTAAAAACTATTCTTAGCTGGAAGACTTACAGAAACAGACTTCAGGATGGATTCTTTTCTATCCCCAACCCCACCCCTGGCCCTGGTTTGTCAACCCCTGCCTAGAAGAGTTAAATGGCTAAGTGACAAGGAAGCCAACTTCAGGGTGACACAAAGGGGAGCAAGCAGGAATGTTCAGCAGCAAAGCAAGCTTTGAATTTCTGGTTCTGAAGGTCTTTAGGCTGAGTCTGGAAGCTGCTATTTGAGATACGACAGAGGCAGTCTTTACAGTAAGTGGGTCTTAGATTTTTAGAGTCTTAGACTTTAGTAGCTACCAAGGTCCTTTTTTTTTTTTTTTTGAGTTGGAGTCTCACTCTGTCGCCCAGACTGGAGTGCAGTGGCCGCTCCCGGCGCAGCCTCGACCTGCTGGGCTCCGGCGATCCTTCCGCCTCAGCCCTCCGAGTAGCTGGAATTACAGGCATGCACTACCACGCCCGGCTGATTTTTTGATTTATTGTAGAGATGAGGTCTTGCTGCCCAGGTGGGTCTCGAACCCGCGGGCTCAGGCAATCCACTCACCTCAGCCTCCCAAAGGCGTGGGATTACAGGCTGAGTCACCGAGCCCGGCCCAAGGTCCTTTTGATGGATTTATATTTTTAAGAGACAGAATCTTGCTGTGTCACCCAGTCTGGAATGCAGTGGCATGATCATAGTTCACTGTAACCTTGACTTCCTAGGCTCGAGTGATTCTCCTGCTTCAACTTCCCTAGTAGCTGAGACTGCAGGTGTGCACCCAGTTAATTTTTTAATTTTTTTGTACAGACAGAATCTTGCTATGCTGACCAGGCTGCTTTTGAGCTCCTGACCTTAAGAGATCCTCCCACCTTGGCCTCCCACAGTGCTAGGACAGGTGTGAGCCACCATTCCTGACCTGATTTATTCAAATATTCGAGTGTCTTCTATGGGCCAGATACAGTGTTAGGACATGTTGATATAATATGAACAGACTACACCTGATTTCTGCCCATGTGAGATTAACAGCCTAATGGAGGCTGTGTTAAAGCCAGCAGGTCATGCTCTCTACAAGAGGAAGTCAGCATGCCATGGAGTGCCTGGGAGGAAGAGTCAACCTGCTTACAGTGTCTCAGTCCCCAGGGGGAAGGATTGACACCAAAGCTTAATGCGTGGGAGTTAGTCAGGTTTGGAGGGCTAGGGGTGGAGGTGGGGAGGCAGCAGGAACAGCGAGTGTGCAGAGGCCCAGAGGTAAGAGAGCTCGGGCATATGAGGTGGTGGGGGTCTTGTTAAAATGCAGAATTCTGACCCAGCAGTTGAGGAGTGGGGCCAGAGAACCTGCTTTCTCACAGGCTCCCAGGTGATGCTAGTGCTGCTGGCCCGCGGGACCCACTCTGATGAGGGTGGGTGGGGTGAAAGGTGAGCTGAGGAGGTGGGATCTGGATCGTGCAAGGCCTTGGGAGCCACATTTCAGAGTCTGGGCTTCCAGTTGGGCATGGTGGTGCACACCTTTCGTCCCAGCTACTCAGGAGGCTGCGGCAGGAGGATCTCTTGAGCCCAGGAGTTGGAGGCTGCGGTGAGCCATGATCCCACCTCTGCACTCCAGCCTCCAGCGAGACCTTGTCTCAAAAGACTTTGGGCTTCCTAATGGGGGCAGGAAGGAGTCATCCAAGGGTTTCTGCTAGGCAAACTTTTTTTTTGAGTTGGAGCCGCACTGTGTTACACAGGCTGGAGTGCGGTGGCATGCTCATGGCTACCCCAGCATCGACCTGCTGGGCACTGGCGATCCTTCCGCCTCAGCCTTCCAAGTAGCCAGAACTACAGGCATGTGCTGCCGCGCCTGGCTAATTTTTGATTTTATTGTGTAGACAAGGTCTCTTCAAGTTACTTGGGCTGGTCCCGAGCCTGTGGACTCGGGCAATCCACTCGCCTCGGCCTCTCAAAGTGCTGGGTTTATAGGCTGAACCACTGAGCCCGGCCGGTAAACACTTTTGTAATAGATGTGTACTTGCAGAGAGTGGGTGTGGTCACGGTATGGGAAATGGATCGGAGTGGGGCAAGATGAGAGGAGAGGAGACCAGTTAGTGGCCTGTTGACGTGGTGGTGGACTGGAGAGAAGGGGAGGATTCTGCAGGCAGAGAACGGCAGAGCCTCTGGGATGCAGGTGCTGTTGGGGGGCGGAGTCCAGACCAAGGTGACAGCTACTCAGGGCCAGGCCAGACAGTCCGTGGAGAGGAAGCACAGGTGGGGCCTGAGCATGTCGGGGACAGCGTTGGATTTAGTCTTGAAGATGCTGTGGTGAGAGCGCCATGGGGCGTCCACGTGCAGAACGTGTGGCCTGTGGCTGGGGAGGGTCAGCCCCAGGGTCTGCAGATTCATCGGTTTGAATGAGCATTTTCCCCCCAGGTCTTTTCAAGAGAGGGGAATGTACCCAATATCATCATTGCTGTAAGTACTCGGCGCTGGTCCCACTGGTCGTCTTGATTTCTCATAGCCGGCTTAAGTGCTTCCGTGGGCACGGCGCTTCCTCCTCAGCCCTGTACCACTCCCCTCCACGGGGAAGTGTTTCACTCTAGTTAGGTGGGAGGCCTGTGGGTTGGTGGTGTGGGCTGTAAGGCAGGGTGGGGTGGTCAGGGGAGGTGAGTGCTGACAGCGGTGAGCAGCAAAGCAGGAGCCACGTGGAGGTCATTCTGTGACTGGAAGCACTTTTGGCGATTTCCTTCCTAGGGCCCCCCAGGAACCGGCAAAACTACAAGCATCCTGTGCTTGGCACGAGCCCTGCTGGGCCCAGCAATGAAAGATGCCGTCTTGGAACTCAATGCTTCCAACGACAGGTAGGTCCGGAGGGATGCCCCAAGGGGCAAATTCTGCATTTCCAATGGATACAGAAACAGCCTTTTTCGGCCCACGTGTTCGATGCTTGCTTTGCAGCTGTGCGTTCTCCTCTGGTCCTTGCAGTGAAAGGGTATAAGAATTGCTCACTTGGGTGACTTGCTGGTTTACTTTTTTTTTTTTTTTTGAGTTCGAGTCTCACTCTGTTGCCCAGACGGAATCCACTGGCACACTCCCGGCCACCGCAGCCTGGACCTGCTGAGCTCTGGCGATCCTTCTGCCTCAGCCTTCCGGGTAGCCGAAACTACAGACGCGTGCTACCACACCTGGCTAATTTTTGATTTATCGTAGAGACGAGGTCTCACCAAGTTGTTCAGGTGGGTCTCGAACTTGGGGGCTCAGGCAGTTCACTTGCCTTGACCTCCCAAAGTGCTGGGATTACAGACTGAGCCACCGAGCCTGTTTGCTTTTTATTTTTTTTGAGTTGGAATCTCACTCCGTCACCGAGGCTGGAGTGCAGTGGCACATTCACAGCCATTCCAGCGTTGACCTGCTGCTGGGCTCTGGCGATCCTTCCACCTGGGCTGGTTGCCCAGGCTGGTCTTGAACCTGTGGGCTGAGGCAGTCCACTCGCCTCAGCCTCCCAAAGTGCTGGGATTACAGGCTGAGCCACTGAGCCTGGCCTGGTTTGCTTTTTTAATAGAAATTTTCAAAAATAACTTTTTTTTATTTTTTGAGTTGGAGTCTCACTTGGTCGCCCAGACTGGAGTGCAGTGGCCGTTCCCGGCCACCGCAGCCTCACCTGCTGGGCTCCGGCGATCCTTCCGCCTCAGCCTTCCAAGTAGCCAGAATTACAGGCATGCACTACCACGCCTGGCTGATTTTTTGATTTATTGTGGAGATGAGGTCTCGCTGCCCAGGCGGGTCTCGAACCCGCGGGCTCAGGCCATCCACTCTCCTCAGCCTCCCAAAGGCGCGGGATTACAGGCTGAGCCACCGAGCCCGGCTTAAAAATAACATTTTAATTGTGGTAAAATACACATGACATAACATTTGCCATCTTAATCATTTTTCAGTGTGCACATTAGTGTGTTAAATAAATTCACATCGTTGTACAATCTCTCTCCAGAACTTTTTCATCTTGCGAATCTGAAATCCTGTAACCTTTAAATAACTTCCCATTTTTCCTTCCCTGGCAGCTACCATTCTACTTCTGCCTCAGCTTTCCAAGTAGCTGGAACTACGGGTGCGTACTACCACGCCCGGCTAATTTTTTTTTTTTAATTTATCATAGAGATGAGGTCTCGCCAGGTTGCCCGGACTGGTCTTGAACCGGCGAGCCCAGGCAATCTACTCGCCTCTGCCTCCCAAAGAGGTGGGATACAGGCTGAGCCACTGAGCCCGACCTTTTTTTTCTATAGCAGCCATCCTAATGGCTGTAAGGTGCTGCTTTTCCTTTTAGGTAGGAAGCGGTAGAGGATTATGAAATGAGGGCCTGCTGGATGAAATGTCTGCGGAGTCTGCCTTTGGTTATGCCTTTGGTGATGTGGTTCTCAGCTCGTTAATCTTTTCCTGGGTTTGGAGATCTATGTGTAGCTGCACTGAGTAGTTTGAATGTTATTAACTGCACATCAGCCATCATGCATGAGCCTTCAGTCTGTCCACTTTGTAAATGCTGCTTCAGATGTCAAATACAGATAAGTTCTAGCTTGTTGTGTGTTCTTGTTCCTGTCACGCTTTCGTCATCAAAACATACTACTTTTGAAGATGTTGGTGGCTTCTGATTTTCTTAAACAGAGGATAGCCCATAATTGCAATTTTTTTTTTTAGTCGAGATCCCACTCTGTTGTCTAGTCTGGAGTGCAGTGACATGCTAATGCTGGGCTCAGGTGATCCTTCTGCCTCAGCCTTCCAAGTAGCTGAAACTACAGGTGTGTGCCACCACACCTGGCTAATTTTTTGATTTATTGTTGAGATGAGGTCTCGCTAAGTTGCCCAGGCTGGTCTCGAACCTTGGGCTCAGGCAGTCCTCTTGCCTCGGCCTCCCAAAGTGCTGGGATTACAGGCATGAGCCACCACACCTGGCCAAAATATTTATAGATTTATAAGCACCCATTACAGTGATCAATATGGTGACTCTTTGTCTATTTCCATATCATCTATTTCCTTTCAGTTACCTTTGTGTACAGACCTGCCTTTAACTTTTGATTACTATGAACTGTGCCATTAAATGTTAGTGTATAGACATCATACCAATTAAATAATATTGTTATATGTCTTAGCAAAATGAGATGTTCAAGTTCTTATTACAAGATATTGTAGAATGATGTCCTTGTTGAGTGACTAGCTAGAATAAGATATGTATTTTTTTGTCCTTAGAAATACAGTTGACCCTCAATATCCGTGGGTACCACGGATTCAACCAACTACAGAGAGAAAATATTTGAAAATAATAATAATAATAATGATAATACAACAATTAAAAAAACACAAATGAAAAATGCAGTGTAGCAAATATTTACATAGCAATTACATTGTATTAGGTACTACAAGTTGAACATCTCAAATCTGGAAATATTAAATGCTCCAAAATTGGAGACTTTTTGAGCACCAGGATATGCTTATTGAAACACTTTAGATTTTGAATTTTTGGATTTGGGATGCTCAGCTAGTAAGTATAATGCAAATATTCCAAATTCTAAAAAATCCAAAATCTGAAGCATTTCTGGTCCCAAACATTTCAGATAAGGGATATTCAGCCTGTATTATTATTATTATTATTATTATTATTATTATTATTTGATTCAGAGTCTTATTATTATTATTATTATTATTTGATTCAGAGTCTCACTCTATCACCCAGGCTGGAGTGCAGTGGCATGGTCATGGCTACTGCAGCCTTGACCCACTGGGCTGAAGCAATCTTTCCACCTTAGTCATCCAAGTAGCTGAGACAACAGGCATGTGCCACTATACCTGGTCAATTTTTTGATTTATTGTAGAGATGAGGTCTTGCTAAGTTGCTCAGGCTGGTGTCAAACTCCTGGGCTCAGGCAGTCCTTTCACCTCCACCTCCCAAAGTGCTAGAATTACAGGCGTGAGCCACCATGCCCGGCTGCAACCTATATATTTAAAGTATATGGGAGAATATGCATAGGTTATATGCAAATACTATGCCATTTCATATAAGGGACTTGAGCATCCTTGAATTTTGACATCCGAAGAGGATCCTGGAACTAGTTCCTGGGCAATCTTCTTACCTCTGCCTCCCAAAGTTCTGGGGTTACAGGCATAAATCACCGCACCTGGCCAAGTTTGAGAAAATGTATCTAGAATATTGGCATCTGAAATCTCATAGTCTGAGATTTTACTTATATGATCAGTTTTGCCGTCAGGAAGGTCTAGAATGCTGTTAGTTTCTCTGCAGTCTTTTTCTGATTCTTCTAATAATTAAGAAAAGTCTTCCTCTGTCCATTTTTTTTTTTTTTGAGTTGGAGTCTCACTGCATTGCCCAGGATGGAGTGTAGTGGCACACTCACGGCGAGCCCAGCGTCCACCTGCTGGGCTCAGACCATCCTTCCGCCTCAGCCTTCCAAGTGGCTGGAACTAGAGGCACGTGATACCATGCCCAGCTAATATTTTAAATTTATTGCAGAGATGAGGTTTCGCCAAGTTGCTCAGGCTTTTCTTGAACCCATGGGTTCAGGGAATACCCTCACCTCAGCCTCCCAAAGTGCTGGGATTACAGGCGTAAGCCACCATGCCTGACCTCTCTGTCAATTTTTTTTTTTATCTTTGCTGTTCATTGTGGGGAAAAACAAAAGATCTATGAATTCTCAGCTCTGGTCAGTGAAAGCTTAAAAGACAACAAAGATGGTGTATCTGAACTTCTTTTTTTTTTTGAGTTGGAATCTCACTCTGTTGCCCAGACTGGAGTGTAGTGGCATGCTCCCGGCCACCGCAGCCTCGACCTCGCTGGGCTCTGGCGATCATTCCGCCTCAGCCTCCCCAGTAGTTGGAACTGCAGGCACTACCACGCCCGGCAGATTTTTGATTTATTGTAGAGATGAGGTCTCGCCAAGTTGCCCGGGTGGGTCTCAAACCCGCGGCCTCAGGCAATCCACTCACCTCGGCTTCCCAAAACGCTGGGATTACAGGCTGAGCCACTGAGCCCGGCCTGAACTTCTCTTTTAACTTTTGAAAGATAATGCAGCACCTCACGCAATGCAATAAAAAACTGAAGGGTGACACAATATCAGCTTTTTTCCTTTTCCCTCTGTCGTATCATCCTTTTAGGTAATTCCATCATTTGTTCATTTTCTTGTTATTTTATTATTTTTTAGCATAGTCAAGAATAATTGAGGAATTTTAATGAGGTAATTGGTAGGGTGATGAACTAGCAAGGTGTTTCAAGATATAGGAAGCATAAAATTACTAAAACCCAAAATGTATCTTAGACTATAAAAGAATTCAGTGGAGCCATATGGTAATTGCCAGATAAAGTGAAATTTATTCTTTCGAAAATGTAAGTTGACCATTTTCTTTGTTTTTTGGAAGACCTTCAAGAAAGAATAAAAGTCACAAAATATCAATCCTTATAAATAGTTAGAATTGCCCAAAATAGAAACTCAAAAAATGAAATTGGGTCCTGTAGTCCCTGGTGATATACTGAGGGTTTAAAAGTTCCCATAGTGGGGGTGGGGGAAGTAATAAATAAAAATCCCCATGAAGGTAACTGAATTTGTTTCAGAATGTGACAGTAAAACTCTGACTTATTTCAGAGGCATTGATGTTGTGAGGAACAAAATAAAAATGTTTGCTCAACAAAAAGTCACCCTTCCCAAAGGTCGACATAAGATCATCATTCTGGATGAAGCAGACAGGTAGAGTGCTTTGTCAAATATATTTTGGCCTTGATCTCTAATTCTCTTTTGGGGCTTTATTAAATCAGGAGAAAAAGCACTGTTGTGGTAGATTTGCTTATTATATCCTTAAAAGGCATTTAATAGGGAACTGTGCCTTAAACCTTGTCTTTATTAGGTAACTTATAAACATTATGTAAGACAGTGGGTTAATGTGTTTGTTTCAGTATCTCTTACATGGAAAATTTAAATGAAAAATGTTTTATTGTGGTTAAGAACACACAATGTAAAATTTGCCATTTTAATCATTTTATTTCTTTGAGTCGGATTCTCACTCTGTCATCCAGCCTGGAGTGCAGTGGCATGCTCATGGCCACCCCAGCATCAACCCGCTGGGCTCAGGCGATCCTTCTGCCTCAGCCTTCCAAGTAGCCGGAACTATAGTCGTGTGCTACCATACCTGGCTAATTTTTTTTATGTATTGTAGAAGCGCGGTCTCACCGAGTTGCCCAAGCTGGTCTCGAACCTCTGGTCTCAGGCAGTCTTCTCGCCTTGACCTCCCAAAGTGCTGGGATTACAGGCTGAGCCACTGTACCCTGCCCATTTTAATCATTTTATAGTGTGCAATTCAGTGGCATTTAGTACATTTACAATGTGTAGCCATTACCAGTATAAATGGAAAACTGTAAATGTAAAAAAAAAGTTAGCAGTAATTCATATTCTTTGAAGAAATTGTAGAAAATATTGTTAATGTCTTGTTTTATTTTTTTTCTACGCTATGCATTTTTACTTAGTTGAGATCATAATATGTATAATTTTTATATGCTGGCAATTTCCTTTTAATGTTATAAGTGGTGTTCTACATTGTTATAATCTTCTTTTTTTTTTTTTTTTTTTTGAGTTGGAGTCTCACTCTGTCGCCCAGACTGGAGTGCAGTGGCCACTCCCGACCACCGCAGCCTCGACCTGCTGGGCTCCAGTGATCCTTCCGCCTCAGCCTTCCGAGTAGCCGGAATTACAGGCATGCGCTACCACGCCCGGCTGATTTTTTGATTGATTGTAGAGATGAGGTCTCGCTGCCCAGGCAGGTCTCGAACCCGCGGGCTCAGGCAATCCACTCACCTCAGCCTCCCAAAGGCGTGGGATTACAGGCTGAGCCACCGAGCCCAGCTATTATAATCTTCTAAATGTAGTCATATTATATTCCACAATGTGGATACACCTAAACCATTTTACTGTAGCATTTTTAATAGTAATAATAGCAACATTTATTTGTATATTCCTTTACAATGTGCCAGCTACTCTGCTAAATGCTTTGCATGTTATGATCTCATTTAATTGTCATGACACTTTCTGACGTAGGTAGTATAATCTCCGGTATAGGTGATGACACTGAGGCTTAAGTAGTTTTTCTCAGTCCCCATGACTAGTGAACAGTGGTGCCATGAGCTGAGCCAGGTAGGCCTGTCTGCAGGACCTCTGTCTGCCCCACTGCCATGTGCACCAGGTAAGAGCCACATGAGTTCTGGAGTACAGGCTGAGTCAGGGCTTGTCTATTGAATTTTACATCCTGAAGGACATGAAAGGAGGACCAATTCCTACAAATGTGATGACAGCTTCTGTCGGTGGTAATTTCTGAATTTCACTTAAGGGCTGTTTCTGGATTCTGGAGGCACTAAATGCTGTTTGGGCAGTCTTAGAGTGGCTGTGGGTTTTAGCATTACGGAGTGGCCTGCTAACGTCTGAGACCCCATTCTAGGACACTGGACATGTCCTGTGTCCTGGGATTTTGCATAGAGAAGGATTTGTGTCCAGCGGGTTCTGGGGCCCAGTTGTAAATTACCTATGCTTTCCTTCTCAGCATGACTGACGGAGCCCAGCAGGCCTTGAGGAGAACCATGGAAATCTACTCCAAAACCACCCGCTTTGCTCTTGCGTGTAATGCTTCGGATAAAATCATTGGTGAGTGTGAGCCCTGGGCGGCTGGGGCCCACGGGGTGTTCACTTGGGCTCTTCAGCAGCACAAGAGTTAGGACTTTTGATTGCCTACCATGGACCAAGCACTATAATCCACTTTTTAAAAAATTTATTTTTTTAAAGTTGACAGATAAAAATTGTATATATTTATTGCATGTAACATGACACTTTGCAATGTAATCAACGTTTTAATTTAATCTTACGCAGTCCTGTGAGGAGGTAGAATTAGGCTCACTTTCGAGATGAGAAAACTAGAGCTCAGAGAGGCTGAATAGTTTGCCCAGGGTCATACAGCAAGTGCAAGAGCTGGGACTAGAACCCCAGGCCTGGCTGACTCTGGCACCCACAGGCACTTGGGGTGTTTCTGACACCCTGTGTATACCATCATCACTACTGTTGCTCTCCAAATACTCTCTTGTACTTTTTGCATGTTCTAAGCACTTGGCATAGGCGAGATCTGCACATCGGGCTTTGTTACCACCAGGAGGTGCCTCACCTTGGAAATCTTACAGCTTCTCTCTGAGCTCAGTGTTTGTCCTTCCAGCTCCCTCCCTCCTCACAGTCTGCCTGCTTCTTCACTGCCTTGGGCCCTCCTGTCCCAGGTCCCAGGAGCGTCCTGGTCTGTCAGCTTCCTGCCGGTTTCACATCCGTCCCTGCTGGTGCGGACCGTGTGCACAGCCCAGCTGTTCTCTCTCCTATCCTTTCTTGACACTCTCTCATCCCGTGGTCCTTCCTCACTCCTCTCCCACCGAACCCCAGCTGCGTGGGCTTATCCACCCGCCTGCCCCCTTCACCCAGGCAGACAAGCACATTACCTGGCGGGCTGCCCTCAGCGGGGCTCTCGGTGTCGCCAGGACCCTTTGTGTTTGTTTGCCTTCCCCAGATAGCCGCTTATGTGCTCATTCATTTATTCAGCCTTTTACCAAACACTCTGCTCTCAGTAGGTGTCAGGCTTCACGCTCGTGGTGGACACGCAGTTTCATGAGAAGCATTCTGTCTTCAAGATGCCAGCGATGAAATGGAGAAACATGCACGAAAAGTTCTTTATTTAGGGATGTGTCTATAGCTTGCCACCTTAGCCGGGGGAGACACAGATCTTTGAGGGTAAGGGCAGCGCATCCAGCAGAGGGCTAAGTATGCATGAGTTTGTTGAGTGATTTCAAACTGCAGTTGTTGGTGGAGAAAGTCCTGACAGTTTTATGACATTTTGTCTCAAACATTCAGCATTCTGATTATTTTTCTTTTCTTTTCTTTTCTTTTTTTTTTTTGAGTTGGAGTCTCACTCTGTCGCTCAGGCTGGAGTACAGTGGCCTGCTCACGGCCATCCTAGCGTTGAACTGCTGAGCTCCAGCGATCCTTTCACCTCAGCCTTCCCAGTAGCCGGAACTACAGGCGCGTGCTACTACACCTGGCTAATTTTGATTTATTGTACAGACAAGGTCTCCCCAAGTTGCCTGGGCTGGTCTCGAACCCACAGACTCAGGCCATCCACTCGCCTAGGCCTCCCAAAGTGCTGGGATTACAGGCTGAGCCATCGAGCCTGGCCTATTTTTATTTTCTAAAAGGATATAGCCAACATGTAAACAACATCTAATAGAAACGTATCTCTTTGCTTCATGATCCGGTTGCTGCAGAGTTGATTTTGAAGCTCTGCCTCCTAGAGCCACACCAGCCAAGAGAGCGCAAGAGAGCGGTATACCTTCTTTGAGGAAGGCTCTGACTGCCTGATTCTGACTCTTATTTAAGTTCTACAAATTAAGCTTTTAGTACTGCTCAAAAGAGAGAAACCTACTGAAGGAACCTTCTCGTGTTGTTCAGCTGCAAGTCTATCCGGGACTTGGTCCCGCCTCCCGGGAGCTCACGCCCCGATGGAGGGGCGCCTCCCCAAACCAGTGAGCCCTGAGCCATCTGAGCCCGGCTTGTGTGCTCCTCCACAGCCAGCCCTCGCACAGGCCGCCTGAGGCCGTCCGCTCCGGGGCCTCTTGAGCCCTCGCCCTGCTCTTCTCACCCAGGTCTGCGGCTTCAGCCCCTCGCCCCTTGATGGGTGCAGGCTTCCCTGGGCCTCTCTTGTACTGCGGTCACCGGGGAGCTGCCAGGGTCATCCGAGATCAAGTCTGACCCTGCTACTCCCCTGCTGAACCCTGCGGTGGTCTCCTGTGGTCTGCACAGCCATGCCTGCCCCCAGCCTCGCACACAGAGTCTTGTGTGCCCCCGGCTTCATGTCCCCTCATTCTGTGCCCGGCAGCCCCGTCGTGTCTTGCCTTGTGCCCTTTTCTCGCTCTAGCCTTGGAATGTGCTGTTCTTTCTGCCCTTCCAGCCTGGAAAACCTCAGCTGTAAAGACCCGGCTAGAACTCAGCTCTGCTGTAAAGTCAGGTCTCCAGGCTGAGTTGTTTTCGGGCCTGGGCTCCCAGAGCTGGATCTGTAACCTCTCAGGTCCAGTCTCATTGTACTGTGCCTTTTCCTGAAATGGTGAGCCGTGCCCTGAGTGGGACAGAGCTTGTCCTAATGTTCATCTGCTGCATCCCCTGTGCTTGGAGAGGTGACTGGCTTATTTTCTTTTTTTTCCTTTGAGTTGGAGTCTCACTCTGTCACCCAGACTAGAGTCCAGTGGCCGCTCCCGGCCACTGCAGCCTCGACCTGCCGGGCTCCGCCGAACCTTCCACGTCTGCCTTCCAAGTAGCTGGAAGTACAGGCGCTACTACACCCGGCTAACTTTTTTGATTTATTGTAGAGATGAGGTCTCGCCAAGTTGCCCAGGCGGGTCTCGAACCCACAGGCTCAGGCAGTCCACTCACCTCGGCCTCCCAAAGCGCAGGATTCCAGGCTGAGCCACCGAGCCTGGCAACTGGCTTATTTTCCACAGATAGATTAGTAGAAGTATGTGTTCTTTGAAATTTGTGAGACCAAGGGAGAGAGGTCGTTTTAGCCTGGTGTGACCCCGGCCTGCTATGTGAGGAGGTGGGTTTGAGAGGAGCTCTGAAAGATGGGTGTGATTAAAGGGGAGGAAACTGGAAGGAGGACGTCCTCTGGGAAGAGACCACCAGGAGAGGGTGGAGCTGGCATATTCCAGGGGAGCGAGGCTACAGTACACGGCTTAGGAGGGGAGGAAAGGACGGGGTTTTCGGGAGCTTTTACGGAGTAGGAGAATGGTCTGGGCTGTGTTGAGAGTTATTGGTAGGGAACCGTAGAAAGGGCTGCCTTTGCAGGAAGAGTTGACAGGTGGGAATATTTTCAGGAGTGCCACTGTGGCAGCAGCACAGAGGAAGGCTCAGAGGACCAAAGTGGGGCCAGAATGTCATGGAGAAGCTATTGTAGTGGTTTAAAGCCAAGGTGAAAGAGAGTTCCAGACTGCGCATGTCTGTCTAGTGGGTCTTAGTCCCAGCTGCAGACTGGAATCTCTCGTGGGATTTTAGAGAGACTGGGTGTCGGCTGGGCTCGGTGGCTCAGCCTGTAATCCCAGCACTTTGGGAGGCCGAGGTGAGTGGATTGCCTGAGCCCGCGGGTTCAAGACCCGCCTGGGCAACTTGACGAGACCTCATCTCTACAACAAATCGAAAAATTGGCCGGGCATGGTAGCGCGCGCCTGTAGTTCCAGCTACTCGGAAGGCTGAGGCGGGAGGATCGCCGGAGCCCAGCAGGTCGAGGCTGCGGTGGCCGGAAGCGGCCACTGCACTCCAGTCTGGGCGACGGAGTGAGACTCCAGCTCAAAAAAAGAGAGAGGCTGGGTGTCAGTCCCAGCCTGACTGAATTGTCAGCTGCCCAGAAGGACCTGGTGTCCAACACACACCACGATTCTAGAGTCTTCTCCCTGGGCCCAGACTGGTGCATCTGGGGGCTTGTAACACATGGATATGTCTGTCCTGAAGGATCACGTCCCCTTCTGGAAGGCGACTAGTCAAGGTCATCCTGGGCAGTGTGGCATGAGGCCTCTGTCGTTGCTTATTGGTTGATACTTTGGCATTGGCCCTGTTTTCCCCAAGTCTCTCTTGAACACCTGCTGGCCAGGAGCGTGGCTGGGCCATGTGGACGGCGTAGCCACATGCTTGGCGCCAGAGAGCCGGCGGGTGCTGCCGGCCCCTGCAGGTGTGCCTCCTGCCTTCCCGTCTCTGTGCAGAGCCCATTCAGTCCCGGTGTGCCGTTCTCCGCTACGCCAAGCTGACCGACGCCCAGATCCTGGCCCGGCTGATGAGCGTCACTGCGGAGGAGCGGGTGCCGTGCACTGACGACGGCCTGGAAGCCATCGTCTTCACAGCCCAGGGAGACATGAGGCAGGTCTGTGGGCCTCCCGGGCCTGGGCACGTTGCGTGCGGAAGGGGGAGTGGCCGCTGCCGGAGTGGAGTCTTGAACAGAGCACAGTCGAGTGGGGACACGCACCCAGCACCCTGCGGGGACTTGGGCTGCCCCCTCCGGCCCCCGGAAGAGAGGAAAGAGCCGAGATGTGAAAGTCACCCGGCTCGCCTTTGTTTTCCCCCAGGCACTGAACAACCTGCAGTCCACTTTCTCAGGATTTGGCTTTGTTAACAGCGAGAATGTGTTCAAGGTACAGAAGCTGGCGCCGTCTCCCTGCTGGGGCTGGTGAGGCGGAAGTGGGTGGTGCTAGTGGGCGGCTGGATGCTCGCCTCCGGTCGCGGGGCTGGGCACTGGGCCCGCCTGCAGGAGCTGAGTGCTGGGAGCCCGCCTGCCCCCGTCTGTCCCCCTGTTGCCCTTTTGCTTCGTTCTGGAGAGTTGGCAGGGACTTTGGAATGCCGCCTGTGTGTGGGCGGGGCCGGTGCCGAGGCATCGGGCCTGGGGCTGGCTGTGTCACACCCGTCTCATCTGGTGCCCACAGCGTCCTGGCACAGAGGCGTTCTCGTCAGCAGCTTGTGGGTAAGGAAGCAGGCTCAGTGGCTGCCAAGGTCACCTGCCACGAGAGGGCACGAAGCGAAGGAGCCCCGCACGTTCCCTCTAGCCCCCGGGGGTCTCCTACAGCCTGATGATGCTCGCCACGTCCTGCCCCTCGAGGGTGGGCGCTGTCCTTCGGAGTCAGGCTGGGAAGGGCTCTTGCTTGCTCACGTCAGCAAGACATTTTCCGTTTGGGTTCTGTAGAAAACTGCTACTCCGTCCTGACAACCCAAGGTCTGAATGCCATTTTGGAGACTCATTTCTCCCTTATTTTGGAGTCGAAATTGGGCGGGGCTGTCCAAGCTTTCAGCCTAGCTCTTTCTTACTAGGTTTATGGGTAAGGGAAGCTGCTGTATTAAACACATCTGTGTAGACCTTCGCAGTGAACGTATTTCCAGGAGCACTTAGGAAAGGGAAGGCTGCCAGTACCTGGTAGTGACAGTTCAGGTCCTGTTTGGTCCTGGAGCAGGTGCTGAGGCCTCTGGAAACCATGGCTGCAGCTGGGAGGACAAGACAAGGGCAGGCATAGGTGGAGACGGTGGAATGTTTTTTTTGTTTTCGAGTTGGAGCCTCACTCTGTTGCCCAGGCTAGAGTGCTGTGGCATGCTCCTGGCCACCTCAGCCTCAACTTGCCGGGCTCCAGCGATGCTTCCGCCTCAGCCTTCCTAGTAGCTGGAACTATAGGCGCATGCCACCACGCCCAGCTAATTTTTGATTCATTGTAGATAACGAGGTCTCGCCAAGTTGCCCAGGCAGGTCTCGAACCTGCGGGCTCAGGCAGTCCACTCGCCTCAGCCTCCCAAGGTGCTGGGATTACAGGCTGAGCCACCGAGCCCGGCCTGGTGGAAGGTTTTCATTGGAAAGGTTTAGAAGCCGATGTTGCTCCAGGGGCAGAACCTAAGACCAGTGAGGGCGCTCAGGGAGGGCTGGGCCCCCACACCACCACCCGCCTGCTGGACTCCTAGAGGGTGTCATGCTAGGGCTGGGTGGCCCTTTGCAGGGAGGGCTAGCTGATTCCTGCTTTGGAGGACGGGGGGAATTGGCCCAACTGACTTCCTAGTTCTTAAGTGGGTTCCAAGTGGTTCTGGGCAAAACACCCCAGGTGACCCAAGACAGGTGACTGATGGCGACTTTAAAGTTGCCCCTGAGCAAATGTTCTTTACTAGCCCTTGAGTGCTTTGTTGTTCATTCATCTTGTGTTTGAGAAATTTTTAGTCATGGAAGCTTTTCTATTTGGTGATGAGAGGTCCAGTCCCACACCTCGTTCAGGTTGCTGGAGAGTTCGATGAAATCAGCGAGTTGAGAAGTTGGTCCACTGGGGCTTCCTTGTCAGAGGTCTCTCCTGGCCTCTGACCCGCCTTTCTTTTCCGTTGGTCAGGTCTGTGACGAGCCCCACCCCCTGCTGGTGAAGGAGATGATCCAGCACTGTGTGAACGCCAACATCGATGAAGCCTACAAGGTTGGCCTCCTTCCCCCTTTCCTCTTCAGGAAGAACCTTCGCTTGGGCAGGACGTGAAGAGCCGCCCTGTCCTCTACACACACACACACACACACACACGCACACACGCACACGTTACTACGACTTTATTTACATCACTCTACTGAATTATTTTTTTTTTTTTTGAGTTGGAGTCTCACTCAGTCACCCAGACTAGAGTGCAACATCACTCTACTGAATTATTTTTTTTTTTTTGAGTTGGAGTCTCACTCAGTCACCCAGACTAGAGTGCAGCGTTACGCTCCCGGCCACCGCAGCCTCGACCTGCTGGGTTCTGGTGATCCTTCTGCCTTAGCCTTCCAAGTAACCGGAACTACAGGCACACTACCCTGCCTGGCTAGTTTTTTTAAATTCATTTATTGTAGAGACAAGGTCTTGCCAAGTTGCCCAGGCAGGTCTCGAACCCGTGGGCTCAGGCAATCCACTCACCTCGGCCTCCCAAAACACTGGGATAACAGGCTGAGCCACCGACCCAGCCACTCTACTTAATTCTTAAAATCACACTAGGGGCCAGGTGTGGTAGCTCAAGGCTGAGTCCAGAGGTTTGGGACCAGCCTGGGCAACTTGATGAGACCTCATCTCTATAATAAATTTTTTAAAAATTAGCCGGGCATGGTGGCATGTGCCTGTAGTTCCAGCTGCTTGGAAGGCTGTGGCAGAAGGATCTCCTGAGCCCAGCAGGTCAAGGTTGCAGTGGCTGTGAGCATGCCACTACACTCCAGCATGGGTGATAGAGTGAGACTCCAACTCAAAAACAAAAACAACACACTAGGAGTTGGACCTTCTTTACAGATGAGAAAACTGATTCAGAAAGGCAGAAGTCTGTGTCCGAAATCACACCGTTAAAAGCAATAGACCTGGAATTTAAAATGGTGTCTTTCTACTACAATTGTACCATCCATAAGATAAATTTGTAAACCTAGGTCATGAGGAACTATTAGCCTAACTCCTTTTCCAGTGAAGCCATCTTCCCCCTGGTAGCAGGAAGGCGTCCCCCTCCATTCTCCTGAGAAACATGGCAGCGGGCATTCTGGGACCCAGCAGTCCCCAGTCAGCCAGGAGAGGAAGAACCAGAAGGATTCTAACCTGATTGTAGGGCCTAGTCCTGTGAGCAGATTCCAGCAGGCATGACTGGGGTTTGGGTGATCTCAAGTCAAATAGGTAACAATGATGTGACTTAAGGTTATTAGTCTGATCATAGGTTTCTTTCCCTTGGCCCCCTCCATAAACTAGGTCCGAAGCTGACTGGGGTCAGGGCAGGGCTGCGCCTAATGTGAAACTGTAGTGTAAGGCAGGGAAACCCACAGGCTGGTCACTGAGTGGGCCTGAAAGAAGTCTTCAGATTTTCGACACAAAACTTCTCTGTCCCCATGCCCGGCCGGTTCCTTGTAGTTTAAAGAGTAAAACAGCTTTGCTGGGTGCGGTGACTCAAGCCTGTAATCCCAGCACTTTGGGAGGCCAAGGTGAGAGGATTGCCTGAGCCCACAAGTTCAGAGACCAGCCTGGCAACTTGGCAGGCTCATGTCTACAGTAAATTAAAAAGTTAGCCAGGACTGGTAGCATGTGCCTGTAGTTCTGGCTACTTGGAAGGCTGAGGCGGAAGGATCGCTGGAGCCCAGTGGGTCGACTCTGGGGTAGCTGTGAGTGTGCCACTGCACTCTAGCCTGGGCGATGGAGTGAGACTCGACTCAAAAAAAAAAAAAGTTAAAACGCCTCATGTATCTTCTTTTGTCTAGATTCTTGCTCACCTGTGGCATCTGGGCTACTCACCAGAAGATGTCATCGGCAACGTCTTTCGAGTGTGTAAAACTTTCCAAATGGCAGAATACTTGAAACTGGAGTTTATCAAGGTCAGTGAGGGTGGAAGTGCTTCAGGCTCAAAAACACGGGCCATGGCACTGTTGTCTTTGTTTTGCTCTAAGCCCTGGCACCAGAAGGTGCTCAGGAAGCAAGTGTTCCCAGACAGCAAGAGGAGGCAGGACACATCTCAGCCTGCCTGCATTATATAAAGGAATACCTGAGGCGGAGTCATTTATAAAGAAAAGAGGTTCATTTGGCTCATGGTTCTGCAGGCTGTGCAAGATCCCTGGTGCTAGCATCTGCTTCTGGCGAGGGTCTCTGGCCAGTGCTGTTTCCACTCATGATAGAAGGGGAAGGGAGCCCGTGCCAAGATCACATGACCAGAGAAGCAGCACGGGGTATGGGGCCAGGCTCTTTTAAATAACCAATTCTTGAGGGAACTCGGAGAGAACTCGTAACTGTGAGGACAGCAGCAAGCCGCTCGTGAGGGATCTGCCCTGTGACCCAGACACCTCCCATTGGGCCCTGTCTCCGACGTTGGAGATCAGATTTCAACATGAGATTCGGAGATATCCAAACTATATCAGGGCTGCTGATTGTCCTTAGGCCTGAGTTTGTTTCGCCCAGTTCTGCCAGTCAGCGACCTGAGTGTCCCTTGGGATGACTCTCTTTGTTAGAGGTTCCCTTATCGATTCATTAATGCTTAAAGTCAGATTAACTGAGGCTTAATTTACATAGAGTAAGATTCATCCTTTCGGGTACATTCTGTTGACAAAAGCATTCAGTCACATAAACACCACCACAGTCTAGATACACTCTATCACCCCAGAAAAATCCATGCGCCCCTTAGAAGTCAGCTCTTCCCCTGACACCTGGAAGCCACCAATCTAGTTTCTGTTTTGAGGATAGAGTTTTCCAGAATATCATATAAATGGAATCATGCAGAACTTCGCCTTTTTATCACTTGAGTAGTATTCCATTATGTGCACATACCACAGTCTGCTTCTGTGTTCACCAGAAAGACGTGGGTTTGCAGATCTTGGTGACTGAATAAAGCCGCTGTAAATATTTGCATATGAGAATTAGTGTGAAAGTGAACATAAGTTCTCGTTTTCTTGGGTAAATTCCCAGGGGTGAGATTGCTTGATCAAATGGAAAGTGTATGTTTAACTTTAGAAGAAACTGCCACACTGGTTTCAAAAGTAGCTGTAGTGTTTTGTGTTCTCACCATCATTCCAGAGAGTCCATATCCCAGGTGTATGAGGAGTGTTCAGCTGGGCTTTTTTTTTTTTTGAGTTGGAGTCTCACTCTGTCGCCCAGACTGGAGTGCAGTGGCTGCTCCTGGCCACCGCAGCCTCGACCTGCTGGGCTCCAGCGATCCTCCTGCCTCAGCCTTCCAAGTAGCGGAATTACAGGCATGCGCTACCACACCCGGCTAATTTTTTGATTTATTGTAGAGATGAGGTCTTGCTGCCCAGGCGGGTCTCGAACCCGCGGGCTCAGGCAATCCGCTCACCTCAGCCTCCCAAAGGCGCGGGATTACAGGCTGAGCCACCGAGCCCGGCTCAGCTGGGCTTTTTAAAGTCATTCTAGTAGGTGTATTAGTCTGGATGTGGCTTTATTGTTCATACCTAATGATCTTAAACATTTTTTCATGTGCTTATTTGCCATTTGTAGTTATCTTTGATGAGACATCTGTTCCAATCTACCCATTTCTAAATTGTGGCTTTTTAATTATTGAGTTTTAAGAATTCTTTATAGGCCGGGCTCTGTGGCTCAGCCTGTAATCCCACGCTTTGGGAGGCTGAGGTGAGTGAATTGCCTGAGCCTGCAGGTTCGAGACCTGCCTGGGCAACTTGGCGAGACCTCATCTCTACAATAAATCAAAAAATTAGCCGGGCTTGGTGGCTCAGCCTGTAATCCCGCGCCTTTGGGAGGCTGAGGTGAGTGGATTGCCTGAACCCACGGGTTCGAGACCTGCCTTGGCAACTTGGTGAGACCTCATCTGTACAATAAATCAAAAATCAGCTGGGCATGGTAGCGCACGCCTGTAGTTCCAGCTACTCGGAAGGCTGAGGCTGAAGGATCGCTGGAGCCCAGCAGGTCGAGGCTGCGGTGGCCGGGAGCGGCTACTGCACTCCACTCTGGGCGACAGAGTGAGACTCCAACTCAAAAAAAAAAAAAAAAAAAGAGAATTCTTTATATAAATCCTTTATCAAATATTATCAGATATTCATACATTTTTATTTATTTTTAAGTCAGAATCTCAATTGTTGCCCAAGCTGTAGTGCAGTGCACACTCTTGGCTACCGCAGCTTTGACCTACAGGGCTCAGGTGATCCTTCCACCTCAGCCTTCCAAGTAGCTGGAATCACAGGCATGCACTACCACATCTGGCTAATTTTTTGATTTATTGTAGAGACTAGGTCTCGCCAAGTTGCCCAGGCTGGTCTTGAACCTGTGGACTCAGGCAGTCCACTCACCTCGATCTCCCAGAGTGCTGGGATTACAGACTGAGCCACTGAGCTTGGCCCAGATACATTTTTTGTAAATGTTTTCCTCCAGCCTGGTGTTTTTTTGTTGTTGTTGTCGTTTTTTCATTTTCTTAACAGTATCTTTCAAAGAAATAATCAGCATCCTTTTAGGAAACAAACTTATACTTAAACATAATGCATTGTATTCAGCTGGGATTTGTGTTTATTGGACAGCTTTTGACCAAACCATTAGTTCAGATTTTTAAAAAACTCATTTATTCATCAAATTTAAATGTGGTTTGTTTTTCAGGAAATTGGATACACGCATATGAAAGTAGCAGAAGGAGTGAACTCCCTTCTGCAGATGGCAGGGCTGCTGGCCAGGCTATGTCAGAAAACAATGGCACCGTTGGCCAGTTAGAGCAGAGACTTTACTGGTACAGTTGCAAGGGTCCTTATCCCTCACACACCGGAGTGATGGCCTTGTGATGGGCAATGGGGAACATGCGGCCTTGGATGGCACCAGCCGGCACCGTACTTTGAACTCAGTGGCTTTCGTTTTGCTTTTACCACATCTCCACTTCAGAGTGTTTGCGTTTGACCTAAACTCACTGATGCACTGCCGGGGTGGAAGAGCCCCAAGGGAGCTCAGGGGCGGGGCGCCTGATCTGTGTGTGAGTTGACATTTCAGCTAATAAAGCCTTCTAGTGTCTGTTGGCCACGGGTAACCACGTGAGGCCTCAAGGAAACCAGCTTCCTGTCTCTGCTTGCCCCGAGCGTCCTCCAAATCGGAAAGGCCATTAGATCATAGACTGGACATACGAGTCTCAGTTTTGCCGGAAGCCCAAGGGGATGAGTTCCATGGGACAGGGGCAGGGTTTGCTGGAACTTCCTTCGGAAGGGCTCGGCTGGGGCTGTGGCGCGGCGTCACAGTGTGAGCCCTTGGGGAGACACCGCCAGGATGCCTTGCCTGCACGCTCGGTGTACTCTCTGCTTTCCCTTTCCAGTCCCCCAGTGAATATATTAACTTGCAGAATTACCTTTTTTCTTGCAAGGCACTGTTTTCTTCCACTTTGTAAAATTAAAATTTCAACGTTATCTAAAAGTGGAGAGAATGGCATGGTGAGCCGGCACATACTCATCTTCTGCCCACACAGGGCGGCCACACAGGGGCATGCTTGTCGCCGTCCCCTGCTTCCCACAAATCACAGTGAAGCAACCCCAGGTGTGGCTGGAGAAGGTGTTTTAAGGGAGGGGAGGCGACGTGGCTTCCCTGCTTGGTGGTCTTGTGTGGAAAGGTTTGGGCGAAGCCCTGTGTCTTCCACGGGCAGCGGTTGCACCGAGCACCAGAGCAGCCAGGTAGACCCCTGTGCGCTCCTCTCCTCCCCTTAGGCCAGCCAGCCTCGGGACAGGTCACAGATGGCTCTCGTCTCCTGGCCCGAGCTCGTAGCAGCGAGGGCAGGACCTGTCAGCACTTCTGCTTAGTGCTGTCCCTCCCAGGTAGCTTTAGTTCCCTGCCTGGACCACACTTGAGTGGTGACACTAACGGAGAAGTCCCCGAGATCACTGGATATTTGGGTTGGGGTTTCAGTCAAGGGGAAACATTAGTCGAAGGCCTCAAAAACTGCAAGTTGGGCTGGGCATGGTGGCTCACACCTGGGCATGGTGGTCCCAGCACTTTGGGAGGCTGAGGTGAAAGGATTGCCTGAGCCCATGGGTTCGAGACCAGCCTGGGCAGTTTGGCAAGACCTCATCTCTACAATAAATCAAAAAATCAGCCAGGCGTGGTGGTGCGTGCCTGTGGTTTCAGCTACTTGGAAGGCTGAGGCAGAAGGATTGCCAGAGCTTAGCAGGTCGAGGCTGCGGTGACCGGGAGTGCCACTACCCTCCAGCCTAGGCGACCGAGTGAGACTCCAACTCAAAAAAACAAAAAACAGCAAGTTGTAGTTTTTCTTGAGCCTCATGACCCCCGTGAGGGCAGGAAGGATGATATCCCCATTTGCAGGCAAGGACAGTGGGCCCGGGAGGCATCTGGGCTCCCCAGCTGGTGACGGAGGCCACGCCCCGGGTGTTCTCTCCAGGGCTGGCGTCTCCTCACTTAGGCCTGAGCCCATGGTAGAGGCTCTTGTCTCCGAGCTTGTGAGGCCAGGGCTGCTGGATCTGCAGTGACAAGTGGCCGACAGTCAGGTTCTAGACGTGTCTTTTGATTCCCCAACTCGGGGCTTGGATTTCTTCTCACAGGAAGAATCGGTGTGGCATCCTGGGAAGAGGGCTGGACTCGGGGATCTCCTGTCCGCAGACCCAGCTCCCCGGCCTTGGGGCCCTTTCTGTGAAACAGGAGGCTTGCACTTCGTTCCCTGAAAAGGCTTTCTCCCCGAGACAGGGAAAGAGACCCAGGAGAGCGGCTGCTCTTGAACTGAAGTGGTTTATTGAGAGGGGTTTTGTTTCCCTGACTGGCATTTCTAACTCAAGGTCCCCTTGGGCACCGGCCCTGCCCATGGGACAGTCACGTTGCAGCCCCATCAGCTCAGCTGGGGCCAGCCCTGGAATAGAGAGGGGAGGGTTCTGGGACAGTGAGGGGCCCCGCTCCTGGCCGAGGGGACTTTGGCGGCTCTGGCCACTTCTCCAGCCCGTGGGGAGCTGCTGTCCACAGCAGGTGGCATTTTCATGGAAGGGTCATCAAGATGGCGAGAGCCTCACTTCCACCTGAGTGAACGGAGCCCCGGAAGAAGGGGAGGTCCCGTCTAGCAGGCAGAGGAGAGCCGGGCCCCACCCACCAGGCGCTGAAGTGAGTACGTGTAATGCTTTGGAAGAGACAAGACAAATCTACCCTGAGATTCAGGATATTAAATATGGCTCAACCTCTATAAATTAATCATACAAGCTTGTCCACCGTAGAGCATCCCATCAGCTGACAGTAGCAATTTGGGTTCCACATCCAGAACAGAAGGACACGAAGCCAGTGCCAAACTTTTAGACATGGGGACAGGGCTGCAACTTGCCCTAAATCCCGGGGCTCCCACCTCGGCACCAGGCAGTTCCTGTCCCCGAGGCTGTGCTCCCACAGCCAGGTGGTCCTCAGGAGTTGGTGCCTCTCCAGGAGTGGCCGTGGCCCGAGATGGAGCAGCTCTGGAAAGCATCCTTGGGAGGCAGCCGATGTTTCTGTGAGCTTGGTGGTCCCCTGGGCGCCTTGCCACGGCTCCTTCGACAGAGAAGGAAAGAGCGTCAAGGGAAGAGGTTGACCAGTGTTTTGTTTGGAACGAGAATCGCCCTCCAGCCTTCTGACTGAGAACGGGGCCCGCCTGCAAGCAGCCTTCCTGGGTTTCTCCTTCCAAGCCCTTGGCTTTGAGTTCGAGATCCTGCCGTGCCCCTCAGGCTGGCCAAGGCGTGGGTCATCGCCCCTGCCTTCCGTGCAGGGCTTCCCTCTGCGGAGTGGCGGGTGGCTTCCCTTGGGTGGGTTGTGACCGGTGCTGACTGGTTCCTGGTTTGTCTTTTCCCCGATACAGAAAGGACCCATCCAGGCTCTCACTCAGCTCTGCCATCCGCCTTGACCACTGGCACCCCGCCCCGGGCCACACCCTCCCCTACCCCAGTAGGCGCTAGCTGGCAAGGCTCCATTAGCCTGGGCCCAATCTTGCCTGTCACACCGACGACAGCACTTTTTCAGCACATGACACGCTGTAACTTCCGTCATCCTGAAGCCTCACGACCCCCTCCAGCTCCTGCCCCGTCTCGTCCCCTCAACAGTGAAACTTCCTGAAGACTATCTGCACCACTCTCTGCAAACAGGCTTTGTCTCCACCACAAAACCAAGCCCGCTTGTCACCAGTGTCTGCCAGGGCACAGCTCTGCCAGCTCCTTGACTTCACTGAGCTTGGCCACGCCCTCCCTGGGCCCCGTCACCGCTCCCCAGACCCGGCATTTGTGCCCTAAATCCCGGGGCTCCAGCTCCCACCTCAGCCTGGGAGGGCCCCAAGCTCAGTGCTGGGTCCACTTCTGTCCCTCCCTCCCTTGGGGCCCCAGCCATGCCCCTGGCTCTCCATACCATCTCTGCAGCGACAGCCCCCGAGGCTGGTCTCTGACCTGACCCCCTGCCCTGGGTCCAGGCTCAGGCATCCGTCTGCCATCAGCACCCCATCTTAACATGTCCAGAAGTCACCTCCCAGCCTCTCTACCACGCTGCTCCGGCGACACCCTCCAGATCTCCACTGCAGACAGTGACATCCTGTCCCTGCCCAGGTGACACATTCTTCTCAAGTGCTGTCTCCCCCCACGCCCAGCACGTCGGTGCCACCCTCAGAACGCGTCGAGGTCGGCCCCTCCCGCCTCCCCGCCCCGCCCCGGGCCCGTGCGCTGGTGCCTGGACCCTTCCTCCCCGTCCCCGCGGCTCCGTCACGTCCCTTCTCAGCAGCCAGCTGTCCTCTAGGAACGCGGAGGCGGCATCCCGTCCAAAGTCTTCCCACGCCCCCAGAGGCTGGCCCTGCCCGGTCAGCCTCCCCACCTCCGGCCTCCGTCCCTGCCACTCGCCCCACCCGCCTCCCCTTGACCCCTGGCTGTGCTCAGATCTGCGGGGCCCCCTCCGCCGGGGACCTTGGCCGCCCCCCATGCCCTTCCCCCGGTTGGTATGAGGAAGGGCTCACCACGGCCTCCCGAGCCTCCCTGCTGACGTGGCAGCCCCTGTGCACCCTGCCCTGCATTCCTCCCTTCCCCTTCCCGCCTTGCTGTCTCCGCGTGTATCGCCCACAGACACGCTGTGTTTCCTTGGGTTCTCTCTCCCACCAGAACGTAAGCCCTCGGGGTCGGGTTTGTGCCCCTGCGTACGACTGCATCCCCAGGCCGAGAGCAGGACTCGCCCAGAGCAGGTGCCCGGTGGACTGGCTCGCGACGGGCATGTGTCGCGCACCCGGCTCGTGCCTCTGCAGGTGCTGCTGCCGGTGCCGCGTGGCGGCCGTGTCTCCGAGGGGCACTCGGGGCGGCCCGAGAGGCCCTCTGCAGCCCGCCCTGCTGCTCAAGCAGCGGACGCAGCCTGGGCTTCGGCGTCTGACTGCTGGGGCCCCAGCCCCTCCTCTGCTTCTTTTTTTTTTGAGTTGGAGTCTCACTCTGTGGCCCAGACTGGAGTGCCATGGCCGCCCCCGGCCACCGCAGCCTCGACCCGCTGGGCTCCGGCGATCCTTCCGCCTCAGCCTTCCGAGTAGCTGGAACTACAGGCGCGCGCCACCATGCCCGGCTAGTTTTTGATTTATGGTAGAGATGAGGTCTCGCCAAGTTGCCCAGGTGGGTCTCGAACCCGCGGGCTCAGGCAATCCGCTCACCTCGGCCTCCCAAAGCGCGGGATGACAGGCTGAGCCACCGAGCCCGGCTCCTCCTCTGCTTCTAAGTGTGACCTAGGGCAGAGGACGTATCCTCTTGCGTGTGAGCCCTGAGCACCACGCTGGCCTGGGGGTGGCTTCTCCGTGCGCTTCAAGCCCCTTGTTATCAGCGCTCTCATCTCCCAGCAGCCCCGCCTCCCAATGCGCCCCCGCGGCCTCATGCCCTGCCTGTGTCCAGCATTGGCCGAGTTCCTGCTGGGCTGATGCTTTGTTGCTGGGCCGTGTCTAAGAGGCGGACGAGCCCAGTCTGGCAAGTGAGTCCATTCTGGGAGGTCAAGTGGCTCGCCTGAGGCCGCAGTGAGGAGCCAGTGGCGGAGCTGGGAGGCCCTCCCAGTGTCCACCCCGAGGCCCCACCACCCACCAGATGTCCTTGGCCGACATCCCCCAGCGGCCCTGGACGCGTCGTGCGCGGTCAAGTCTGCCCCTCGCCAGGCCTGCCGCTGCCGTGTCCCCCGGTCCCCAGGGCGGAAGCCAGGGGATCTCCCTTCTGATGGAGACCCAGCAGCATCGCCAGCACCCTGCCAGGCCGCCCCCATCGGCGCCCACGGGACCTACGTCTCCCACGGCCGTCCCGCCCCCACCCACGCTCTCTGCTCTTCCCTTGGGCCGGGCGCCCCAGAACCCGGCAAGGGCCCCGGCCCTCGGCCGCGGCAGCTGGGAGCGGGCACTGTACCTTCCTTCCGGGTCCTCCCTAGGCTTCCCCGGCCGCCACATCCCCGTTCACATAATCAGGCTCCTCGTCCTCAGCCGGGCTTCCTGCCGGGGAGGCAGGTGCTTCTCTCGGGATGGGCTCTGCGGACCAGCAGGCAGACGGGCGGTCAGGCGGTTGGATGGTTCTCGGGGACACACCCGCCCCTGTTTCCCCAGCCAGATGCCCGGGCTGAGACCCCCAGACTCCACAAAACAGGTGGCAGGAAACGCCATGCTGCACAGGCCTCCGGGCTGTGCCTCTGTCCTGCCTCTGGGGTTTCCCAGACATCGTCCTGCTCTGAGAGCAGGTCTGCGTGGTTCCACCCACGCGGCTGGCCGGGGCAGCCTGTCCAGGGAAGAAGGCCTCACCCCGGAGGCCGGGAGGCTGGTGAGGGGTCCTGGCACGGTCAAGGCCTCTGCAGCTGCTGCCGCATCGGCGCCCCCGCGGGAATGGGCGGGATGGCCGCAGAGAAGCCCACCCCCAGCCCAGCCCCTCCCGGCCAGCCCCCACCCCCAGCCTGCCTGAGCGGACCACCCAGCAGCCTCCGCGTTCCGGCCACACACCCACGACCTTCCTGGACTGGCGCCATTGATGAATGGATGCCGAGTTCTGATAATCACCGTATTCCTCGTCGTCTGCAGGGGCAGCACAGGGATGCGGACTGGAGGAGGGGCAGCTGCCCTGGCCAAGCCTCTGGCTGGACGCCCCCCTCCCCAGAGGCCCCCTGTGCCCTCAGCTGGGCAGCTGCAGTGAAGCAGGATGGGGACCCCCCCCGCTCGCTCCCAAGAGTGGGGCCCCTCCTGGGCCTGGGGGCCATGTGCCCAAAGGCCCAGAGATGGCAGAGACCCTTCGGGCCCAGGTGGGAGGCCCTGGGGCTGTGGGAGTGCATCCTGCCTGGGCTGGACGGCCTCACCTGCCTCCATGGTGCTTGGCTTGCAGATGAGCACGTTCTCATAGGAGCCGGTATCATCTGCCGGAGATGGGAGAGGGCACCAGGTGTGGGGGTCTGCAGGCGTGGATTGCCTCCCTGGCCCGCCAAGCCCTGGCCTTCTGGGACCCGGGGGGCTCCTCCTCCTGACGGGCGCTGGCCTGGCTCCTGAGGCTCCGCCCTGGCCTCCCCCTCCTCTGCCATCTGAGGTCCCCTCCAAATGCGCCAGGAACGGGGTCTCGGGGACTGGGCTGCCACTCAGGCCCTCAATGGGGCAGCCTCGGAGGCGCGTCTCTCCCGGAACAGGGAATGGGGGAGCCCTTCCAGACGGGGTGGGGCGGGCTGGGAGCGCCGTGCCGGGGACCTGGGCTGGGTGTGGCCCTCAGAGCCCGGCACCCGTCCTCGCCCTGCCCCCGGGAAGCTGCGTTCTGGCCCCCGCCCCACCCCACGTCTGTCTGTGGCGAAGGGGCTCCCAGAAGCGAGCCCCCCAAGTTCAGGAAGGGCGGGTGGGGAAGGGAGGAACCCTCCCACCCCAGCACAGCTCGGGGCGGGGAGCTGGAGTCCACCCCAGGCGGGCCCGGGCACCGCGCAGCAGGCCCTGGCCACCCTCAGTCCTTAGTTTCCTTTCTGTAAAGCAATGGCGTTCAGACCCTGAGGCTCCGGCGTCCTCAGAGCCTGCAGGACTCACATCCTGGCCCCGACGGGGTCCTTCCCCGGGGCCCCTCAGTGCTGCCTGGACCCGGCTGACAAGGACACGGCCTCCCAGCCCCTCTCGCCCCCTGCCCTGGGGTTTCCGCCCCAGGGCCCCTTCCACGCCCCCACCCAGCCGGCCACCCTGCCCTCCTCGGCCCTCGCCCGGGGTGCCAGCCCCCTTCCCTCCCACCCAGCCCTGCCAATCCACCCAGACTCGTCCCCCACGTCCTGCCTGGCCCCCCTCTCTGCCTGGACTGTGGCCTCTCCTCAAGCTCCTGGGCCACGTCCTCCCACCCTCTCGTCGCATGTCCCGCCTCACCTTCCAGGGGCTTCGGGAACTGCCCCCAGTTGTAATAGTCCATGGCGATGGGGTCTCTGGCCGAGAGGACAGGCACAGGCTTCGGGGCAGGCCCACGCTCGGGGTGGGGCCGAGGGGACAGTGCGGCCAGGGCTGCCCCGGTCATTGCCGCCCTGGGGGCTGCGGGGCCCGGCCGGGCTCCCCCCGCCACCTCCCTCCTGCTCCCTGGGCCCCTGCGCCACCTGGGGCCGGACAGCCCTGCCTGGCCTGGGCCAGTCTGCCCATCCCGGGGCTGATGCAGCCCCACCCAGGGACTCCGGGCTTGGTGATGCTGAGTGAGTCTTCCCCAGCCCTGACCACCCCTCGCCGGCCCCCGAGCAGAGCCACGTCCCACCCCCACAAAGTGACGGGCACCTGGGAGAACAGAACCCCCCCGTGCCTGCCTGGGCCCCCAGGGGTTCTGGGGCAGGAGGGTTCGCAGGCCCAGACGCAGGCCGGCCGCCGAGGGGCACAGGGAGGGCAGGGCAGGGAGAGGCCACTCACATGTAGGCTGCCTCCAACCCACGTCTGCTTCCTGCAGGCGGAGGCGAGAACCAGGCCTGAGCTCCTGGGCTGCGGCCCCCCCGGTGCCCCCGCCCCCGGGGAGCCCACCGACCTTTGCTGAGGTTCTGGTATCTGGGGGAAGCAGGATCTGGAAGAGAGGCCAGTCTCAGTGCTGGCTCCTTCCTCCCACCCAGCCGGGCTCCACGGCCCAAGGAAGGGCCCAGGGTCTCCGGCAGTGGCACCTTTGCCCCTGATGCCCGTTTCCCCGTGGGGGGGGGGGTGTGTGCGTGCGCGTGCATGCGTGTGCGTGCACATACCCGCCCTCCCCCTGCAGGGCCAATTCCGTGAGCCCGCCCAGCCCCAGCTCGCTCTCCCCTGGGGCGGCCTCGCCTGACGCGCAGGACCCCCGGGCGGCGCCGCCCTGCCAGGCGTTCACCTGTCTTCGTCCCGCCTCCACCAGGCCTGAGCCTCCCTGGCCTCTGTCACTCACCCTCGAGGCTGGGCGAGAACTGCAGCAGCTTGTCCTTCCTGCAGGGAGTGGGCGGGAAGGGGCTCAAGGAGGGCCCTGGAGGAGAGACCTGGGCCTCTAGGCGTTGACCCTGGCCACCCCCTGGGCCTGGAGGGGCCCTCGGCGTCGAGGGCGGGGCTGGGCTCCCCGGGGCACCGTGACCCCCCGAGGCCCCCAAGGGGCGGCTCCTTCCTACCTTGTGGGCGCTGCGCCAGGAGTCGTGTCCAGCTGGGGCCCCGGCCACTCCCGCCCGACCACTGCAACGGGCAAGGGGATGTCAGCGGGGCCCCCAGCCTGCCGCCCGCCCCCTTTCGCGTCACCATGTCAGGCCCGGCCACGGTCTCAGGGTGACGGGGACGCGGAGGCCTCGGCGGGGACGGCCCGGTCTCGAGCCCAGCCCCGGGACGCTCAGGGACTCACGGGAATAGGTCCGGGCCACTGCAAAGCTCGGCTGGTTCTCTTGCCTGGAACACACGGGATGAGCTGAGCCAGGACTCGGCCCCCTCGGTCCGGGAGACACAAGGACGGGGGACGGACAGACGGGGACGAGGGACGGGAGAGGGCGCTGACGGGAAGCCGCTGACTCCTGCAGGCCCCAGACTCCCGCCCCCGGTGCCCCCGTCTCGGGGTCCCCCACTGGGCGCCCACCCTGCACACAGGTCCATGGCCCCACAGGCCATGTCCTGCTCAAGGCCTTGGGTTCCCGAGGCAGTCGGGGGTCTGTGGGCGGGCTGGGGAGGCAGCCCGGAGATGTCGGGGGGCGAGGGGGCGCGGCGGCTCCGAGACCCCGCGGCGACTAGGGGTCGGTGATTTCGGCCAAGAGCGGCAAAGAGGCTGCCCCCGACCTGCCGCCCCAGGGAGTGCTTGCCGTTCCCCCAAAACGCACACCCTTTGGGGACGTTCAGACACACGCTAACTCCCTCCCAACTGATGAGACAACTTCAAGGCTCAGCAAACACAGGGAGGTGTCCAGCCGTCACTCTGTGTCCCCTCCTCCTTTTGGGACGGGACCCAGATTTTTGTTTAGGCAGCAGGTGCCCGTCTAAAAGACCATCCTGGCCTGGGCAGACGGCTCACACCGGAAATCCCAGCACTTTGGGAGGCTGAGGTGGAAGGACTGCTGGAGACCGGGAGTTCAAGACTGCCGTGAACCATGATCATGCCACTGCACTCCAGCCTGGGCAACAGAGCAAGACCCTGCCGCTAAAAAGATAATAATTCAAAAATAGAAAAAGAAACAAAAACAAAATACTATCCCTGGACTTCCTTGTGCCAAAGTGTGACCAGATGACGAAGCCGTGACCACTGAGATGAGGGCCAAGGTGGGTGTTTCCAAGAAGTCTCCTTAAAGAGGGGCGCTGCTAACTGGGAAACACTGATTTTTGTCCACATCCCCTCTTTCTCCCTGCTGCTGGGAATGCAGGGGTGAGGGCTGGATCTCCAGCAGCCGTCTTAGGCTATGGTGTGCGCTTGAGAACAGAAGCCACCATTACAGGTGGTGTCGACTTATTAAAGCGGGTGTGGGGACTCCTCCCCTGGACCAGCATGGATACCTGGTCTGATGCCCAGGAGAGTCGGAGATGGCTTCCTGGAGGAAGCAACGCCTGACCTGGGCCTGGTGCACACAGCAGTTGCTTCATGCAGATGGGCGAGACGGAACCCAGTGGAGGTGAGAGACGGGAGGCAGGAAGGGTGTCCCAGGGTGGGAATGTCCAAGGCCCCCTCCCCCTCTTACATGGGGACACTTCACTTCTGGCCCTGACTGTTTCTGGCTCTGAAATCAATTAAGGGCTGGGAGTGAGCAGGGACGGAGGGGGTGGGGCGGGGGGAGGTGCTGAGGGGCCAGGGGCTTGGGCGGCACCAGGGGAGGGGCCAGGAGGCCGAGTGGGCGAAAGAGCAGGGAGAAGTCCCGCCCCGGCCCAGGCTGGGAAGATGCTATTTCCAAATCTCACTGTGGCTTTTTTATTTTATTTATTTTTATTTTTATTTTTTTGAGTTGGGGTCTCACTCTGTCGCCCAGACTGGAGTGCAGTGGCCGCTCCCGGCCACCGCAGCCTCGGCCTGCTGGGCTCCGGCGATCCTTCCGCCTCAGCCTTCCGAGTAGCCGGAATTACAGGTGCACGCCACCACGCCCGGCTGATTTTTTGGATTGATTGTAGAGATGAGGTCTCGCGGCCCAGGCGGGTCTCGAACCCGTGGGCTCAGGCACTCACCTCAGCCTCCCAAAGCGCGGGATGACAGGCTGAGCCACCGAGCCCGGCTGACTGTGGCTTTTTTAGTTTCCAAAGGAAATGAGGAAGGGTGTGTGTGTGCGTGCGTGCATGTGTGTGTGCGTGCGCCTGCCCGGGGTGCACACGGATGCCGTGTGCGTGGGGAGAGTGCGTGCGTGCCCACGGCTCTCGGGGCCTCTTGGGCCCGCAGTCAGACATGCTCCTCCTCAGAGGGCGCCAGTGGCGCTGCCTTCACGCGCAGGGCTGTTCTTGGCCCTCGGCCTGGCCCTGTCGCCAGCGCCCAGCACCCCGGCCTTTCTCTCACGGCCGCCCTGGCCTCCAGCGGCCATGCTCACCTCCCCTCTGACCGCCAGGGCTTTGGGATCCGTCTCCTGGCACCCCACCTGCTGCTCCGTGCCCAGGCCTGGCTCCTCCCTGCCCCACGAGGGCGGGTTCCTCCATCTGTCCCCCTACCCGCATGGCTGGGGGCCCCGGGCGGGGTCACGGGGAGGCCGAGGACACGGGCGCCTGGGCCTCTGGAGGGGCCCACGGGAAGCCGGAGGGGGCGTCCCCGCCCCCCAAAGCCCTCCCCGAGCCCGGCGGGGGCAGGGCCTGGACGGCTCCGGGGGGCTTCCTCTCCCGCCCCCGCCTGCCGGACGCTAGAGCTCAGCACGGGGGCGGCGTGAGGGCAGGGGCGCGGGACGGGGTGCGGGACCGCCAGGGCCCGTGAACACCCCAGGCTGGGGTCACCGAGGCAACTCACAGGCTTCTCTGCTCGTAGATCTTCTCCGACCTCTTGGCACCTGCAAGCACAGGCTGGGCTGAGCCAGTGTCCGGGGGCCGGGGGCGCTGGGTCGAGCCCCCGTCTCTCGTCTGCCCCGTGCCCTCTGCAGGCCTCAGATGGGACCCAGGGCCAAGCTGCCCGTCACCGTGGGCCACCAGACGCTGGAAGGGCGTTTGCTCCCCGTTTTTTAGGAGGGGAGAGCTTGGGAAACGGATGCCACCGGCAGCCTGGCCTCCCCTCCCCGTGCCTCGGCCCAGCAAGGCCGAACCCTCGCGGCGACCAAATCCACCGTCCAAGGGGCATTTTAGGGGCCCCTCGCGAGGTGGGTCCGACCGCCCCTTCTGACCGCAGCCAGGTCTCAGCCTGAGAGGGTCCCCGGGAGACGCCGTGGCCACCTTTCCTGGGTCACACCCCTGGGATCTCTTCACCTGGGCGCGCGCAGCGCACACACAAGCCGGCCGCTGCCCCCAGCAGAAGGAGCAGAGCCGCCCCTGGCCACAGCAGCTCAGTCTCTGCGCTCATGTCCGCCCGGCGTCGCTCTTGGTGTCCCCTCCTGCAAGGCTGCAATACGGGGATGGCTGCTGTGGGGGGGCCCTCCAGGAATCCCGCCCCACGCCCTTGGGCTCCTGAGCCCATGGTGCCCGCACAGCCTCAAGAATGTCACCTAGCCGGGCTCGGCGCCTTTGGGAGGCTGAGGTGAGTGGATTGCCTGAGCCCGCGGGTTCGAGACCCGCCTGGACAGCGAGACCTCCTCTCTACAATAAATCAAAAAATCAGCCGGGCGTGGTAGTGCGTGCCTGTAGTTCCGGCTACTCAGGAGGCTGAGGCGGAAGGATCGCCGGAGCCCAGCGGGTCGAGGCTGCGGTGGCCGGGGGCGGCCACTGCCCTCCAGTCTGGGCAACAGTGAGACTCAACTCAAAAAAAAGAGATCAGCCCAGGGCTTCCCTCCAGGGATCGCTGGGGACGGTGAGTGGCCCGGCCAGGCTCAGGTCACGGCTTCCCGAGAAACTCGCCAAGGGTCTTATTCACGGCCGGCTGGCTTGCACGGTCGCCTGGCTCTCCTGACCCCGGCATCGTTGTCCTTTGGTTAGGACAGCCGCTGTTTCTGCCCCAAGAGAGATTCGGGCACAGAAACACGGGGGGGTGGCACGCAGGCATGGGAACCCTAGGATCAAGTTCATGCTCTCGGTTTGGCGTTCAGGGCCCCGGGAGCTGGCCTGCTGACCTCTGCGGTCCTTCCAGGGCAGCTCAGGCCTTCTCAAGGAAGACAGCCCTCCATCCCGGTGGCCCTGACCTCCAGACAGCCCCTTGCCTCCCGGAGCCTGCTGTCCTGCGAGCAGAGCCCCCAGGGGTCCCCCTCACCCGCGGCTCTGTTGCACACTCATTCCTCGGGGCCGTCGAGCCCAGCGCCAAGATGACGCACGTGGCCCAGGGCTGTGGCTGAGACTCCCATGATTCTTGTCACCATCGTGGTTCCTAAGACTGTGGAACGGGCAGGGGCAGCTGGTGGCCCACTTCGAGCCAGAGCTGGCCGGGTGACCCACGGCAACACAGCAGGGCAGCTCAGCCGGAGCCCGCCCTGCCTGGCCGCCCCGGACCTGCGTGGGCCCGAGCTCTGCTCCACCGACCCCACGGAGGCCGGGCTGCCAGGACTCTGGGAGGGGCTGGGTCCCAAGGACAGCAGCACCCGTGCACAAGGATGCCTCCCTGTCAGGGAGCAGGCTTGGCTGGGCCTCGCTTCCAAGGGAGCGGGGAGAGGTTCAGAGAGGTGCACGCGGTGTCTGGGGTCACACAGCAGGCAGGGCCAGGATCAAGTCCCAGCAGGTGGTCTCTAGAGGTCGTGCCCCTTCACCCCTTTAATATTAATTTTTTTTGAGTTGGAGTCACTCTGTCACCCAAGCTGGAGGGCAGTGGCGTGCTCACGGCCACAGCAACCTCGACCTGCTGGGCTCCGGCGATCCTTCCGCCTCTGCCTTTCAAGTAGCTGGAACTACAGGCGCGCGCTACCACGCCCGGCTCATTTTGTAAAAAATTTACTGTAGAGACAAGGTCTGGCCAAGTTGCCCGGGCTGGTCTCGAGCCCGCGGGCTCAGGCAATCCTCTCACCTCGGCCTCCCAAAATGCTGGGATGACAGGCTGAGCCACCGAGCCCGGTCTGATATTAAATTTGAAAAAAATTCAGCTGGGTGCAGTGGTTCACCCCTGCAATCCCAGCACTTTGGGAGGCTGAGACAGGAGAATCACTTGAGCCCAGGAGCCCGAGGCCAGCCTGGGCAACAGCGAGCAATACATTGCTACAAAAAACAAAAAAAATCAATCCGCCGGGTGTGGTGGCAGGTGCCTGTAGCGCCAGCCGCTTGGGAGACTGAGGCAGAAGGATTGCTTGAGCCCAGGAGGTCGAGGCTGTGCTGAGCCGTGATCACACCACAGCACTCCAGCCTGGGAGACAGAGTGAGATTCCCACTCAAAAATAAGAACTGAAAAAAAAAATCATGAAATAATTTTAAAAGAGAGACTTAAATTTAAGGAACAAGCCGGGCTCGGTGGCTCAGCCTGTCATCCCGCGCCTTTGGGAGGCCGAGGTGAGTGGATCGCCTGAGCCCGCGGGTTCGAGACCCGCCTGGGCAGCGAGACCTCATCTCTACAATAAATCAAAAAAATCAGCCGGACGTGGTAGTGCGTGCCTGTAATTCCGGCGACTCGGAAGGCTGAGGCGGAAGGATCGCTGGAGCTCAGCGGGTCGAGGCTGGGGTGGCCAGGAGCCACCAGTCTGGGCTCCAGAGTGAGACTCCAACTCAAAAAAAAATTTAAGGAACACTCGAGTGTCTGCCCCTAGACTGAATAAGTTCTGAGCTGTCTCTGTCCCTAAGTCTCTCTGTCTCGGTCTCTCTTTCACGCCCGCCCTGGGGCCCAGGTTCTGAAAGCAGAGCCTCTGCGGCGAGGCCCCCGGGGGCGGCAGGGCTGGGTGGGTGGGGGCGGAGGAGGCCACTGCAGGGCCAAAATAGCACAAAGGGAAGTGGGCAGTTTTCATATGAACACGGTGTGCAAAGAGCTTTGGGGAAGCTGCGGCTGGCCGGGGGTGTCTGGGCGCGTCCGGGCGCCGGAGCCTCCCACCCTCGGACGGGCCTCTCCAATGCTCCGGCTTTCCCCGTGCTCGGGTGGGAAACTGGGGTGGAGGGACAGACGGCACCCCAGCTGGAAGCCCCGGACGGTTTGATCCCCCAGGCTCTGGGCCGGGGCCTGTTGTTTCTTCCAAACCGCGTTGGGCTTCCCGGGAGGCTGGCCGAGAGACCCCTTCTAGGGAGACTCTGCACGTCCAGGGGGACGGGGAGGGGTGAGGGGGCGGGGCCTGGGCGACCCTTGCCCCGGGGCAGGGAGGCGATGGCAGGGCGGCTGGGGGCCTGGCCGGCTGGGGGCCTGGCCGGCCGGGGCCTTGGGTCCACAAAGCCGGGCTCAAAGAGCCCCCAGCCCTTCGATGGCCTCACCAACGTCCTGCAGAGCCAGTTGCCCCCCTTGGTCTCGGCAGGACCTGGGCCCTGGCCTGTAGAGTCTCACCGTCGTCCCACAGCCCCAAGGCGGGGGGGCTACAGTCCCACGGGACGGGTGGAGAAACTGAGGCTCGTGGCCTGGGCAGCTGCTGTCCTGACTCTCAGCCGCCCCTTGCCAGTCTCCGGCAGGGAGGGGACCACCCTGGGGCGTCCTAGGGCCGTGCAGGCTGGCCCGGGGTAGGCGAGGACGGGAGAGGGGCTGGAGCCCCAGAAACGGGGGCCCCAGGCACCCCGGCCTCCTCTTGGCGTCCCAGTGGGGCCACCGGGCGCTCCGGGTGGGTGTGGGGACGGCCTCGGGACGCCTGTTCGGGCTCCAGGCACTCCCGGAAAGGCTTACCTGAGAGTCAGGGCTCCTCAGGGCGGCCGTCCATCCTGAGCCCATGCACCTGCCCGGCCACCGCCAACGCCACAGACACCGGCCGGCAGCAGGCGGGCGGCGGGCTTCCTGTCACCACTGAGTCAGCCCTCACATCCGCCGCTGTGCCGGACAGGCTCGGCTATTCGCAGACGGGGCGGGCGGGGGAGACGCGCGCGCGCGTACACACACACACACACACACACACACACACACACACACACACACACACACAGGCAGAGAGAACAGAAAGCTGACACGCACCAAGCATACACGCGTGTCAACACAAAGCCACACAGAGAGGAAGAGGGACACGCATCAAGGGACAGGGAGGAGCACGAAACCACGGTGCCCACGTAGAGTCACACAGGCATGGGGGATGTGGAGGCGCACACGCGTGCACAAACACACGTCCACGCTGGAAACACACACAGGAAGCGAGCCCGAGGTGGAGAGGGACACAGGCGGGGAGTGAGACCGCAAGACGCAGCCACGATGGGCTCGAACCCAGACCGGCAGACGCGGCCACACGGAGACAGGCAGAGACGGAGCCTGGCACGGACAGAGACGAGAGGCTCACAGGAAGACAGAGAGAGACAGAGACTGCAGGCGGCCAGAGACACAGGGAGAGAGACAGAGACAGACACTCAGAGAGAAAGAGCCCCAGGGGACAAGACAGACACACACACACACAGATGCCAGGACACAGGTGAGCAGGGCCGGGCCAGAGAGCGGCATGGCAGAAGCTCTCAAGGGCAGAGCGGACGGGACATGCGGCCAGACGAAGACGGACAGGAGTGGACGGCCACGGGCGCCAGAGGCAGGAGGAAGACCGTCCTGCTCACCCCTGCGGGAACGGGGGGCTCAGGGCACGGGGAGAGCCACCACAGCCCACGCCTGCCCTGTGCTGCCCTGCACCCGGCCCTGGCCCTTGGGTGGACGCCATGGCTGGCGCTACCCGCCTCCTGCAAGGCCAGGGCTGGGGCAGTTGCCGGCAGAGCTTAGGGCGTCCTGGCGCCCAAGATCCCCAGAGGCATGTCCAGCAAGTTGTGTGGCGTGCCATGTGCTGCTGGTCACTGAACGACTTGCACAAGGCCGGGCGTGGTGACTCAAGCCTGTCATCCCAGCACTTTGGGAGGCCGAGGCAGGAGTTTCACCTGAGGCCGGGAGTTTGAGACCAGCCTGGGCAACATAGTGAGACCCTTCTCACAAAAATAAAAACTGAAAAATTACCCGGGCACGATGGCTCACGCCTGTCATCCCGGCACTTTGGGAGGCTGAGGCAGGGGGATTAAAAATAATTTTCAAAAAACTTGCCCACGGCCACCCAACTAAGAGACATCCCACCCGCTAGAGACACCAGGGGAGAGCATGGGAGCCCCTGACCCCCTACAAGTTTGGCATCCAGCCGGGCTCGGTGGCTCAGCCTGTCATCCCGCGCCTTTGGGAGGCTGAGGTGAGTGGATTGACTGAGCCCGTGGGTTCGAGACCCGCCTGGGCGGCGAGGCCTCATCTCTACAAAAAATAAAAAGAAAATCAGCCGGGCGTGGTAGCGCACACCTGTAGTTCCGGCTACTCGGAAGGCTGAGGCGGAAGGATCGCCGGACCCCGGCAGGCAAGGCTGCGGTGGCCGGGAGTGGCCACTGCACTCCAGTCTGGGCGACAGAGCGAGACTCCAACTCAAAAAAAAAAAAAAGTTTGGCATCCGGAGCCTGGCCCCTCGCCCTGGACTCCTCGAGGCCTGGGATCCTGCCTCTAGGGCCCCCCCGGGTCTCGGATCTGGGTTTCTCTCTCTCAGCCCTTGTGCAGATGGCTGACCTCTGGCCAGACCGGGCAGGGCCAGGCCAGGCCAGGCGACTTGCCAGACGGGAGGCCAGGCCGCCACCGCCGCCGCCACCCGGTGGACGAGGAGGGTAGCACGTGCTCCAAGGGCAGGTTGGGGAGACCGGGGGCGTCCACGTTGGGAGCTCGCCCCGCCTGTCTGGGGTGGGACGGGGACGGAAGCCAAGGCCGTGGGCTCCCAGGTCTGTGCCTGCGCGAGTCGCCGCCACCGTCCCCGTCCCGTCGGCCAGGCCAAGCGTGCTGGACTCAGTACCACGCTTCCCTCCCACAGCAACGGGTGAGGAGAGGCTTGTAGAGGCGTGAGGTGGATTTGAACCGAGACCTCAAAGCCAGACCTCCTCCTGGGACCCTTGCCTGGCCCCTCCTCACACCATGCCTGCCTCAGTTTCTCCCTGTCCCTGGACTGTGCGCCTGGCCGCAGGCTCCCTGCTTCCTTCGGGGCCTGAGCGCACGTGGGTGCTGAGCGAGGTTTCCTGGGAGGGCCGTGTGCAGGACGGCCCCCAGAGGCCAGAGGAGCCTGGAAACCAGAGAAGGGGCTGACGATTCGTTTGTTGGCAAAGGGGGACTAACTGGGGGGACCCACGGGGCGGCCATGTGGGTCTCTGGGCTGCAGGTCCCCGGACTCCGGGGCGTGCATACCACAGGGAAAGAGGGTGTGTGCTTCTGGGGTGGCCATGAGCGTGCCACTGCACTCCAGCCTGGCCCACAGAGGGAGACTCCAACTCAAAACAAATAAAAACCAAAAAAAGGAGACAGTTCACATTCAGGGACATATATTCTCATAAACTTAGTTTCTTTTTTTGAGCAACTCAACGGTTTTTGGCATTTTATGTTATTTGGCACAAACTGGTCACATATGTGCAGCATAACATAAAATGCTAATTTCTAAAATGCTTATAGAGATGGGGTCTTGCTATGTTGCCCTGGTTGATCTCAAACTGCTGGCCTCAAGCAATCTTCCTGCCTTGGCTTCCCAGAATATTGAAATTACAGGTATGAGCCACTGCCCATTTTTAATTATTTTATTTTTTGAGTTGGAGTCTCACTCTGTCTGCCCAGGCTGGAGTACAGTGGCACACTCATGGCCACCCCAGCGTCAACCTGCTGGGCTCCGGTGATCCTTCTGCTTGTCTTCCAAGTAGCTGGAACTACAGGCATGCACCACCATATCTGGCTAATTTTTTTATTGATTGTAGAGATGAGGCCTCACCAAGTTGCCCAGGCTGGTCTCAAACCCATGGGCTCAGGCATTCCTCTCACTTCGGCCTCCCGAAGTGCTGGGATTAATAGTCAGGAGTCACTGAGCCCGGCCATTTTAATTATTTTTAAGTATGCAGCCAGTGGCATTAACTGCATTCAATGTTGTGTGACTATCACCATTATTTTTGCGTGGGAGTCTCACTCCCGTCACCCAGGCTAGAGTGCCGTGGCACACTCACGGCCACCCCAGTGTCAGCCTGCTGGGCTCTGGTGATCCTTCTGCCTCAGCCTTCCAAGTAGCCGGAACTACCGGCGCATGCTACCACACCCAGATGATTTTTAAAAACGTACTTATTGCAGAGACAAGGTCTTGCCAAGTTGCCTGGGCTGGCCTCGGACCCGCAGGCCCAGGCAATCCACTCCCCTCAGCCTCCCCAAGTGCTGGGATGACAGGCAGAGCCACCGAGTCCGGCCAACTATTGCCATTATCTCCAAAAACGTTGTCATCCCGGTCAGGGTTTTTTGGCTCACAGCTGAGTGACTGTTGTGTGCACATTTATTACAGAAGCGAGACACCTAGACAGCTACGTAGCGGCTCTGAGGGTGCTCCGTAATCCCAGGGCTGAGAACCTTCCACCCAGTTGCTCCTTGCAGCTGAAGAAAGCTTTTGACTTTCTTGAGAAAACGTTACCCCATGAACCCGCTACCCAACTGGATCCAGAATCTTCCCCCAGCCTCCTGCCTCCCTGCATCTAGAAAACTGACTTTTTTTGGAGGGTCATGTATTTAGGAAGTGGGCAATTTTACACAGGAAAAAGCACCCGTTGTCTGTAAGCACTTGGGACTCACCTCCCACCTCTTTCACTGCCATGATCCGTCCAGGGTGCTGCATGCGACCGTGGTCCTTTATTATTTTTTGAGTCAGGATCTCGCTCTGTCGCCCAGGCTGGAGTGCAGTGGCACGCCCACGGCTCACCGCGGCCGCGACCACCTGGGCTCAGGCAATCCTCCCACCTCAGCCTCCAGGTGGACGTATGCTGTTCTGATAGCTGAGGGTCATTTCCATCGGACGGACACGATTGGTTTCACGGTCTTGCCGCTGTGAAAGTGATTTCTCTTGGGCCCACAGCTGCAGGGGCCGCCGTTCCCACGCGCTACCGTGTCCACTCTCACCTGTCACGTGAGACGCACAGGCTCCCAGGCCCGGCTTCCCGGTCTTGCGACCTCCGCGGTGTTCCAAGGCATCCCGTTGGTGAAGTCTTCGTTTGATTTCCTGGTCACGAATAAGGCTGGACGTTCTTTGGGACCCTACTTCATCCTCTGTGGAAAACCTGCTGATACTTTCCTCGGTTTTCTGAGTTGTTTTCCTCTTACCCAGGGGCAGGAACTCTGCAAAGGTCCCTCCTCGTTCTTCAGTTTGCAACTCGCCTTTCCGTTGTTTGCCTCTGGTGTGTTTTTGGTTTTTGGTTTTTTTTTGTGTTGGAGTCTCACTCTGTCGCCCAGACCGGAGTGCAGTGGCTGCTCCCGGCCACCGCAGCCTCGACCTGCTGGGCTCCGGCGATCCTTCCGCCTCAGCCTTCCCAGTAGCTGGAACTACAGGCATGCGCTACCATGCCCTGCTGATTTTTTGATTTATTGTAGAGATGAGGTCTCACTGCCCAGGCGGGTCTCGAACCCGCGGGCTCAGGCCATCCACTCACCTCAGCCTCCCAAGGTGCGGGATGAGCCCGGCGCTAAGTGTGCTTTTTAACAAGGGAGCGTATTCCTAACTCCAAGGCATGTGAAAGCCGTCTACAAACTCCGAGGAGGCTTGGAGCTGCTTACGGAGTATCGGGGCTGCCCAGAGGGTGCGTCTCCCTCCCTCTCTATCTGTTCGGGACAAGCCAGGCCCCTTCCCACAAGGACGGGAAGCACAAGCACAGGGGCTGGCTCTGTCCAGGCCCCCGACGGAGGCTGGAGGGCCGGCTGCCGTGAAGTCATGAGCTTCTCCTGGTGTGTTCAATACTTTAGACGGAGGGGTCGGCTACAGACGGGGAGACAAGGAGAGAGTGGTTACAAACGTCTCCGTCATTTAGGTTCTCTTCCACGACAAGGAAACGCAGAGGAAGTCTCTAGACGTGTGAGTCTGTCAGCCTCGCAGGCGAGGAACTCCAGACATTCCAGCAGTGCTAAAGATCGGCCAAGAAAATGCAAAGACGGCGCAAAGCTCCTGACCCAAGAAACAACGTCGGACCAGGCCAGAGCCAGCCCCGCTCCGGAGGGTGCCCAGCATCTGCAACCCTCCTAGGCGAAGCTGTTCTACCACCTTTCCCGTGGCCGGGCAAGCCCCAGTTGTGGGTTCATGAACGAACTTTTCTTGTTTGAAACAATCCCAGGCTTCCCCTGGAAATCACAAATTCAAGGTGTGCGCTAGATAACAAGCCCGACACCCTCCTCTCTCACCCAATGGACACCGCCTGCCTCCACGAAGAAGCAAGACAGCGAGTGACGGGAAACCCGGCCGGCTGTGGAAACGTTTCCCCCCGTAGAAACTGGAGCTGGTGCCACAGGATCGCAGACGAGTCACCAAGTGCCAGGCCCTGCAGAAAGTCTGGTCCCGGACAAAACGAGCCGTGAGAGCCGGGCTCGGTGGCTCAGTCTGTCATCCCGTGCCTTTGGGAGGCTGAGGTGAGTGGATGGCCTGAGCCCGCGGGTTCGAGACCCGCCTGGGCAGCAAGACCTCATCTCCACCATAAATCAAAAAATCAGCCGGGCGTGGTAGCGCGCGCCTGTAATTCTGGCTACTCGGAAGGCTGAGGGGGCAGGATCGCCGGAGCCCAGCAGGTCGAGGCTGCGGTGGCCGGGAGCGGCCCCTGCACTCCAGTCTGGGCGACAGAGTGAGACTCCGACTCAACAACAACAAAAAAATGAGCCACGAGGCAAGAACATTCTTTGGACATCAGAATCCTTTATTAAAAGGGCTTCATCTGGCATGTTATTAAACTTTGGCTCTCTTGAAGAAGGTTCAGTAGCAGAGGAGCCAGGGAACAACTACCTGTCAAGCCACCTCTGGGACCCTGGCACCGCAGGTTAACAACTTTCACAAAAATGACTCTAATCATTCGGATGCTTATTTGTGGACTCACCTTGCTACCTGCTGATGGCAGGCAGATACGGGAAGGTTTGTGCGTGTCGGCCTGCCAAGGAACCAAGTGTTTGTTGGGAGCCCTAGTGACATTCAGGGGAGGCGGGAGACAGCCGCACCAGCCCATGTCAACGTTCAAAAACCTTGGGGTGATGGGGGGACCCAGCTGGCCCCTTCAAACATGGGAACGTCCCACAGGTCGCTAAGCTGGAGCCCCAGGACCCTTGGAGAAGAGGATCACAGAGCCGGTTTCAAGCCTGGCCACCACCCCAGGAGTCTCCACGGCACCAAGGCCCAGCTGCTCCGCCGGGCACGGAGAGGTCTTCAGGCTTCGGGATCTCCCGCTTCGGCGTCCGCCGCAAAGCCCCACACGAGGCCCGGCCCCTCGCCCCCCAAAGGCACCCAGGCCTGGCCTGCAAGCACCTCCAGCCCCGTCCCTCGCCCGCTTTGCTCGTCTTCGCCGGCAGGAGCCATCGGAGAAACGACCGGCGGCAAGCCACACGGCAGAGCCCCGAAGTGACCCGCTCACCGCAAAGCAGCTCCCATCGTGGGCACGGGGGGCACCTGTGATTTCCGTTACAAACAAGCAGTTGGTAAAAGCAGCCACACATTGTGCAAACGAAATCGATTTCCTTGGGGAAAACGACTGCTCCTCTACTCACCCCAAAACTGCTAGACTTGCAGTTTCTGTCTGGTTAGGGAACACTTTTAGCAAGTGAGGGGGGAAAAAAGGAGAAAAAACTTGGCATCCTATCTGTAATCATAACTAGCTTTTAAAATGAATTCACTGAACCTGTTATTTAAAATACAGTGCTCAGCAGGACTCGGTGGCTCAGCCTGTCATCCCGCGCCTTTGGGAGGCTGAGGTGAGTGGATCGCCTGAGCCCGTGGGTTCGAGACCCACCTGGGCAGCGAGACCTCATCTCTACAATAAATCAAAAAATCAGCCGGGCATGGTAGTGCATGCCTGTAATTCCAGCTACTCGGAAGGCTGAGGCGGAAGGATCGCCAGAGCCCAGCAGGTCGAGGCTGCGGTGGCCGGGAGCGGCCACTGCACTCCAGTCTGGGCAACAGAGTGAGACTCCAACTCAAAAAAATAAAAATAAATAAAAATAAATAAATAAAATACAGTGCACTAATGTAGACAGTGCTTCCCAAGTTTTATACTGTTCATCCTAATGAGCAGCTAAAAAAAACTCAAAAATAAAGACAAGCATTAAATATTACGTAAGGTTTTCTTTTATTTAAAAGATCATTCACAAAATACCATATCCATAGATTTACTTTCTGTCATATAGCTGAATGTGTTAAGTGTTTGGAATTCCATTCTTACATTTAAAAGTCAACTGGATTGCCCAGAAGTTTGGATGAATTTGTTTTGTTCTTTATCTTATCCACATTGAAGATGTAAGTAGGTCATCTGAAAGCATCGGTTTGATTACAACCACATGATGCATGTCTCTCGTAAGTTAAGTATTGGTGTTACACAAATGGTTCTTATCTCCGAAGCAGAGAAGCTGACAGGTGGCAGGAAGGAGAGGAGCGAGAGTTCTGTAGGCTGCTGAGACCTTGTGACCAAGACACGGGGGAGAAGCTGAGGACGGCGGCTAGCGACCAACCACCAAGCACGCTGCGCGAGCCAGGCCACCCTGGGCCCTGCAGTCGTCCGAAGCCTCCCTTCCCGAGGGCTCTCGCTGCTGGCTGCCGCCATGCTGCTCCACAGGCCAGGCTGGGCTCCAGCGCCTGCCACCTGCTCACACAGGGCCTCGAGGTCTACAGCCTAAGCCCTACTCCCTGGCACCTGCCAGACAATGTACCTGGCATGAACTGCGGCCCCAGTGAGGCAGCACCCCCAGACGCCTGAGTCACCTGCAATGCCTTCAGGGTTCTCAACAGCTCTGCAGAGTAACATTTTCAACTCATTAAGTGAGTCAAGTACCCGATTCTAGGCCCATTTTCACTATGGATCTCAGGGGTGCTGGGAGGCACAGTAGCTCATGATGTCATCACCGAGGGAACAGAGAAACACAAAATACACGACAGCAGGGATTTGGAGAAAAGCCCCGAGGGCACTACAGTCAGCCCAGCGCCTGCCAGCCCACCCCTCAGTCCCCAGAGCGCCTGAGGCCAGCGGAAGAGACCCCAGCGGGCAGCTTGCTACAGCCAGCCAGAGAGCCACCTACCACACACAGTGAAAGGAGCGACTGAGTTTGGACACCATCGCGGAGGAGCAGTAAAAAAAAGCAAGTGCCCACACGCGAGCCGCCCCTTTCTCCCAGGAACTCTGCACCAACACCCCACCCCTTCCTCGTCCTCCTCCAGACTGCGCTGCCAGAGTGGGAGCCTGCTCTGCACGGCCGTCCGCCTGGGAGAGGCGACGGACGCCCTCGCAGCAGGCGCGGGAGCGAATCTGCAAGGACCAAGACGCTTTTATCCCTGTTGTGAAAACAAGGTGCCTCCAATTCTACAGGTGATCAGAGCTGAACAAAAGCAAGGTGGGAGTCAATGTGTCAGTGACTTCTGCTTGCTTTCATGGAAACCACAGCAATGCAGAACTCAACATGCGGGTCAGAAGAGAAGCACTGAGAAACCAAAGGGAGAGCCTGGAGTCTGGCCAGCGAGTCGAAAGGAAAAGAGAAAGCAAAGGAGACCAGCGCGGCAGCACCTCGGCCACACACCTCCCCACGGTGGCCGCCTCGTCCCCCGCGGAGCCCGTGTGCTGCCAGAAGACGAGGAGAAGAGGACAGGAAGGCGGGAAGCAGTGGCAGAAAAAAAAAAAAAAGCACAAACAGGCACCAGATAGATACAGCAAAGCCAAGAATGTACTAAAAACCACTTGTTAACAGCTGACATGCATTCACAAGCTCTGTGTTTCCGCTGGAAGAGAGGAGGACAATGTCAGGCCCGGGATGGAGCCGCGGGACGGCCGCCCGGGCTCCTGCGCCCCAATCCCTCCCAGGCGCGGGCTCATTCCTGCTCCTTCTGGACAACTTCCTCTCTGGGCCTGGCTCCCCCGAAGATGGCAGAGTTGGGATTGGCTACTTGATTGAGGGGTGTTGCAACTGTTCGAGGTTTAAGCTGGAGTCGTGGTCTCTGTGCTCTTTCCTCTGGAGGAGAGAAAACACGGTTTACCAGGGGATTCTCAAAACCCGAAGTTATCTCTTGGCGGGCAGGCCCCTTGTAACGTGGGGTTCCCAGCTAGGTAAGCGCTCTAGAAACCCATCGGCATCGGGGCACTAGCCAGCACTGTCGTGAGAGGCTGCGTTCAGCTTCAGTGAATTTTTGTGAGATTCTTTCAACATGTTTGCCCATTTCATGATGGGTCATTCACAAGCGCACCTGCCCACACAGAACTGAGTATTTGGCAGTTTTTGACCAAAAAAACGGCACAACCTCTGAGGCCCACCCTTCCTATTCATCAAATCTTGCCCCAGTGACTTTTTTTGTTTCCCTAGATGAAAAAAGCCCTCAAAGGGAGATGTTTGGCTGATGTGGAAGAGGTGAAACAAAAAGTGGCAGAAGCACTAGAACTGATGAGTTCCAAAACTGTTGTCAACAGTAGAAAAAGCGTCTTGATAGGTATACTGCATCAAACAGAGAGTACTTGGAAGGTGACTGAAATTTAAACATGCAAAAATACACCAATTTTTGTAAACAAATAACGGGTTTTTTTGGGTCCCCCTTGTGTAAGAGAACGGGTTCCATTCCACATTCTGGCAAAATGACCAAACTGATATGACCTCAACAACCCAGTCCATTTTCTAAAAGGAACTTACAGAACTGTTATTTCATCAGCAGATCCTCAAAGCTCAACAGACAAACTGAGAGAAAGGGGATGGCCTACGGCAACGAGTGCGTACGGAGTAAGGCGGCATCACTTGTGAGGGGTGTCACCAACCTGCCATTTACTCGTGACCATACCTTCTGTCGGTTCTCTGAAGTCCATGCTGGACCCGCGGAGGGGAGGGCCGTCTCTGAAGCGACTGCCCATGGGTGGGCCCGTTCGCCGGTCCCCGGGGCGACTGCCCCCCCTGCCTCCTAAGAAGTCATCCCGGAAACCTGAAGGAAGAGGACAGTGAGTCACCTTTTCAACTCTCGTCTGAGAGCTGGTTATACAGTGTGCTGTGTGTCGTTTACGAGTGCAGTTTAGAATTCTTCGTTTGTCCAGTATCTGGAGTTTTTCCACATAAAGTCCATTGGAAATGGGTCCAAAGGAGAATCTGCTGAGTAACTGCAATGCTAAGACTTTTTAAATAAAAGAGAACCAGGATTTTAGGAGAGAAACAATGAGCTGTTTAAATTCTTAGCTTGCAAGACAAGTGGAAAAATACCATGAGACTACATTCTAATATGACTTAAAACAAAAGTCCTCAGCACAGGTTTAAATCCATTTTCTAGCATAAATCGACATAGTTATTTAAAAAGATACACCCCAAACTTAGAAGTATTTACAGCTCAGAACACATTGACAACTTAGAAAGTAAAAGATACAAAGTCACCTCCGGGTGACACTCCCCATTTTCCTTTTCCTGCTGGTTTCAGGAGTGCACCACTCTAAAAGCAAAGCACCTGTGTGGCAAACAAAGCAGTTAACCGAGGAAGGCGCTCCCTGCTGAGGCGAGGCCCGAGAGCCTAGCGCCTCACACCCAGCCTGCATCTCCTGAGGCGAGGGCTCTCTCCCTGCTCTGCACACCCAACCACTTGGCTCCCGGCAGAAGCAAGCTGCATCTCATTTAGAATGCTCATTTAGAATTCTCCTCAGTGTGCAGGAGACACATCTTATCATTGGACCTTGAGAACATGGGAGTTGTTAGTCTTGAATTTAAGTGCAAGTCTTTCCTGTGTATGTGGGGAAAATTAAACCACCTAACCGTAACAGTATAGCCTAGTGGAGTTGAGATTTAGCAGAAGCAGCAAATCAAAGTAGAATTAAACCAGTAAGCTCCACGTTTCCTGCAAAGCCCCCTTTGCTCGATGTCCCGAAGGGCATCTTCTCCAAAGAGGGCGCTGTGGCTCAGAGTTGCCAGGGTGCCCATCTTGCAGGTGAAGCCTCGGAGCTCAGGTAGACTCCTACGCACAGCTCATCGTCGGTACTCACAATTCTGTATCTGCAAGCCCATCCACCTGCTACCAGTGTCATGTGTGATCCCCAAATCAATCCTGATACCACCTCTACGGTCACTCCTGGATTCTGCAGATGCGCTCATTGCCAGCTGAGGCAGAAATAGGCAACATTCCACCTTCCTGTCTCAGCTCTTATACTATCTATCCAATGTCAGGCTTTCTGCCCTTCTGTGCTTTTTGTTGGTGATTCTGCTATTTAAAATCATCCCCGGTTGCAGTGCCCAAGTGCTGCCCGGTGTCCTCAATGCAAGCTGGCTGTGGCGGGCCTTACTGGACAAAGCAGTGCTAGGTAAGCCTTACCTGGGGTTCAACTGCAGCACTGCAGAGTACCAGAGGTGGCTGTGAGGCCAATGTTAACGAAGCCGCACCACATACATTAAATGGGGTGTCTTCAAACAAAGATACCTACAACAAGGTTAGGTATTGTGCAAACATGACTGGAAGTGCGAGGGAGCTGAGCCTGCATTTCCTCCAGGAGCAACCATTCAGTGTTGGCGATCCAGTGTCCCAGTGACTACAGGACACAACTGCTCTGAATAACAAGAATGGAAGTATCTCTAATGGGGGTACATTTCTGTTCTTTAAGGGTGGCAAGGCTTTTGGAAACACATCAAACTATCTTTTTTTTTTGAGTTGGAGTCTCACTCTGTCGCCCAGACTGGAGTGTGGTGGCCGCTCCCGGCCACCGCAGCCTCGACCTGCTGGGCTCCGGCGATCCTTCTGCCTCAGCCTTCCAAGTAGCCGGAATTACAGGCATGCGCTACCACGCGCGGCTGATTTTTTTGATTTATTGTAGAGATGAGGTCTCGCTGCCCAGGTGGGTCTTGAACGCGTGAGCTCAGGCAATCCACTCACCTCAGCCTCCCAAAGGTGCAGGATTACAAGGTGAGCCACCGAGCCCGGCTTGATTTTTTGATTTATTGTAGAGATGAGGTCTCACTGCCCAGGCGGGTCTCGAACCTGTGGGCTCAGGCAATCCATTCACCTCAGCCTCTCAAAGGCGCAGGATTACAGGCTGAGCCACCGAGCCCGACTACATCAAGCTATCTTAAACCAAGTTCAGAGACTGAGCTGAATAACACCAGTTATAACAAACAAGTAATGAAAGCAATTCTAAACAGATTTAGACCAATAGGAGCACCGCTCCAGGGAAAACTTATCTGGAGGCATAGTCAAGCCTAGGACCTTTTTTTTTGAGTTGGAGTCTCCCTCTGTCGCCCAGACTGGAGTGCAAGTGGCCGCTCCCGGCCACCACAGCCTCGACCTGCTGGGGCCACCGCAGCCTCGACCTGCCTCAGCCTTCCAAGTAGCTGGAATCACAGGCGTGCGCTACCATGCCCAGCTAATTTTTTGATTTATTGTAGAGATGAGGTTTCACTAAGTTGCCCAGGCTGGTCTCGAACCCGCGGGCTCAGGCAATCCACTCACCTCAGCCTCCCAAGGCGTGGGATTACAGGCTGAGCCACCGAGCCTGGCTGCCTAGGACCTTTACACCAGCTATTATACAATTTATCAAACAAGCTTAATTAGTATTCAAACATGTAACCTGACATTTGCCCCAAACCAACTTTTCCATATAAAAGTTATGCTCCCTTGATGAGATTAAGTTATTGGTATTATTTTTTGCTGCCAGTGTCTACCATGAAACATATCCGGTCACGCCCACGTTGGTGAAGCAAATAAACACAACTGCTACTTTGTCCAGGTACATGACAAAGTGCATACAGCTGAGGAAGAAACAATCAGTACAGTAAGTGAAAGTCTCTTTTTAAAATCTCTTCTGAAATAAGCAATGGGAAATGATCAAGGAAAAGCAAGGGTTGATATTAGCAGGTATCTTTAATCAAGCGTGCCGACAGACTTCTAGGACAAGCTACTCACAAGACTTTTCAGGGTTTTCACTATGAAGTGTAATTTAACACACTGGCTATTCCTGGTGGCAAGACGTTTTTATGTTTTCTTGTATTTTCGCTTGCTCTTTTTTTAAAACAATGAGCATGTATCATTAAAATAAATAGCACCATTCTATTCAGAGTGAAAAACATCGATTTTTGTAAGTGAGTATAAAGCATTGAGCCATTACTCCATCAAGTGAACACCTCAGGTTTAGGTGTCACCAAAACACTGCAGTTCACACTGGAACTGGTGGGGGCAAGGACATAGCTGTGGCTATGTTCACTGTGTCTGCTTGAGTACCAAAGGCCAAGCTAAGCCAGTAGTGGAAAGGCGTTAGCCACTTGGGTAACTCCCACAGCATCTGCGAATACAAAACTGGCAGGTCAAAGGCCACTCACTGAGCCACTGGATGGCTTTGTGAAGACATTTGTTGCATGTTTCAATCAGAGACTAGCTTATACATAAAATTACAGGTTTACTGGATTAGACTGTACTTTTATGAATAAGCTCATTTCTGACTGGCTATAGGACTTTTAAGAACTACATTGTTCAACAGATAGAGTCATCTGTTCAGCCAAAGCAGGGCTGGAAACGAATTTTTTAAAACCGAAGACTCACAAGACAGCTTGCACCAGTCGCTCCCATACTTACCAATTACTTTACATGAGTTGTGTTTTGGTGGGGAACGGTGAATGGGTGTGGGAGTACAGAGAGATCGTCTCAGGCTTGTGGGAAAGAAAACAGACTTGTTTCGCCTGTACTACCTTTCTTTACAACTGGCGTTTTTACCACATACAAAAACACTTTACTTTTATAATTGGAAAACAAAAGTATAGCTGGAGCCCAGCAGGCCGACGCTGGAGGGCCGTGAGCGTGCCACTGCGCTCCAGCCTGGGCGACAGAGACTCCAACTCAGAAAAAAACAAAACAAAAACACCCCAAACGAACAAACAAAAAGTGGAGATGAAGAAATGCTTAGGAGATGACCTCTTCCAAGCAGACACCTGGTCTGCAAACTGACCTCTTGAGACACCAACTGGCCTGCCTGGCTGGAAAAGGGAATGGCAAAGTGGCTTGCGTCCGCCATGAAGGGAAGAGAGACTTCTCACCTTCAAGGAAAACACAGGCCACCAGGACTACCTCTTACCACCGAAGGAAGAACCCCTCAGTTATGAGGCTTTCTGCAAGCTTCCAGAGCCTTTATATGATGCTTTCTAGAAGTAACAGTCCTTCTCTTTGGCCTCACACAGCCACCAAGGAGTGTCCCTGGACTAGAGCCTGAGAAAGACCAGAGAGCAAGCTCAAGGCCCTGCGCATCTGAAAAGGCGACCACACAAGCTGCACCGGTCTCACCAGACCACAGCGTGAAGCCTGGAAGTCCTACCCCCCGACAGGCTCTAACAGAGGCTGACTTGCATGCCTGGGTACCTTGCAGGAAAATGCTACTCGTCAAAGGAACTTAAGAAGTAGCCCAGCCAGGTGGGCTACTCACAAGAAACGTACACCAGCAGCAAGGCCGCTGGAAAAAAGGTAAGTGGTGATACTTCAAATACTGATACCGGAATTGAAGTCATCCCGGGAATCCCATCCACCTCTAGATTCTCGAGAGCCACCCATTCCTGAGGATACACAAAAAAGATAAAAGTTGAGGTTGTATCATTACCTTGCTGCACAAACATGGAAAAATTCATTTGGAAGACGTACAACTCATGTGATGGGAAGTTCAATGAAATAATTCTAAGAGTTTTTGCTGCCAACAGAAAAAAAAACCCAGGCTTGCAGAAGCATCATCCATTCTTTCTAAGAATTTACGCATGTTTTTAAGAGCTCACAAGAGCCTATCAGACCTACGAGGTAAGAGTTCTACTGTTCTACTACTAACTTTCAAGCATCATAACTGGTGGGCATACTGCAAGTTTTTATGCTGTTCAGTTTTAGAAGAACCAATCACCTCTGTCATCTGGTCCACCTTTTCTGAATCCAAAGCCACCTTTATCTTGTTTTCTGCCTTCTGCAATGTCCACACGAAGTGACCGATCACCCAACAGCTATAAGGGGAAAACAGTATAAGTATTGGCGTGGATAAACATCGCAACTGCTAGCATGACAGAGAAAACCCAAGGATACTCACTGCACCATCGTATGTCAAAGCTTCCTTAAGGGAATCCACCTCATCGAATTCTACATAGCAGAATCCTGGAAAAGAAAACAAAATCCCCAATTTCCTCAAGTAATTCTCGGTTAATGATATGGGAAGATTCTCTCTGTACTACTTCTCTAATCAGAACTATCATCTCTGTTTCATCTCAATGACAGTACACTAGTAGGGTCTGAAAGCATATTTTCTTTTCTTTTTGAGCTGGAGTCTCACTCTGCCGCCCAGACTGGAGTGCAGTGGCCGCTCCCGCCCACCGCAGCCTCGACCTGCTGGGCTCCGGCGAGCCTTCCGCCTCAACCTTCCACGTAGCCGGAACTACTGGCATGCGCTACCACGCCCGGCTGATTTTTTGACTTATTGTAGAAATGAGGTCTTGCTGCCCAGGCAGGTCTCAAACCCGCGGGCTCAGGCAATCCACTCACCTCAGCCTCCCAAAGGCGCGGGATTACAGGCTGAGCCACCGAGCCCAGCTTTTATTTTCAATAAGTATAACTTGACTGGTATTCCTCCAAGTATATTTTGTCAAAAAATGCTAATCAAACACGCACTGAAATAGCAACTGTGTTTTTTGTTTTTTGAGTTAGAGTCTCACCGTCACCCAGACTGGAGTGCAGTGGCCGCTCCTGGCCACCGCAGCCTCGACCTGCTGGGCTCTGGCGATCCTTCCGCCTCAGCCTTCCAAGTAGCTGGAACTACAGGCGTGCGCTACCACGCCCAGCTAATTTTTTTTGATTGATTGTAGAGATGAGGTCTCGCCTGCCCAGGCGGGTCTCGAACCCGCGGGCTCAGGCAATTCACTCACCTCGGCCTCCCAAACCGCAGGATTACAGGCTGAGCCACCGAGCCCGGCTGCAACTGTGTTTTTTATAAAGCTTTCTTCTTGCATTTTTTTTTTTTTTGAATCAGAGTCTCACTCTTGCCCAGGCTGGAGTGCCGTGGCACGCTCAAGGTCCTGCAGCATCGACCTGCTGGACTCAGGCGATCTTTCCATCTCAGTCTTTCAAGTAGCCGCAGCCATAGGTATATGCCACCACACCCGGCTGATTTTTTTGATTTATTGTAGAGACGAGGTCTTGCCGTGTTGCCCAGGCTGGTGGTCTTGAACCCGTAGGCTCAGGCAATCCTCTTGCCCTCCCCTGTCAAAATACTGGGATTACAGGCATGGGCCACCGTGCCTGGCTCTTCTTTTATATTTTAACCATAATATTCAAACCTTTCTCGGGCTATTTGCAGAGCTGTTCTGACTTCTGAATAACTATTTCATGTAACTGGGGATTAGAGTTCATAAATTTGAAATTTGATACTTAAAATGCTTTGAAGAAAGAGACTTTAAAGTCCTATTAACTTCTACTTCAGTAAGCCAAATATCCTGGTACCCAGCATCATGCGCTTAAAAGTGTACAAGGGGCCAGGCGCGGTGGCTCAAGCCTGTAATTCTAGCACTTTGGGAGGCCGAGGTGGGAGGACTGCCTGAGCCCAGGGGTTCGAGACCAGCCTGGGCAACTTGGTGAGGTCCTGTCTCTATAATATACCAAAAATAAGTTAGCCGGGTATGATAGTGCGCACCTGTAGTTCCGGCTACTTGGACGGCTGAGGCAGAAGGATCACCTGAGCCTAGCAGGTCGACGCTGGGGTGGCCGTGAGCAAGCCACTGCACTCCCGTCTGGGAGACACAGTGAGACTCGGACTCAAACAACAACAAAAAAAACCGCACAAGGGTTTAAGTCAGGAAATCTCCAAAGCAGGACAATGCTCATCTGACCCTTTATTCTTACTCCTCTCTGCTCAAGCCCCTAGAGAAAGACAGTGACCTGCAGACACTAAATCTGAAATTGAGCCAACCCCCCGCCAAACACATGCTCCAAATTTATAAGCGTATACTGGTAACACCTACCAGTTATTTTTTGAGTTTTAGAACAACTGCATTACAGGAAAGCTACCAAGAAAAATCCGTGAGTCAGCCCAGGTGAAATGTGCCTGCAAGTCCTCAGTGCACCTATTCATTTCTCTCCTGATTAACTCCTTTACTGGCAGAGGCAGGACTGCTACAGAGGTCAGGCAAACAGACCTGGGCATGGGCCATACATTCTACAAACCAGATTATGTTTAAAACGCTTTCCCCTAAGCAGTGCTGAAGACCTGTGAGTTGAAGAGTTATGTTTAATTTCAGCTACTTGGACCAGGCAGATAACTTAAAACACTCTCAGGATAAGAGCCTTCTGGTTCACGAACACATTTCTGTTTTGACCGTCCCCACCACCTCCCCTAAGTTTTACAGGAACACACAATAAAGTGACACCAAACTCACCTTTAAATTTGTCTGTGTCTTTGTCTCTGACTAGCCGTACACTCCTTATGCTGAGATCCTTAAAGATCGCATCTATGTCGCCCTGAACCGTGTTAAAAGGGAGGTTTCCGACGTATGCTGTGTAGGGGGGCTCTGTGGGCAGCTCCTTCTGGCTACGGGAACCATGGCCGCCAGCGCTGCCGCGGGACCTGGGAGGGGAGACAGGCATGACTCGAGAGTGCCCACGTGATCCTGGCCAGAGCAGGACAAGCAAAATCAGCAAACTCAGCCACGGGGGCCAGCACCAGCATCCCAGGTGAAGCACTCCACACCAGTGTACAATAACAACGTCTTGACGTTTCAAGGAGTGTTATAGAATATCAAAGTTACCTGTTTTTTGGTGACAGAAAGGTCAACAGAAACAAGATGTATATAAATACAAATTTCTGGAAAATCAAATCCTAAGACAACTGGCTCTCTCTTATTCACTTAGAATTTGTATATTCAGAGTCATTACATGCTGCACCCTAAGCAAAAACCCTCCTTCACACACAATAGTACTAAGAAATACAGAAACAGACTGTCTAGAAGTAATACAGTATTTGGAGGAGGGATTATTAAAGTTGCTGAAGTTCAGTCGGGCTCGGTGGCTCAGCCTGTAATCCCGCGCCTTTGGGAGGCTGAGGAGAGTGGATTGGCTGAGCCCCCGGGTTCGAGACCCGCCTGGGCAACTTGGCGAGACCTCACCTCTACAATAAATCAAAAAATCAGCCGGGCGTGGTAGCACACGCCTGTAATTCTGGCTACTCGGAAGGCTGAGGCGGAAGGATCGCCGGAGCTCAGCAGGTCGAGGCTGCGGTGGCCGGGAGCGGCCACTGCACTCCAGTCTGGGCGACAGAGTGAGACTCCAACTCAAAAAAAAAAAACTCAATGTCATTTCCTCAATTGTAGTAAGTGTTGTTTACTTTAACAAAGGTATTGATTTGTTTGTTTGTTTATTTATTTATTGAGTTGGAGTCTCACTCTGTCGCTAGACTGGAGTGCAGTGGCCGCTCCCGGCCACGCTGCAACCTCAACCTGCTGGAACTACAGGCGCACGCTACCATGCTCGGCTACTTTTTGATTTATTGTAGAGATGAGGTCTCGCCAAGTTGCCCAGGCGGGTCTCGAACCTCTGGGCTCAGGCAATCTTCTCGCCTCAGCAAAATGTTGGGATTACAGGCTGAGCCACCAAGCCCGGCCAGGTACTGGTTTAAATCCCATCTCTGGCCAGGCATGGTGGCTCAGGCCTGTAATCCCAGCATTTTGGAAGACTGAGATGAGAGGATTGCTTGAGGCCAAGACCAGCCTGGGCAACATGGTGAGAAATCTCTAAAAACAAACAGATAAACAAACAAATAAAATAAAATAAATTAGCTGAGCATGGTGGCACAAGCCTGTACTCTCAGCTGCTTATTAGGAGGCTGAGGCAAAAGGATCACCGAAGCTCAAGAGGTCGAAGCTGCCGTGAGCCATGATCATGCCACTGCACTCCAGCTTGGGGAATACAGTAAGACCTCAACTCAAAAAATAAATAAATAAACAAAATAAAATTGTGGTTCTGCCACTTATGCTAGCATATGACCTTGAGGAGTACTCAACTCCCAAGCTCTATTTGTAAAACTAGATTAACACTAACATAGACCTTGAGTTATTGAAAAATAACAAATATCGGATGCTTTGCACTGCCTGACACACACTATACTTGTGCACTCACCACTGTCACCTCCATCTACAACCTGAGTTTGTTAAAATTATATAGATAATTTAAAAATAAATGAGGACATTACACATGTGTCCAAACCCACAGAATGTATAACACCAAGAACGAACCCCAAGGTAAACTGTGAACTCAGGCAATCCTCTCGTCTCGGTCTCCCCAAGTGCTAGGATTACAGGTGTGAGCCAGAGCGCCCGGATGGAGACCTTGACTTTCTGCTCAATTTTCCTGTCCAGCTAAAACTGCTCTAAAAAATAATGTTGATTTAAATAAATACATGGGAGCCCCTCTTTACATTAGTTGAAGACTGCCAGCTAACAAATGCAGAAGAAATCATACAGTGACTACAAAATCACTGCTCCCAACCACCAATGTTATAAGGGATCCAGCCAAGGCTCATCAATAGATGCCAAAACCAGAGTAAAATGGTTTTGGGGGAACAGAATATTCCACATGACCTCAAATTACCACCCCAGAGATGATTATTAATCTAAGGGGGAATGTCCTTCTTTAAAAGGAAAAATGTTAGTCACCACCTTAACCTGGCAACTGAACTTAGTATTATACCAATAAAGGGACACACATTTTCACATGGATTCTTCAATTATGTCCTGGTCATGAAAGACAGAAGAGTTGGACTCATGAGACATGACATCTAATGCTGCATGTGATCTTTGGATCCTAGGACAAATAACTATGAAAGAAAAGGCAGACGAAGAAATGTGAACATGGTATAAATATATCAATGTCAAATTGCTTAGGAGGGAAGTGCTTAGGAGGGAGAGCGGTAGTCAGGTGTGGTGGCTCATGCCTATAATCCCAGCCACTTTGGGAGGTAGAGGCATGAGGATTGCCTGAGCCCAAGGGTTCAAGATCAGCCTGGGAAACTTGGCAAGACCTCATCTCTGCAGTAAATAAAAAAATTAGCCGGGTGTGGAGACATGTGCCTGTGGTTCCAGTTAACTGGAAAGCTGAGGCGGAAGGACTGCCTGAGCCCACCGGTCGAGGCTGCGGTGGCTGTGAGCATGCCATTGCACTCCAGCCTGGGTGACAGAGTGAGACTTCTACTCAAAAAAAGGAAGGACAGCAGTATTGCTGTCAGAACGTCCCTACTTTCAGGAGAGACTTACAGCAGTTAGGGGTGGAAGTGTCAGGACAGTCTACATTTATTGTTTAAAAGTTCAGTATAAAGGATACGTGTGTAGGTATGTATATACATAAGGATTAAGCAAATGTGGCAAAATATTAACTTGTGGATCTACCAGTGCCATCCCATTACATCACTCTTTTTTTTTCTTTTTTTTTTTTTGAGTTGGAGTCTCACTCTGTCGCCCAGACTGGAGTGCAGTGGCTGCTCCCGGCCACCGCAGCCTTGACCTGCTGGGCTCCGGCGATCCTTCCGCCTCAGCCTTCTGAGTAGCCGGAACTACAAGCGCGCACTACCACGCCTGGCTCATTTTTGATTTATTGTAGAGATGAGGGCTCGCTGTCCAGGCAGGCCTCGAACCCGCGGGCTCAGGCAATCCACTCACCTCAGCCTCCCAAAGGCGCGGGATGACAGGCTGAGCCACCGAGCCCGGCTGCTCCATGTTTTTAAAAAAATGCAAAGTGAGGGTGAGGCTGGAAAGAGGTGATAATCTCACAGGTGTCTGATGTATGAGTATCTGATGACTAAGGAAAATGGAGGTGGGAAGGCTTGATAAACTTTGCTAGAGAACCTATGGAGCTGCCTAATGTAGAACAAAAAGTTAAGGTCACACTTGATTTCTGGTTCTGGCTTCGGGGAAGACAGAAAAATCGGGTTTTAGGCAGACAGTATTTGAAAAGCTAGCTATTATCAAGTGGACACACCTAACAGCTAGCTCTCGATACCATTCTAGAGCACAGAGAAAGCAAGACATCCACTTGTTCAATGTGTCCTAGCCTCATTTAACTGCTAGTGGCTTAACAAACTCCAGACTGTGAAATACTTACCAAAGCAGTACCAAATATGACTTCAGTCTACCTGATGTAGTCAGTTCCATGGGACTTTTAGCTTTCCAAACTGTTCGATTAAGCCACCACAGGGCTGTGGGGTTGGCCATCTAGGTAGAATTTTTTTTTTCTTAGAAAGCAGGATTTATTGAGAGGACAAAAAAAGCTCCCCACAGTGGGGGGGCTCCGAGGGGGTTGCCCCATCCAGGTAGAATTCAACCACCTAACACTGACGAAGTGCCTACCGTGTGCCAGCGATTTGAAACAAGGGTGACTAAGACAAACCCATGGAGCTCACATGTACTCAGGATGACACAATTCTGGTACCCGCCAATTGGTTTTTAAAAATCAATGACAGAGCCGGGCTCGTGGCTCAGCCTGTCATCCCACGCCTTTGGGAGGCAGAGGTGAGTGGACTGCCTGAGCCCGTGGGTTCGAGACCCGCCTGGGCAGCGAGACCTCATCTCTACAATAAATCAAAAAATCAGCCGGGCGTGGCAGCTCACGCCCGCAGTTCCAGCTACACGGAAGGCTGAGGCGGAAGGATCGCCGGAGCCCAGCAGGTCGAGGCTGCAGTGGCCGGGAGCAGCCAGCGCACTCAAGTTCGGGTGACAGAGTGAGACTCCAACTCAAAAAAAAAAAAAAGAAAAAAAAATCAATGACAGAAGGCTCTGAGCTAAAGTACCTGATAGCTCTGACACCAGACTAAGTTTCAGAGGGGACTATTATGTAAACAAACTGCTACATGAAAGCAAGCACTTCTTAACTAGACTAAAACAACCCAAGGGGAGAACAGACTCACTCGACACACTAGCCAGCCTGCAGCAGGACCTGTGCCAAATCTCTCTACTTCAAGTTTCTTATCTAATTATTTTATAAATATTTCAAATCTTGATTTTAGGAAGACATCTACAATTGGCCATCAAAGCACTTTACAGGTTCTGAGGGTGACAGAAAAGCATAACACGATTCGCAAGTGCTCCTGAGGAGGCACACAGGCTGGCGGGAGGGAATGTCCAGCGAGCACAGATCAGCCGAGTGGGGCCGATTCACAGCGGATGCCTGAAGGCAAGGCAAGGCCAGGCCGCCAACTCCCGGGTCGCTCACCTGCTACCACTGGGAAATGATCCTCTCTGCTCACTACTGTTTTTCACTGCCCTTTGGGGACAGTCTATTGGTCCTTGAAACAATATTTGAAAGTCTTAAGGCAAGTTACACTCTGAGTAACTTAGGAAATCCAACTTTCAGCTCCAAACATAACCAAAATCCTTTACACAGACAGATCACCTTTCCTCACTCAAACTAACCAAATATCTGAATGTCTGTGAAGGGTGGAGCACAGCAGTATAGAAGGACAAACAACAGAGTGGGGCCAGGCATTTGGAAAGAAGAAATCACACCACCAGCCAAAGTGCGGAAAATCCAGGCGACAGCAAGGAGAACACACTCCCCAGGGTGGAGCAGGTGGGAGCCAGGGGGTCCGGCACACTCCACAGCTACGGGAACTTGGACTCCGCTTGCTGGACAGCAGACAGGAAAAACACCGAACCCTTAAAGCCAATCAGCAAAGACACGTAGGTGTCAAAGGAGACTGGGAGTGGGGAACTATAGCATGCACCCATACTTCTGGCTCCTTGGAAGGCTGAGGCGGAAGGATCGCCGGAGCCCAGAGACGCTGGGATGGCTGTGAGCATGACACTGCACTCCAGCCCGGGTAACTGAGTGAGACTCTAACTCACAAAAACAACAACAACAAAAAACATCCATCATGACAAAAAACAACCATCATGACAAATGTCAAGATACCAAGACTGCCAAGTATGACTTGCTTCCTTGGAGATCTGAAACATGAGGTGGTGGTCTCCCTGCATCACCACCGGGGCTGATCACAACACTGGTCTCTCCTGTGCCATCCAGAAACACTTATTAGCTTGTGACAGTATGCTGGATTCTATAGAAAATCACAGTAGCAAGACCTTTATGACAGTAAAACGCAGGTAAGCAACAAAGACAAAATCCAGCGAGCACACTTTCAAAAAAAAAAAAAAGAAAAACAAAAGAAGTGATAGTCAAAATGTGTAACCTGAGCGGGTCTTCCTGGCTCCTTTTTTTTCATGTCCAGGATCCATCGGGCAGGGACCATGATTGTTTAGCTAGTAGCTGGTACGTCAGTGATCATACTTAATCACTATTTATATTTTGAGTGGAGTTCATCTCCCTTGTCACTCAGGTCCGACCCGCCTCAGCCTCCGGTACCGAATACGGGACTCATGGGTATTTTTTGATTTTTTTGTAGAGACGAGGTCTCACCAAGTTGCCCAGGCTAGTCTCCAGCCCTTGGGCTCAAGCAACTCTCTCGCCTCGGCCTCCCAAAATGCTGGCATTACAGGCTTGAGCCATCATGGCCGGTCTGACCACTTTTTTAAAAATGTGGGTAAAATAGATACACGGGGCTGGTCATTACACTACACTGTACTGGTGTTCATGTCTGAAATTTTCTTTTCTGTTTCTGAGTTGGAGTCTCACTCTATTGCTCAGGCTGGAGTACAATGGCATGCTCACAACCACCACAGTCTCAACCCGCTGGGCTCAGATGATCCTTCCGCCTCAGCCTTCCAAGTAGTTGGAACCAAAGGCGCACGCCACCACGCCCAGCTTTTTCTTTTTTAAAAAATTTATTGTAGAGATGCGATCTCACCAAGTTGCCCAGGCTGGTCTCGAACCTCTGAGTTAAGGCAATCCTCTTGCCTTGGCCTTCCAAAGTGCTGGAATTACAAGCTTAAACTACTGTGCTCAGCCATGTTTTAAATTTTCTATCAAGTATTTTTTTTTGCAGATTCATACAAGCCAACTATACAAAGTAATCTGAAACAACTGGGGAAAATCAAACATTGACCAGAACTAGGGAAACTTTGGTTAAAAACAAAACAAAACAAAAGCCCCACCGGTTAGAAACATACATTCAAGTATTAAAAGACAGAATGGCCAGGCTCGGTGGCTCAGCCTGTAATCCCGCGCCTTTGGGAGGCTGAGGTGAGTGGATTGCCTGAGCCCGCGGGTTTGAGACCTGCCTGGGAAACTTGGCGAGACCTCATCTCTACAATAAATCAAACAAATCAGCCGGGTATGGTAGCGCATGCCTGTAATTCCGGCTACTCGGAAGGCTGAGGAGGAAGGACTGCCTGAGCCCAGCAGGTCGAGGCTGCGGTGGCTGGGAGCGGCCACTGCACTCCAGTCTGGGTGACAGTGAGACTCCACCTCAAAAAAAAAAAAAAAAAAAAAAAAATCAAGCCGGGCTCGGTAGCTCAGCCTATAATCCCGCGCCTTTGGGAGGCTGAGGTGAGTGGATTGCCTGACCCCACGGGTTCGAGACCCGCCTGGGCAGCGAGACCTCATCTCTACAATAAATCAAAAAAACAGCTGGGCGTGGTAGCGCATGCCTGTAATTCCGGCTACTCGGAAGGCTGAGGCGGAAGGATGGCCAGAGCCCAGCGGGTCGAGGCTGCGGTGGCCGGGAGCGGCCACTGCACTCCAGTCTGGGCGACCGAGTGAGACTCCAACTCAAAAAAATAAAATAAAATAAAATAAAATAAAAACAAAGACAGAATGATGAGATGCCTGGGACTGGCTTTAAAATATTCTGTCCTCCACACCTCCCCAAGAGCAAGTGAGGAAGACAGATATAACAGAAACCGCCACAATGTTTATGAAGTAACATTGTTTAATAAGTTGTTCAATAAGCATATGCTTGAATGAGGAAAAAGGTATGAAACCAGATAACTGCAATGGTTACATAACACTTGTTATTATTATTTTTTTTGAGTTGGAGTCTCACTCTGTGGCCCAGACTGGAGTGCCATGGCCGCCCCCGGCCACCGCAGCCTCGACCCGCTGGGCTCCGGCGATCCTTCCGCCTCAGCCTTCCGAGTAGCTGGAACTACAGGCGCGCACTACCACACACGGCTGATTTCTTTTTTATTTTTATTGTAGAGATGAGGTCTCGCCATGTTGCCCAGGCGGGTCTCAAACCCGTGGGCTCAGGCAATCCACTCACCTCGGCCTCCCAAACCGCAGGATTACAGGCTGAGCCACCGAGCCCGGCTAAAAAATGTTTATGCCTATAACATTAACAGCTTCTCTCATCTGGCTTTAGAAATACAGACAGAAAAATAAAAGCTCACTCAGTTAATTCAACAGAATTTTCCCCACTCCTACTAACCCAAAAAGGGAGAAATGTTTTAAGAACCTAAAAAATGTTAAGTAGCTGCCATTTTTAATGTACTGAGAACTGGGCTACACATTCATTGACACACATCTCATTTAATACTCCCAACAGCCCTAAAAGCCTCTCTATCTCACATGTGGGAAAAATGAGGCTCAGACAGCTAATGGAACTTGCTCCAGACCACACAGCCAACACGTGGCTGAGGTGATGCTCGAACTTCCGTCTGCCTGAGTCCAAAGTCTTTTCCCTGAATTGTCTTACAGAGACCTTCTAGTAAAACCAAGTACTGGGCAACCGCCTCAGGACCCCTCCCCCCACTGTGGAAGTTCTACTAACCTCTCAATGAATCCTGCTTTACCGCTTAAAAAGCAAAACAAAACACAAAACTCCAAGTATTTGTTAACACTTTTCAGGGGATAACGATTTGGAATCAAGCAATGGAACACTGGGGAGTGAAGACACAATGACAACACACCCAAATAACTTGACATTTGCCAGGTAAACAGGAATTTCGAATAAGCTTTTCCCTACTTTGATAGCTCCCAGCATCAGTGGAAACAGCTAGTTTTTATACCCTGCTTTCCTTCTCACTATGTCTTAAAATAGCCTTAGAGACAGAGTGTAGAATGGTGGTTGATGAAGATTTATGAAGAGGGATGGTGGTCGTGGTTCACAACATTATAAACATACTTAATACCACTGAACTGCACACTTGAAAATGGCAAATGTGGGCCGGGCTCGGTGGCTCAGCCTGGAACCTCAGAACTTTGTGAGGCCGAGGCGAGTGGACTGCCTGAGTCTGCGGGTTTGAGACCTGTCCCAGCTTCTTGGCAAGACTTCATCTCTACAATAAATAAAAAATTAGCTGGGCGTGGTAGCGCGCACCTGTAGTTCCAGTTACTTGGAAGGCTGAGGCGGAAGGATCGCATGTTGACGCTGGGGTGGCCATGAATGTGCCACTGCACTCCAGCCTGGGCAACACTGTGAGACTCCAACTCAAAAAAAAAAAAGGGCAAATTTGGCTGGCGCGCAGTAGCTTACACGTATAATCCCAGCACTTTGGGAAGCCAAGGTGAGAGGACTGCCGGAGCCCACGGGTTCAAGACCAGCCTGGTTAACTTGGTGAGACCTCATCTCTACAATAAAAAAATTAGCCAGACATGGTGACATTTACCTGTAGTTTACAGCTACTTGGAAGGCTGAGGCAGAAGGATCACCTGAGCCAAACAGGTCAAGACTGCGGTGGCCGTGAGCGTGCCACTGCACTCAAGCCCGGGCAACAGAGTGAGACGCCAACTCAAAAAAAAAAGGCAAATTTTACCACCATTAAAAACTGGAAGAAAATATGATCAGATATTTATAGACAGATTTGCCAACTTTAAGTCCTACAAGACTCAAAATTTAGAATTTTAAACTCCTTAACTAGATTCTGATAAAGAATACTTAAATTTCTAGTTTTACTGGTTTTCAGCAGGCACCATTTTCAGTGAACTCAATTCTTGCTACCTCCAAGTTCTAATCTGAATCTCAGGATTTAAGGTTTTCAGTTAAAACTTATAAGACTTTGTTGCAATTAGAAATGTAAAAATCAGTATTTTTTTTTTTTTTTTTTTTGCCAATGGCAAATAACACCTGAAACCTCAGACAGACAATCTAGCAAACCACAAAACAAAGTCCATTCAAGATCTGGTACAATCAACTCTTGGCAATTTGGAATTTTGTTTTGATTTGTTTGTTGAACAATGCAGTCCCTGGTTCTCTCCTTGGACATGACTTTACAGGCTGGGGAAAACAAGCAGTCGTTCAATGTTGCTTCCTGTCAACTACACTGGTTATTTAACACAACTACAAAATAAACTTACAAGATGTGTAATTATCAAAATTACATTTTAAGATTATAACTGTTCATTTTAATCCTATTTCTTTCACCTGTGACTCAAGTGATTTAGAGTTGAGATGTATCACCCAGACAAAAATGTTTTAGACTAGGACGAAGGTGTCTCACACAAGCACCAAACAAAGCAGTACAGGATTGGCTTTCCGGAGGTGGCAATCTTCTACAGTGCTTAGGCATTTTAAAGAACTGAGACATTTCTTGATGTGAACATTTATAATTAAAATAACAATCGAAATGATCACTGAAGAGTGCCCCATCAACTATCCTACCATGTTGCTAATTTTCAGAGATCCTAACAACTGAGAACTACTGATTTGATAACATTAAAATAACATTCGTGACCCGCCTGGACAGCAAGACCTCATCTCTACAATAAATCAAAAAAAAAAAAAAAATCAGCTGGGCGTGGTAGCGCATGCCTTAATTCCGGCTACTCAGAAGGCTGAGGTGGAAGGATCGCTGGAGCCCAGCAGGTCGAGGCTGCGGTGGCCGGGAGCGGCCACTGCACTCCAGTCTGGGCAACAGAGTGAGACTCCAACTCAAAAAAATAATAAATAAAAAAAAATAACATCTCTGGAATAAAAAAAGCTTTACAAACACTATACTACTCCATGTCTGGTCCTGTGAAATTTCCCCACCCACATGTATAAATGAATACACAAACTCACCAACAGGTTTTTAAAACTACTTTTAGGAAACTAAGCAATATTTTCTACGCATTTTTACAAGAACGTGAAGTCAAATGGAAAATTCCAAGAAAGTCAGGTATAGAAAACGCTTAACAGTGAAGGGACTTTATATTAGAAAGTGTAAGAAATGAAGATAGCTATCGAGTAGATTCTCGTATCAGTTTTTGGAGTATGCCTGGGCAAATGGCTAATTTTCATTTGCCTTTTGATCTTTAAAATTAACAGCATCTTAAGAGAATTTTACTTTTTATCCCTGCTTTAACTTTTTTTATTGCTCCAAGCGCTCCCCTATCAAAATTTGACATGCACTAAAAGTCTAACTTGAACACTTCATGTTACCAGAAGAGCTGGCAAATTTGTCTAAGGTAGAATTTTTTTTTAAACCCCAGATTCAGTATCATATGACCACCTTATTGTAGTCTCAATGCAACTAAAACTTCTTGGACCTGCCTTAAAGTGAACCATTGTTTAAGAAGAGTTCTCCTGGGTATTCCTCAATGCTCCTTAAAACTAGAAAAAAAACCCTACTCATTAAATTTCAAGACTTTAAATACAAACTGCATGTCTAGAAACCTACCCCGAAGGCGATAATTTTATGTCTTCCAACATGTTTCTTTTTTTTTTTATTAGCAAATAAAATGTTCTTTGCAGTAATAGGTAGCTCCACCTACCCGGACACTTTCCTGTTATGGAGTCATGAATAACGCTGGGTACACTCCTGCACCCAAACAGGCTTTTGTTTGCGCCATTCCCAAACCAAGGTATTAAAAGTGATCACTCTTCACTAAACAAAGATACTTTCTGGACTACAACCCAAGAGACCTCGCTAGGTGCTATTGTGCTGTTATCCTAGGAAAGTAATCCCTTCTGTGAAAGAACACAAAGGCAGAGTGTGTCCTTGACAAACAGCAAGATGTTTATAGCCTATATTCTAAACTCCGTAAGCGGTAACTCGCATATATTAAAAAAAAAAAAATACAGTGCAGGTTCCTGGAATTGAACACCATAAGCTTTCTACTCGCCAAGATTTTTCTTCTAAACAAGATGCATTTGACCAGAATCAAGAGGAGGCTACATGCGGTTCCTACTCCAGGTCAGAGCGAGAAACTAGGGAGAAATAAAGCGTTCTGTGCCAGCAAGCACGTAGCACCTGTCAATAAGGCGCTCTGACCCAAGAAGGATGGACACACACAAAAAGCCTGCGAAGACATTATCTGTTTTCGTTGGGTCTCGGTCTCGCCCGCTCCCGCCGCCCTGCGAGAACCGGACCCGCCCCGGGCTCAAGCCGCCAAGTCCCGGGGAAGGAAATCGCCCCCTCGGCGGCCGACCTTCCCCGGTCTGCCGGCCTCCCGGCGGAGGGCCAGACGACAGGAGGCCGCGCCAGAGGCCAAGACCGGGCGGGGGGGAGGCCGCGGCCCCCACCCCGCGCCGCGACCGAGCCCCGCGCCGGCCCCGCGGGAGGGGGTGGGGGGGAAACGGACGCCCGTCCCCAAGCCCTCGGCGCCGCTGCGGCCCGGCACTGCGGCCGCGGCCGGGCGGAGGCGGCTCGCTGTCGCCGGGGGGAAGCCGAGGGAGGGACCCGCCCCGCGAGCAGGACCCCGGGAGGCTAACCGCCGGCGCCCCCGCCCCGAGCGCGCCATTTCCAGGCCCCAGCCTTCCAGGCGCCTCTCCTCGGCCTCCGCGGGCCCGGCCGGGCCCCTGCCTCCCGCCGCCCCGGGGGAGCGCAGGCCGGCCGCCGGCCCCCGGCTCCCGCCGAGACCCGCGCGCGCCCGCCTCACCCTCTGCCGCCGCCGAAGCTGCTGTAGGCCCGATCGTCGTAGGTATCGAAGTCCGCCATTTGCCGTCTCCGCCGCGAGAGGAACCAGGGTGAGCGAGGAAGGACCCCGCAATATAACTCCCCCCGCCCCGCCGCCGGGGGTGTCCGCCGCGCCGCCTGATCGCAAATCGCACGCACGCGCGCGCGCGCGCACGTACGCACGCCGCGCCGCGCCCGTCGCCGCTGCGGGCCCGGCGGGCTCTGCGGCCCACGTGGTGCGGCGGCGCGGGGGCGGGGGGGTGCGCCGCCGCGGCCCATTGTGTGCTGGCCGTGCTGCTCTCCCCGCGGCCGCCCCGCGCCCCGCCCGCGCGCGCCCGCCTTCCCCTCCCTCGGGAGCCTCCGGGGGCTGCCGCCTCGCTTCGCCGGGGAGCCCACGCCGCCCGCCGTGCTTGCTGTGGGCGCTCGGCTTCTCGACCCCAGGCCCGGGGGGGACCCCCGGAGCTCCGCGCCCGCGCGGACCCCCTCTTCCGGCCGCCGGGCGACCGCCCCGTCGAGGCCACCTCCTCCAGGCGGAGACCCCGACCGCGGGCTCGGGGTGCGCAGCAGCCAGGGACCGGGAAAGGGGGTGCGAGGCGGCGGGTCGCGGACGCAGATCTTTCCTCCGGGGCTTTCCTCGCTGCCCGGGTGTTGGGGGGCTTCGAGGTTACGGAGTCTAGGGGGTCCTTGGACGAGCGCGCTGGGAAAGAATCGAACCCCTTGTGAGTTTCGTCATCGAGCTGTAGCAGCAAAAAATGGTTATGCTCCGGGGACGGGGAGACCCCCTTATCAACAAGGGTGCCTGAACGATGCATATGTGTAAGCCTAACCCTTAACTGTACCCCACAGTTTTAAAATAAAATTTTTTTTAAAAAAATGGTTATGCAGCGAGAATTCATTACGAGGGTAATTTCCAGGTTAGTAGCTGGGATTGTGGTCACTGGGTGCGCCAGTGCTGACAAACTCTAATGTGTTTGTCCCAGTTTGCAAGAACCTCGAAGAATATTTTCTGCAATGTATACACCCCGGTATCTTACAGTTAGCCATTACTTTGATAGGATATTCAAGCATTTCCTCCTTTATGCCAGTACTGGGATTGACAGAACATCTGTTAACTCATTTTTCGTTCTAATTTGGTCTCTTTTTCTTTCCAAGCAATAAAGCATTTTGCTGTCGCATAGACCCAAACTAAACCTGGGTTCAGTTCACCTGATCTCCACCTCTTACTAGCTGGGTGACCCTAAGCAAGTTCCTTAAACTCTTTCACGTCTCAAAAAGGGACACTATCACCTACCTCTTCAGTGTTGCAAAGATTATACGAGTAAATATTTGTAAAATTCCTGGCACACAATATATATTGGGCACCTACTAAGTGTCTGGCACCATTATGGGTATTTTACATAAATAGCTTCCAAATTTCTTATTTTACAGCTGTGGAACCACTGGGAAGCAATGACTTGCTGGAGGTAATGCAGTTTGACCTCTTTAGCACAGGGCTCAGAAAAGAAACAATGGTTTCTTCTCTTCTTGCACCCTTTGAACTTGGACCCCTTTCTTCACACTCTCCTCCCATTATTCTTCAAACACACCTAAATGCATTTGACTCAGTTAAAACATTGATACTCTCGAGTGGCGTTACGTCTCTTAAGTTCCAAAGTCTACCACTCTAAAATCAGATTCTGGAGAACTACAAGCAGTGCTGAGGGGAACATGCATGTCATCTCCCACAAGACCTTGCATGAGGAAAAAGGGTATAAGTTATCATTAATAAAGTTAAAAAAAAAAAGCGGGGGGGGAAGACTTCTAGGAAGCCTGGGACTTTCTCAGCACTGGGACCATCTAACAGCACATCCTCTACTTCCTGGCTTAAACCGCCTCTCCACCCAGCCTGCAGCAGGAGTCAATCTTCTAGAGTCTAGAATCTAGACCCTGCAATCTGGAGGCCCTCTGCCCTTGGCATTGGTCTCAAACACGTAGCCCACCTCCCATCCAGGCTCCAGAGGATTAGGGGCAACCCTAGAAAGTTACATTGTGACTGCTTCCTCGGCAGAGTTACATGTCCAAACCCTCTTGAGGTTGTCCTCATGAGCTTTGGTCCTAATTTGTTCCATAACCCCTCTCTCCAGAGTTGATGCCCCAGCCTTTACCAGTTCCCTTGAGCCCTAGGGGTGGCTATCGAAAACCCAACCTGGATATCACTGTCTCTGAGAAGCCCTTATTGCAGTGGCCAAGGCTGAAGGCTTGAATTTCAAACAGCCTGTCTTCAAATCCCAGCCAGCCACTTCTATTGTGTGACCTCCAGCAAGTTGCTTAGTCTGTTCTATGTCTACAAAATGGGAATCGGTGGCCTCATGCCTGTAATCCCAGCACTTTGAGAGGCCAAGGCTGGAGGATTGCTTGAGCTCAGGAGTTCGAGACCAGCCTAGGTAACATAGTGAAACCTTGTCTCTGCAAAAAATTAGCCTGGAGTGGTGGCTCATGCCTGTAGTCCCAGGTACTGGGGAGGCTGAAGTGGAAGGATTGCCTGAGCCCAGGAGGTTGAGGCTACAGTGAGCTGTGATCGTGCCACTGCACTCCAGTCTGGGCGACAGAGTGAGACTCCAACTCAAAAAAAAAAGAAAAAAGGGAATACTAGTCATTTTGATACTAGTTTTCAGTATTTCTGCTGTTTTAGAGTTCTGAGATGATGTTTTGTTGGTAAAATACTGTTAATTATCATTATCTAAAATCTGAAATATGAATGTTCTTATGTCAAGATTAAAATAAACGGGACAAGCCGGGCTTGATGGCTCAGCCTGTAATCCTGCGCCTTTGGGAGGCTGAGGTGAGTGGATTGGCTGAGCCCGCGGGTTTGAGACCCGCCTGGGCAGCGAGACCTCATCTCTACAATAAATCAAAAAATCAGCTGGGCGTGGTAGCACATGCCTGTAATTCTGGCCTACTTGGAAGGCTGAGGCGGAAGGATCACCGGAGCCTAGAGGTCGAGGCTGTGGTGGCTGGGAGCGGCCACTGCACTCCAGTCTGGTTGACAGAGTGAGACACCAACTCAAAAATAAATAAATAAAATGAAATAAACGGGACAGGCGCGGTGGTGCATGTCTGTAATCCCAGTATTATGGGAGACTGAGGCAAGAGGATTTCGTGAGCATAGGAATTTGAGACCAGCAACATGGTGAGACCTTGGTTCTACAATAAATTTTAAAAATTAGGCTGGGCGCGGTGGCTCAGTTTGTAATCCCAGCACTTTGGGAGGCCAAGGTAAGAGGATTGCCTGAGCCCACAGGTTCGAGACCAGCCTGGGCAACTTGGTGAGACCTCGTCTCTACAATAAATCACAAAAATTAGCCAGGCATGGTGGCGTGCTTTTGTAGTTCCAGTTACTTGGAAGGTTGAGGTGGAAGGATCACCTAACCCCAGCAGGTTGAGGCTGCAGCGGCCATGAGCGACCCAATGCACTCCTGCCTGGGCGACAGAGACTCCAACTCAAAAAAAAAAAAAAAATTAGCCAGGTATGGTGGCGCCCTCCTGTAATCCCAGCTACTTGGAAAGCTAAGGCAAAAGGATCGCCTGAGCCCAACAAGTCAAGACTGTAGTGACCGTGATGGTGCCACTGCACTCCAGCCTGGGCGACAGTGAGACTCCAGCTCAAACAGACAAATAAAACTAACAGTTTATATTTAATGTATGTGAAAATACAGATACTCTACAGATCTATGCATATCTGCTACTATGTGAATCTCAGTAAGCAATCATATTGAGCTACTGCAAAGTTTCTTTTATAAAGATTTTTTTTTTTCAGTTGGAGTCTCACTCTGTCGCCCAGACTGGAGTGCAGTGGCCGCTCCCGGCCACCGCAGCCTCCACCTGCTGGGCTCCAGCGATCCTTCTGCCTCAGCCTTCCAAGTAGCTGGAACTACAGGCGCGCTACCACGCCCGGCTAATTTTTTGATTTATTGTAGAGACGAGGTCTCGCCAATTTGCCCAGGTGGGTCTCGAACCCGTGGACTCAGGAAATCCACTCACCTCAGCCTCCCAAAGCAAGGGATTACAGGCTGAGCCACCGTGCAAAGCTTCTATTACAAACATGACAGTTATTGTAGGCCAGAGGCTTTCCCAACAAGTGGATGTGAATACAAGAAAAAATTGATGACACGTGGAATCTCCATCACTACATGATGAAAATGAAGAAGAAAGGAATGTACTGAGTTTGCTTTCTTTGAAACCAAAACTCTAGCTCACTAGCACTAAAGATGTGCAGACTTTATGAAATAACTCAAAAAATTACTAAAAAATCTCAAATACATCAAATAATAGATGGAAATATTTGAAGAAAGCTACTTCACTCTTGCATCCTTGGGCTGTTGTTTTGCACAGCAGTCATAGTGTTTCTTCTAATGCTGAACAGGACGTGTCATCTGCACAAAATCTCCTGGCTTCCTCAGAGTAGGCGCCAATGCCTTTACAGTGGCCTTTGGGGCCCTGTCTGCTCTGCTCCCAATCTGTTTCCCATCTCACTCATCTGCCCTGCCACACTGGCCTTTTGGCTGTCCCTCGGCCCCCAAGTCACCTTCTCACCTCAAGCCTTGCCTGTACTTTGCCCTGTGCCTGTGTGATGCCTACCGTTGCTTTCTTCACAGCTCTGCTCACGGTTAGGACTTCCCTAACCTCTCTGAAGTAGCAACAGCCCCCACTTTTATCTTTGCTGCTTGTTTGGTTCATCCCTGCAGCACTTGTCCCACCTGACTTTTTTTTTTTTTTTTGAGTTGGAGTCTCACTCTGTTGCCCAGACTGGAGTGCAGTAGCCGCTCCCGGCCCCCGCAGCCTCGACCTGCTGGGCTCCGGCGATCCTTCCGCCTCAGCCTTCCCAGTAGCCGGAATTACAGGTGTGCGCTACCACACCCGGCTCATTTTTGATTTATTGTAGAGATGAGGTCTCGCTGCCCAGGCGGGTCTTGAAACCGCGGGCTCAGGCCATCCACTCACCTCAGCCTCCCAAAGGCGCAGGATTACAGGCTGAGCCACCAAGCCCGGCTCCACCTGACTTTTTATGTACCGTTTTCTTATTGAATATCTGTCTTTTGGCCGGGCTTGGTGGCTCAACCTGTCATCCCAGCACTTTGGGAGGCCGAGGTGAGTGGATTGCCTGAGCCTGCGGGTTCGAGACTCGCCTGGGCAGCGAGACCTCATCTCTACAATAAATCAAAAATCAACTGGGCGTGGTAGCGCATGCCTGTAATTCCAGCTACTCGGAAGGCTGAAGTGGAAGGATCACTGGAGCCCAGCAGGCGAGGCTGCGGTGGCCGGGAGCGGCCACTGCACTCCAGTCTGGGCGACCGAGTGGGACTCCAACTCAAAAAAAAAAAAAAATTAGCCGGGCATGGTGGCGTGCTCCTGTAATTCTGGCTACTTGGAATGTTGAGGCGGAAGGATTGCCTGAGCCAGCAGGTCGAGGTTGCAGCAGCCGTGATGTGCCACTTCACTCTAGCCTGGGCAACAGAGTGAGACTCTGACTCAAAAAAATAAAAAGCCATTAATTTTTGTATATTGATCTTATACACTATAACCTTGATAAACTCATTTATTAGTCCTAATAACTTTTTTTTTTTTTTTTTTTTGAGTTGGAGTCTCACTCTGTCGCCCAGACTGGAGCGCAGTGGCCTCTCCCGGCCACTGCAGCCTCGACCTGCTGGGCTCTGGCAATCCTTCCGCCTTAGCCTTCCAAGCAGCCGGAATTACTAGCAGGCGCTACCACGCCCGGTTGATTTTTTGATTTATTGTAGAGATGAGGTCTCGCTACCGAGGCGGGTCTCAAACCCTCGGGCTCAGGCAATCCACTCACCTCAGCCCCCCAAAGGCGCGGGATTACAGGCTGAGCCACCGAGCCCGGCTCCTAATAACTTTTAAGTGGGTTTTCTGGGGTTTTCTATATACAAGATCATGTCATCTGCAAATAGAGATAGTTTTACTTATTCCTTTCCAATTCAAATTGATTTTATTGCCTAATTGCCCTGGGGAAAAGTATTATGTAAACCAAAAATAAAATGTAAAACACAGCCGGGCTCGGTAGCTCAGCTCGGTAGTGCGCGCCTGTGGTTGCAGCTACTCGGAAGGCGGAGGCGGAAGGATCGCCGGAGCCCAGCAGGTCGAGGCTGCGGTGGCCAGGAGTGGCCACTGCACTCTAGTCTGGGCGACAGAGTGAGACTCCAACTCAACAACAACAAAAAAGGCATTTACCATCTCTATTCTCCCTGAAGCCTGCCACCTGGAGGCCTCATCTCTCTAACAAGGACCTTGGCTTCCACAACTCCCCTTATCTTTTTTTTTTTTTTTTTTTGAGTCAGAGTCTCATTCTCGCCCAGGCTGGAGTGCAGTGGCACGCTCCTCAGCCTTCCACATAGCTGGAATTACAGGTACATGCCACCAAGTCTGGCTAATTTTTTGATTTATTGTAGAGATGAGGTCTCACCAAGTTGCCTAGGCTGGTGTCGAACCTTCTAGCTCAGGCAATCCTCTCACCTAGGCCACCCGAAGTGCTGGGATTGCAGGCGTGAGCACTGTGCCCAACCACCCCTCTTGTCTTAACTCAAGCATCTCTTACTGATTTCAAATTCTTTAGTCAGTTTAACTCTGCCAATTGCCAATGAGAAAAATCTTTGAATCCATTTATGACCTGAAAAGCCCCCACTTGGAGAAGTTCTGCCTTTCTAGGCCCAGGCAATCATCTGTATTGATTCATGTTTTTTGCCTCTAACTTCTGTCTCCCTAAAATGTATAAAACCAAGCTGTTAGCTGGATGTGGTGGTGCACACCTGTAGTCCCAGCTACTTGGAAGGCTAAGATAGAGGGGATTGCCTGAGCCCAGCAGGTTGAGGCTGCGGTGGCCGTGAGTGTGCCACTGTACCTCCAGCCTGGGTGACGGAATGAGACTCCGACTCAAAAAAAGAAAAAAAGAACAAAAACAAGCTGTAATTTGCTACCTTGGGCACATGGTCTCAGGACCCCTTGAGACTGTGGCACTAGTATAGATCACTCCTATTTGGCTCAGAATGAACCTCTTTAGATAGTCGACAGAGGGCTTTTTTTGTTGTTGTTGTTGAGTTGGAGTCTCACTCTGTCGCCCAGACCGGAGTGCAGTGGCCACTCCCGGCCACCGCAGCCTCGACCCGCTGGGCTCTGGCGATCCTTCCGCCTCAGCCTTCCCGAGTAGCTGGAACTACAGGCGCATGCTACCACGCCCGGCTAATTTTTTGATTTATTGTAGAGATGAGGTCTCGCCTGCCCAGGCAGATCTCGAACCCACGGGCTCAGGCAAGCCACTCACCTCAGCCTCCCAAAGGCGCGGGATTACAGCCTGAGCCACTGAGCCCGGCTGAGAGTGCACATTCTTGTCTTGTTCCTGACCTTAGGAGAAAAGTTTGCAATCTTCCACCATTAAATATGATGCTAGTTGTGAGTTTTTCATAGATGCCTGTTATCAGGTTGAGGCAGATATCATCTATTTCTAGTATGTTGAGTGATTTATCATAAAACAGTGTTGGATTTTTTTTAAAAAACGTTTTCAGCCGGTCTCAGTGGCTCAGCCTGTATCCCGCGCCTTTGGGAGGCTGAGGTGAGTGGATTGCCTGAGCCCATGGGTTCGAGACCCGCCTGGGCAGCAAGACCTCATCTCTACAATAAATAAAAAAAAAAAAAAAAATCAGCTGGGCGTAGTAGCACAACTGTAATTCTGGCTACTTGGAAGGCTGAGGTGGAAGGATCGCCGGAGCCCAGCAGGTTGAGTCCACTCCAGTCTGGGCGACAGAGTGAGACTCCGACTCAAAAAATAAAAAGCGTTTTCTATATATTTTTAAGATGATTGTGTGGTTTTGTTCTTTATTGATGTAGGATATCGTATTAATTGATTATTTTTGGGTCATTGGCCTCAAACACTGATAATTTGGCACTTTGATATGCTGAACTGAAGAAGCTTTAAGGTCTCTCTGCTACCCGTTCCCCACTGAGCCACTGTGGTGTAGTGTGTTTGTGCCAGTGTGCTCCAGCCTGGGCAAAAGAGTGGGATCCTGACTCAGAAAACAAATTCCAGAGAAAACTATTCTATTTACAAGTGAGTCTGTATCCCCACATCCTTGCCTTCTCTTTAGTCATTCCTTTTCTTCCCCCTCCCATAATCTGTTTTGCCTCATTCTTTCTGTCACTCAAAATGGTATATAAACTCTTGAACCCCAACTGGGGGTGAGTAATCACTCTGTGGTTCTCCCTGTGTATGTGTTAATAAGTTTATGTGCCATTTCTCCAATGAATCTGCCTTTTTTTTTTCTTTGATTTGGAGTCTGTCTCTGTCACCCAGACTGGAGTTCAGTGGCAGGCAGCCTCGACCACTGCAGCCTCGGCCTGCTAGGCTCAGGCAATCTTTCCGCTTCAGCCTTCCAATTAACTGGAATTAAAGGTGCACGCCACCATGCCCAGCTAATTTTTTTATTTATTGTAGAGATGAGGTTCTGCCAATTTGCCCAGGCTGATCTCAGGCAATCCTCTCGCCTCTGCCTCCCAAAGTGCTCGGAATTACAGACGTGAGCCACCACGCCCAGCTTAATCTGCCTTTTGTGAATTGATTTTCAGAGAAATTTCAGAGGGCAAAGGGGAAGTTTTCTCTTGGCACCTACAGGATGTAAAACTAACCTTGTATTCCTGGGATACATTCTAGTTGTTCCTTGTGTATAATCTTTTATTTATTGCTGGATTTAATTTGCTAGTATTTTGTTGACGGGTTTTGCATCTACATTCATAAGAGATATTAGTCTGCAGTTCTCTCGTGATACTTTTGTATAGTTTCATGTGATTTGTGTATTTGTGTATGTATTGAGTTGGAGTCTCACTCTGTTGCCCAGGCGGGAGTGCAGTGGCCCAATTAAAGCTCACCGCAAGGCCGGGCTCGGTGGCTCAGCCGGTAATCCCGTGCCTTTGGGGAGCCTGAGGTGAGTGGATTGTCTGAGCCCGCGGGTTTGAGACCCGCCTGGACAGCAAGACCTCATCTCTACAATAAATCAAAAAATCAGCCGGGCGTGGTAGTGCATGCCTGTAATTCCAGCTACTCGGAAGGCTGAGGTGGAAGGATCGCCGGATCCTTCAAAGGATCGTCTCAAACACCTAAGCTCAAGTGGTCTTCCTACCTCAGCTTCCCAAAGTGCTGTGATTACAGGCATGAGCCACTGCACCCAGCCTGCTTCATTATTATTATTATTATTATTATTAATTTTATTTATTTTGAGTTGGAGTCTCACTCTGTCGCCCAGACTGGAGTGCAGGGGCCGCTCCCAGCCACCATAGCCTTGAACTGCCGGGCTCCGGCGATCCTTCCGCCTCAGCCTTCAGAGTAGCTGGAGTTACAGGTATGCGCTACCACGCCCAGCTGATTTTTTGATTTATTGTAGAGATGAGGTCTCGCTGCCCAGGCAGATCTTGAACCCGTGGGCTCAGTCAATCCACTCACCTCAGCCTTCCAAAGGCGCGGGTTACAGGCTGAGCCACCGAGCCCGGCTTATTATTATTATTATTATTATTATTATTATTATCATCATCATTTTGAAACAGTCTCACTCTGTTGCCCAGGCTGGAGTGCAGTGGCACACTCATGGCCACTGCAGCCTCAATTTATTGGACTCAGGCAATCCTTCCACCTCAACCTTTCAAGTAGCTGGAACTACAGGCATGCGCCACCATGCCTGGCTAATTTTACGATTTATTGTAGAGACGAGGCCTCACCATGTTGCTCAGACTGGTCTTGAACCCCTGAGCTCAGGCAATCCTCTTGCCTCTGTTTCCCAAAGTGCTGGAATTATAGGCTTGAGCCATTATGCCCAGCTTATTATTATTTTTTTAAGATGATGCCTTTTAAAAGATTATTTATTTATTTATTTGAAATCTCACTCTGTCATCCAAGGTGGAGTGCAGTGGCAGTCTCGTGGCCACCACAGCCTCAACCTGCTGGGCTCAGGAGATCCTTTCACTTCAGTCTTTTTTTTTTTTTTTTTGAGTTGGAGTCTCACTCTGTCGCCCAGACTGGAGTACAGTGGCCGCTCCCGCCACCGCAGCCTCGACCTGCTGGGCTCTGGCGATCCTTCTGCCTCAGCCTTCCAAGTAGCCGGAATTACAGGCATGCGCTACCACGTCCAGCTGATATTTTTTGATTTATTGTAGAGATGAGGTCTTGCTGCCCAGTCGGGTCTCGAACCCGTGGGCTCAGGCAATCCACTCACCTCAGCCTTCCAAAGGCGCGGGATTACAGGCTGAGCCACCGAGCCCGACTCACATAATTTAATATTATTATTATTACAAGGAATGTGAAAATGTCTCTGTCTCTTTTGGGAGTGACACACTGTGACATTGTAGTCACACAGTATTGAGGCAACCAGTCATTGTGTTGCCTGCCTTTCCTGCTGGACAGCTGTCTCCTTCAGAATGGAAGTTTTGGCCTTTTGGAGATTCTCCTGGCTCCCAAGGGCTCTGGGGCACAGTAGGGCCTGGGGTGAGGGTAGGGGGAAGGGATGCTTAGGACCACAGCCAAGAAATCTGTGTGGTCATACCATTTGGGTCCCTGAGGCCTGAGGCGGGAGGGTGGAGCTATTCCTCACAGGGCAGAATCCAGGCTACTTTGAGGGTGGCTGGTCCAGCCTGTTCATCCCATTCCTTCTCCTCAAACAGACACCCGAATTCTTATGGCCTGGGCAAATGTCACGAGCTGAGAGGCCTCATACCAAATATGACTATCCTGTCAAAGAGCTCTCCTGCCCCCCGTCTTTCAAAGAACTGGAACATCACATACAGGTCCTGATTTCTCCTCTTAAAAAACTGGGGAGGTCTGGGCTCGGTGGCTCAACCTGTTATCCTAGCACTTTGGGAGGCCGAGGCGAGAGGATTGCCTGAGCCCGCGGGTTAGAGACCCGCCCGGGCAACTTGGCAAGACCTTTTCTCTACAATAAATCAAAAACTAGTCGGGGGTGGTAGTGCACGCCTGTAGTTAGTGCTTCTTGGAAGGCTGAGGCGGAAGGATCGCCGGAGCCCGGAAGGTCCAGGCTGCAGTGGCCGGGAGCGTGCCACTGCGCTCCAGGCTGGGTAACAGAGTGAGACTCCAACTCAAAAAATAAAAACAAAAAAATAAAAAATAAAAAACTGGGGAGATCTAGAGATCCTGGGGAGGTAATCCTGCTTAGCACCAGGCACTGGAGCTGAGTGGGGACACCCAGCCTTCCTGGCCTCCATGGCCTTACCACTCCCTAGGGACTTGCCCCCATATGTCAAGAATATGTACAGTGCTACCATTGTTGTGCTTTACCATTTTATGAAATGTTATTGAGATAGAACAGGAATTAGGCAGACAACTGACCTCAAGGGTCTTATCTTAAGTAAGCAGCTGCATGCCATTTCCCTTGATTGCAATCTCTGCTTTTGTAAACACGCTTTACTGCACCACATATGGAAATGTCCATAAAGATGTCTGCTTCAGTGCTTGTTGTGGAAATAATAGTTCTCAGCCCTAAATTTCAAATTGTAAACCCACCAATGGCAAACCCATGTATGTTGTAACCCCAAAAAGCTCTATAAAAGCAACTTGAAACTGAGGGTCAGGGCTCAGGTTTTGGGAGGCTTCTCCACCTGAGACTTCTGGAATAAACACCTTTGATTTTCCTCTTGGTCTCTAGTGCCTGTCTTGAGTGCGCTCATTCCTGTTTCCAGTGAGTAGCTATAATTGCTGTAACATTATCAGAGTATACATTTCTTTTTGGGCATGTTCCTATTCTACATTATGTTTCTGAGGTTCATTTTTGTTGATAAATGTGGAGCTAGTTTACTTGCCGGAGTCCAGCTCCAGCGGGTCAGGATTTCCTGAAAGAGGGACAGCATTGGCGCAGAAGAATAAACTTGGACACTGACTCTGCTGGAAGCAGGACAAATGCCGATTTATTGTCTTTTCCAACTCCTTTTATACCCTACATGTTTTTTGTTTTCAAGGCAATCAGTTACAATTTAATGGACCGGACAGGCAATGTATCTTTGTTTATCCTGTTTGATCTTAAAACATTATCATTAACTATAAATTTTAGCCTGGCTCGGTGACTCAGCCTGTAATCCTGTGCCTTTGGGAGGCTGAGGTGAGTGGATTGCCTGGGCCCACGGGTTCAAGACCCGCCTGGGCAGCGAGACCTCATCTCTACAATAAATCAAAAAAATCAGCTGGGTGTGGTAGCGCATGCCTGTAATTCCGGCTACTCAAAAGGCTGAGGCGGAAGGATCGCCGGAGCGCAGCAGGTCGAGGCTGTGGTGGCCGGGAGCGGCCACTGCCCTCCAGTCTGGGCGACAGAGTGAGACTCCGACTCAAAAAAAAAAAAAAACCTATAAATTTTATAAACTTCTAACATTTTGTAATGATGACCATTTCTTAATGTCCATACAAAACTTACTTATTCCTATAACTATTACATTATAAATCACTACCAAGTTCTAAGCACTATAATTATCACATAGATTAACAAGTCACACCGGTGACCTTCATACAGCAATTTGCAACTAGCTGGGGTAAAACAACATTTTCAAGGTTTCTTAGCTGCAAATTGACCTGACTAGTTTTCCACAGTGTTACACCTGGTATTTACAATCTGTGTCAATTATCCCCTGTTAGGGAGACTGGGCTTTAATGTGTGTAAAACAAAAGGCCTCTCAGGCTCAAGTCATGTCAGTTACAATCTCTAACCAGAATTGCAAACCTCCTTAACAAAGGCAAGTAAAGGCAAGGGTGCTCTAATATTTATGTGATTGTTAATTTCTTAAGCATAATATACCACATGTAGAAATTAAGAAATTAAGTAAATGTAATTTTTGCCTTGGCACTCTTCCTAAAAATACAAACGGTAGCTTCTCAAATTTCTCCCGTTTGTCACCAATCAGAAGAAATAAAAGCTTACAAGTAATTATCTACCCATACCTGATATTTAAAATCTCTATTGATAATTTCCTGGCAAGGCCAGTGAGTTCCCTGACAAACATTCAATCGAGCACCTTCTGATTTTTTAACAATTTTCCCAACTACAATGTTTAATCAAGTGATTGCGTGATCTAATACCAGGAGGCCGGGGACATGGAAAACTAGGGAGGAATTCACATGAAGGGAAGGGGATTTTTCATGAATTCCCCTCTTGCCTTTTTGCAAGGGGTAGTGGAAGCATGAGTGGAATTTTGCTTTCCATCCTCAGACTGTAGAGAACTTTTCAGCTACACCAATAACAAAAGTAGAAGAAGCAAAGGTCTCCGCTGCCCAGGTTTGCTTTGCGACCCGGGGTCTTCAGCTCCCTGGACTTTGTCAGCAGGCAGGCCTCCATGGCTGGCTCCCAACATTTACTCCTTTTAAAAGCTGAATGGAGCCGGGCTCGCTGGCTCAGCCTGTAATCCTGCGCCTTTGGGAGGCTGAGGTGAGTGGATTGCCTGAGCCTGCGGGTTCGAGACCCGCCTGGATAACTTGGTGAGACCTCATCTCTAC